>JAAKBH010000152.1:0-246940 GCA_019776075.1 Amaranthus palmeri
TGTCTCCTTGATATACTATATTGTTGCATTTAATATTTTTTATAAGTATTTTATTACACACGAAACATTAAAGATCAAATAGGTAATACTCTTTCATTTTTGTGTTTTTACAATTAAGTAGTAGGTAAACACTTTAGCATTATATTTGTTGTTTCTCCATATCATGCTACTTGTACATTGGTTGGATGGGTGTTGGTTTAGTGCTTTTTACATCACGTTAATATTTTGTTGCTTGTTCTTGAAATGAACTTTGTTTCTTGTTTTATCTAGTTGATAGTTGAATCCTTTTTGCTGATAGTAACTAATTTATTTGATATTTAGTATTGTGAGTTTATTTAGGATCTTGGTATTATCATGTTGGTTCCTACCTAAGGATGATGTTGTAGACTAGCTGATGCGGCTTTGAGTTTATGCCTACTGTTGCTGGCTACTTGTAGGTTGGTGCTAATTATTTTTGTTTTGCCTTTATTTAGCTTGTTGCGATTGCAATTCGAATATTGTGATTAGTTTATTGTTGATGTTGGTCCAATTGAGTTTTGATGATGACTTCATGATTTATA
The DNA here is from genome assembly GCA_019776075.1 of Amaranthus palmeri. Classification (NCBI taxonomy): domain Eukaryota; kingdom Viridiplantae; phylum Streptophyta; class Magnoliopsida; order Caryophyllales; family Amaranthaceae; genus Amaranthus; species Amaranthus palmeri. The sequence goes on from JAAKBH010000152.1 coordinate 561, forward strand.
AACAAACAGATTTTAGAGATTGTTTTGTAGGTCAAATATCCGATTTGTCAAAGTCGTAGATGGCAACTAAAAGACTTGTTTAAAGAATATTGTACTTGTCAAAGTCAATGTCAAAGTCCAAGTCAAATTAGTCCATCTTGAAATTCAAATGGAAAGTCAAAAGATGAATCGCTACTATTCCATGATTTGATAAACTTGAAATGAGAGTTGATGGAGACAATGCAGTGTTCCCAACGACGCAGGTTTGAGAAGATAGTCAACTAAAGAAACGTAGAAAAATTAGTTTTTCTTTATTTTAGTTAATTGTACGGATAAATACTTAGATATTGCATAAGATATTAATTGGCAATTTAATTAAAAATTAATCTAAGGGTTGAAAATAAATCTCCTTATTTCTCTCCACAATAATAGAGAGTTAAATAAGGATTAATTAAATTAGCCTTCAATTTACTATTACTGACTAATAGTAACCGAATGACTTGGAGTAATCACACGGTTAATCTCATATAAAAGAGATTTTTATAATAGGCTAGCAAGGTGTGCCGCCCTAATCAAAAATTCAAGAGAGATGATTCAAAAAGAGAAAAATATTCATGCTTTCAATTGCCAATTAATTCACAATGTTTTTCTTATGCATTAGTTTAGTCTTTATCCAATCTAGAGAATTTATTTGTAAAGGGTTTTAGAGAGTGTGTAAATTAGACTCAAGGGGAAGTCTAAGGGGGAACGAGAGAAAGAGAAGAGAAAGAGAAGAAGAAGAAGAAGAAGAGAAGTGGCATAAAAGAGAAGCGAAGAGAATTATTTTATGTAATTGTATTAATTGCTGAAAACATATTAAGAGAAGTTTAAAATCCGGAGTGGTTATGGTTTTCTTTCTATTAGGCCTAGAAAGTTTCCACTTAAAAATTCTTGTCTCCATTTTACTTTCTTGCTTTTTGTTTAAGTATTTTGATTGAGTTAAATTTCGTAAAACAGGGCAATAATACTTGAGAAAAAGCAATACAACAATTCACCCCCCCTCTTGTTGCATTCATAATCTCTAAGTGTTTCTACAATTGGTATCAGAGCCCTGTTCCTCATTTGATCAGGAAACCTTGAGAGCCGTATCTTGGTATTTTAGAGATGTTGAAAATGAATGAACGAATGGAAGAAGGATACTCCACTCAAAGACCGCCCATGTTCGATGGAAAATATTACACATATTGGAAAAATAGGATGGAAATTTTCGGCATTTTCATCAATACCGGAAATTATCAAGTTTGGAGAGTCATCGAAATTGGAGATTTTGAGGTAACAACTACCAACTCCAATAACGAGATTGTTCCCAAACCGATCACTGAATATGAGAAAAGAAGATTTTAAGAAAATAGAGATTAATGCTCTTGCCATCAAATTACTTCACTGTGGACTTGGACCAAGTGAGCATAATCGTATTATTGGTTGCAAAACAGCCAAGCAAATTTGGGATCTGCTAGAAGTCACTCATGAAGGAACAAGTGAAGTAAAGCGTTCCAAGATCGACTTGCTAATTATGAAATATTTGTTATGGAACCAAGAGAAAGTATTCAATAAAGGTTCACTAGGTTCACTAACATAAGAAACGAACTTGTCTCTCTTGGAAAGCTTATTCCCTCAAATGAACGGGTCAGGAAAATTCTCAAGAGTCTCCCTCAAGATGAACGTTGGAGAGCTAAAGTTACAGCCATACAGGAATCCAAGGATTTCACAAAGTTCAATCTGGAAGAGTTGGCAGGTTCCCTTATGACCCACGAATTACATCTGGGAACAACTGATAGTTCCCGAAACAAAGGCTTGGCTCTGGCAGCGAATGAATTAGAAGAGTTAGAACGTGATGATAAGGAGACTGTCATGATGGTTCAAAAATTTAAGAAGTTCTTCAGAAACAGCAGATACAACATACAACAATCAAATAAACAACAAAGAAAGAGGAACTGCTAATACGAAAACAAACAATGAATGCCATAAATGTGGAAGTACTGATCATTTCATCAAGCAGTGCCCTTAATGGAAGAACGAGAAGGGCAAAGGGAAGGCAAGGGAAGCTGGAAGACAACCACTGAAAGGAAACTTCAACAAAACAGACTTTCGCAAAGCCATGATAGATGCATGGGGAGAATCTGAGAGCGAAGATAAAGTCGAAGCTCTTGTTGAGGAAGAAACAGCTAATCTATGTCTCATGGCTACTTATGATGAATAGTCTAAAGGAAAAGAGGTATTGTCTTCTAACTCATTTCCTAATCACCTATTTAGATTGGAAAAACATGAATTGATTAAAATGATTTTGGAGACACAAAATAATTAAGAAAAACGAACTGCCACCTGTCTCCAAATGGAAAAAGACCTCAAAACTAGTAACGACCATACCTCCTACCTAAATTCCTTTAGGTCTGATGTGCAAACTAGATTTTTTGATTTACTAGATCAAAATGTGATGTTAAAGGAAACAGTAGAAAAGGTAAAACAAGAAAACATCATGTTAAATATTGAATTAAATCAATATAAATTGTTAGGCTTAGAAGAAAATATAAAGGACGAATCTATTTAAGATATAAGTACTGAATTCAAAAAGATTTAGTTGGACCTAGAATCCACTAAAAATGAGAATAAAAAGTTGAAGATTGAATTAAATTCAAGAGGAAAAGGGGAAATCAAAGAAGTCCCCAAATGGATTCTTGACGCCAAAACTAAAGGTACTGAAGGCCTTGGATATAATAGGTATAATAAAAAGAAGAAGTTCTATGTTGATCTCCCTAGTAGTAAAATCTGTTCCTTTTTGTGGCAAAACCGGGCACCTGAAATTTCAATGCTTAAAAGGAACAGCACAACAAAACAAACCAAATATATATCGATAGGATTTGGATTAAGAAATAAGACTCATGCATAATCGACATGGAACCTAAGGATGGCTGGGTTCCACCTTCTAACAATTAGTTCGTTTTGCAGGTTCTAGTGAGGGGGAACAGCTCATCGTATCTTGACAGTCGCTGTTCCAAGGACATGATAGGTGATAGATCAAAATTTTTCTCACTAGAAGCCTATGATGGAGGAACTGTGACCTTTGGAGACAATATGAATGGCGAATTTATTGCGAAAAGAAAAGTACGAAGGTTAAGTTCCCATGCAAATGACAATGTATTTTTAGTTGTAGAATTTAAAACATAATTTGTTAGGTATCTCTTAATTTTGCGACAAAGGTAACTCTGTAAACTTTACCCCTGAGAAGTGCATTATTTCTAGGAATGACACAGAAGACACCATTCTGGAAGGAATCTGAAAAGGGAATACTTAAGTTGTAGACCTCCACACTGTTCCCAAAACCAGCCTAACATGTCTTAGTGTAATTGAAGATGACCCTCTTCTTTGGCATAAACGTTTAGGTTATGCTAGTTTTTCATTACTTAATACTCTACGATCTAAAGACCTAGTAAGAGGATTACAACTCCTTGAATTTCAAAAGGATGAAGTTTATGACCCTGGTGCCAAAGGAAAGCATGTAATGTCGTCTTTTAAACATAAAAATTTTGTGACCATCTCAAAGCCACTTGAATTAATTCATATGGATCTTTGTGGACCTATTAGAATCAAATGTCGTAGTGGAAAGCGATATGTGTTTGTTATATTTGATGATCACAGTAGATTTACATGGACATTATATTTAACTAGCAAAGACGAGGCCTATGATGAATTTGGTTCTTTTGCAAATAAAATTAAAAAATCTAGTAACAATCAACTTGTCGACATAAGATAAAATCATGGTAAAGAATTTGAAAATGCAAGATTTATGAATTATTGTAATGACCATGGTATAAGTCCCAATTTGTCCGCACCTAGGACACCACAACAAAATGGTGTGGTGGAACGTAAAAATAGAACATTAGAGGAAATGACTAGAACCATGTAAATTGCTAGTGGCTTCCCTGGAAACGTATGGGCTGAAGCTGTTAATACTGCATGTTATATTTTAAATCGTGTGTTAATCAGACCGATCACTTCTAAAACCTCCTATGAGTTATTTAAATGCATTAAACCAAATATTTCCTATTTTCGTTTGTTTGGATGTCGATGCTTTGTACACGTAAATGGAAAACAAAATATAGGAAAATTTGATGAAAGAAGTGATGAGGCAGTATTTCTTGGCTACTCATCCCATAGTAAAGCTTATAGAGTCTATAACAAGAAAACTATGTGTGTTGAAGAATCTGTTCACATTATTTTTTAGGAAACTAACTTTAAAACAAGTGAACAAGAAACAGGTGATTTTAATATAGGTCTTGCTAATCTGGATGATGATGAAAGCATACACAAAGAGCAAGATCAAGAAGTAAATGAAGAGCTGGAGGTTCAAATTGAAAATGTAGAACCTAATCAAGAACAAGAACAACAAGGAAATCAGGACCAGCAAGGTGTTCTTGATCCAACTGCACCTAGAGCCTGTTCCCACATCAGTCTCCACAAGAGACTTTATGCCTAAGCCGTGGAAACATCAAGAGTCACATCCACTTGACTTGATCATAAGTGACATAAGAAAAGGCACACAAACCAGATCCTAAATAAGAATCTTTTGTGTGCACTTTGCATTTCTCTCAACGTTGGAACCCACGAATCACGAAGAAGCATTACAAGATTCAGATTGGGTCGTTGCAATGCAAGATGAACTAAATGAATTTGAAAGAAATAAAGTGTGGCATTTGGTATCTAAACCCAAGAATAAAAACATAATTGGTTTAAAATGGGTGTTTAGAAACAAGCCGCACGAGCATGGAATAATAGTAAGAAACAAAGCTAGGCTAGTTGTTAAAGGATACAATCAACAAGAAGGTATATATTGATTATACAAATACATGGAGTAATAGTAAGAAACGAAGCAGGTCTGTGCAGTGTTCCCAACGAAGCAGGTCTGAGAAGATAGTCAACTGAAGAAACGTAGGAGAATTAGTTTTTTTTTATTTTAGTTGATTGTACGGTTAAATACTAAAATATTGCATAAGATATTAATTGGCAATTTAATTAAAAATTAATCTAAGGGTTGAAATTAAATCTCCTTATATCTCTCCACAATAATAGGGAGTTAGTTAGGGATTAATTAAATTAGCCTTCATTTTACTATTATTGGCTAATAATAACCGAATGACTTGGAGTAACCTCCAAGGTATTTCACCACTTTCCCACATCTTAGAATAAGGGAATTATGGGAGTAATTACACGGTTTATCTCATATAAAAGAGATTTTCATAACCGACTAGCAAGGTGTGCCCTAATCAAGAAATCAAGAGAGATCATTCAAGAAGAGAAAAATATTCATTCTTTCAATTGCCAATTAATTCGCAATGTTTTTCTTATGCAATATTTTAGTCTTTATCCAATCTAGAGAATTTATTTGTAAAGGGTTTTTGAGAGTTTGTAAATTAGACTTAAGGGAAGTCTAAATAGGAACGAGAGAAAGAGAAGGAGAAGAAGAAGAGAAGTGGCCTAGAAGAGAAGGAAAGAGAATTGTTTTATGTAATTGGATTAATTGCTTAAAACATACTATGAGAAGTTTAAAATTTGGAATTGTCGTGGTTTTCTTTCTATTAGGCCTAGAAAGTTTCCACGTAAAAATTCTTGTCTGCATTTTTACTTTCTTGCTTTTTGTTAAAGTATTTTGATTGAGTTTCAATTCATAAAACAGGGCAATAATACTTGAAAAAGCAATACAACAATTCACCCCCCCTCTTGTTGCATTCATAATCTCTAAGTGTTTCTACAGTTGAGAGTGCAAGTGTGTTATTTATACTATGTTTTGTAAATTCCAAATTAAATGCAAAGTCGGGATAATAGTGAGTTGTGTGATTAAAGAAATGGAGAAATTTGAAGTTTTTCAATAGTTTTTTAATTTATACCTAAATGTGTCTTTTAAAATGCTTATCATGATGTACAAGTTAATTATGCAATTTTACTTTTTGATTGTGTTGAATATGTATTTGGAGGTTGAATACATTGAGTAAATATATATGATTTTAGATTGTTAGTTATATGTCTTTTTATTTTCATATTTTTTTATAAATGTAAAAGCTATTTTCTTTAATTGGTATTTTAAATTATGCAATCATCCCAAGTATTACTATTTTCATGAATTAACAAATATAACTATTGTGACACACTTAGGTGTCACAAGACTCACAACTATTCTAAATATATGACATTTATACATGTCATAATTAATGTGATGATTTCAGGTGTCACAATTATTGAGACATTCATAAACGTCACAATTTTTGTTGTGACATGCAATGTTGCGATAGCTCCTACCAAATGTTACCAACTTTTTTGGTGACATTTATAAATGTTAAAAATTGGTTATTATGAATGTCACTATTAGACATCTTTTGTGGTGGTAACGTCTATCTATGATGTCATTGCTGCTCTACGTAAGGTCATAGATTAACGCGTCATAGTAGGGTCATCAAACACGAGCCATCAACAAAAAAACAAGTAGTACACATCAGTAAATAACATCATATCATAATAAGGCATAATTAGTATCAATAGAATATGTCATAATATAAGGGAGATTTACAACACTCCAAGTGTCAATAATAATCACTATATATTAATTCCTACTTCTCACTATCATTTCAATCTTTTTTGCTTCTTTTCGACTACATAACTTCTTAATGTCACTTGAACCAAGAGCTTAACTACTTCCAAAAATCAATATATATACATGACTAGAGGCCACCATATTGGGGTTTGCAAGACCCACATGGCAACATCCTCAACCAAGGGCGATGACGGGCCATACCAGCGCCCAATGACAAAGCATGAACATATGATTGGAGAAATTTTATATACCGCACGCGCACGCTGTACGTGTAGCTGTGGGTCGAACACAAGGAGGCAAGCTAATTCAAGTTGTATGCTTTATGACCACTAAGACACAGGGTTGTACAAAATATAGGGTCAGAAACTAGTTCTAAGATGCAAATAAGTTAAAGAAAACAATAACAATGGTGCAATAACAATGATATGAAAAAATCCAGGGCATCAGGCATCGCCTAATACTAACATAGGATTCAATCACTCTCATGATTGTATGAAATTGAGACATCGGTATAATTGAACGTGATCTAATTAATCTTAAGCGTCCACTCTATTGATTAATATCGATTTGAGACCAACTAGTTTTAATCTTCAAACTGTCGTTCTAATTGTCAAACTAGAAGAAATTTAACTTCAATATATCTCAATCCTAAAATTAATCATAATCTAAAACTTTCGTTTTATTGAATAGGTTAATAAAGCTGTCTAAACCGAGATTGATTAAGCGTATGTTCAATTATAGACTCAAGTCGCACACAATCAATCGATAAAATATCAATCCATGCTTTGAATTACGGATTATGCCCTAACCCTAGATAAGAAAACTAATCCCTATGCATATTGATGAATAGAAATGAAAGACAAAATAAAACAAGAAAACATAAAAATTCGGAGAATAACATAAACGAAAATGCGCAAATTCAAAACGTACAAAGGAGTTCTACAATGAAGCGTCAATGGAAATCTACTTAGGTTCAAAGGGAAGATTAAAGGAATAATAAAAGCTAAAAACTAAATAATGAGTAACAAGTCGTTACATTGGTTCTGCCTAGGAAAAAGAGGTCAGAGAAGAAGCAACGAGTCGTTCAATGGGAGCAACGAGTCATTACATGGGAGCAACGAGTCGTTACATGGGATTAAAGAGTCATTACTTTCATGTAACGACTCGTTGTTTTGGTTTATTTGACTAACGAACTTTGAGTGGCCGTCATTTCTTACTCGGTTGTTAGATAGAGACATATAATATACCGTTGGAAAGCTCTTGAAGTCTACTTTCCAATGCCACACACTTTGCATTAATGAGATCTTTCTATCTAAAGTTATAACCAAAATGGGGCATGTATTAAATTTCACCTCAAAACATTTGTCTTTTAAGCTTTTTGTACTCTTTTCTCTTTTGCCCATCTTCATTGTAAACATCTTCAAACGACCAACGATATCTTCACTTCACCCTCTTATCACCCCAAGACCTATTAAAATTCCAGTTTTGCCTCATATATCACATAAAACACAATTCAATGCTTATGAGACAAAATTACAACAAATCACTTATATCATACCTAGATTCCACGAAAACTTCATATAAGGAGCATAAATATAGCACGGATAAGTGCAAATAATTGCACTTATCAAACTCCCCCATGCTTAACCTTTGCTCGTCCTCGAGGTAATCGAGGTAAAAACACACATAAAACAAGGATTAGACATGTTCTCCGATTCGTAAGCTATTTCGTATACCTCTGTTTCTTGGATGCCTCTAATTTTCGATGTTTTCCAAGAGTCCAAACATCTATACAACTTTTCCCCTTCACTTGGCTAACACAAAACATTTCAATACAATATAACCAATCAAAGGAATGAACATATGAAAAATCAAAATCCCTACACTTCAACCTACTCTTTAAAAGACATGAGAAATGAAAAAAAAAATCTACAACTTATCCCTCCAAATGTGGCCTACCCAAATACCTTCCTTATGACTCCCACATCTTATGACACTAATCCGAATACAAATGAGATGTAAGTAAAACAAACATCCTCTCTTTATCTCTCATTTTGCTTAGGAGCTCATTTATTGGTTTTTCGTCCGAGCCACTCTTTCACTTTTTCAAATCTCACTTGCTCACCCTCTCATACCGCTCTTTTGCCTAAGTCGCCCTTTTGGGTTTTCAACCTAGCTGGACCTTTCGGTTGTCAAGCATGTTTTTTTCTTTCCCTTTTTCAATAAACAACAAAGTACATATTCAGCTATAAAATGAAAAGTACAATGCACAATCAAGCTAGATCTATATAAACATGAGGGGTAGAAAGCATAAATAAGCAAGCAACGGGTTTCCCCATGGTTGCTTATTATGGTGGATAGCAATAGGGTGTTCAACAACCCTAAGGATGCAGGGTCTTTAGTAACCCTAGATAAGACAATATAGCAAAAAAAACATGAGAATGCAGCCTACCTAATAAGCTCCAATGTTTAACCGGGATAACACCATCGGTTGCAGCATTACCTCTTAAACATAAACGACAGCTCTCCTTGTGGCTCCCCAATAATCTGAGGCTTCCTATCTCAATATCCTTCCCCTCATAAATGATCTCACATGAAAGCCTATAAAAATCCAAAACCCCATATCGACCACAAACCCATCCCAACACAAAAAATTTTAGCTCGGTGGGTTAGGGTAAGAAAGTCTAGTGGACCTAGATTATAGGGAAAGTCAAGAGTAGATATAAGGATAGAAGTATAACTGTAGATGACGTGACAAAGGAGGAACGATGATATCAACTTCATGAACGCTCATTCTCCTTTTGCCTAGCCTCCTTCACATATTTATGGATAACATTCTCTCTTTTTTTCTTTTTTTCTTTTTTTTTTCTAATTTTTCAGGTGGTATGAAAAGAGATAAAAAATACAAAAGACAAAAAGAAAAGAAAACAAAGTATAAAAACTAACATAAGAAAGCAATAAAAGCTGCGCTACGAAAAGCAATAAAACTACACTAACAGGCGTAGACTCCTCCCTATGCTTATCTAAATCATTGTCCCCAATGCTTAATTACGTAGCAAGGTAACAAAATAAATAAGACACAGAAGCATGCAGATTAGAACTAAAATAAAAATAAAATCTAGCTAAAAGTACGGGTTGCTGATGTGCTCGATTTATAGCACGGTTTCGATCCCGTTTTTGTATTGAATCTCGCAATTTTTAATTGATATTACGCACTATAGTGTGATTTTACCTTGTTATTGTCTTCGGCTTGTTTTGCAATGGTTTAAGGTGTTTTCGAAGAAATCGATGTCAAATTACATGTGTTCGAGACTAGGACTCAAAGTTCAAGACATTTACGCCAAACATGGAAATTAATTCCTTAGAAAAGTTATGCAACATAAGAAAATGGCATCAACAAAAGAAAGGTAAGGGGACAACTGCAAAGCATATACTCGCTTGGGCATTGTATTTACTAAACCGGCCAGCCCACTACAAAATGGGAATTTCGAGGGCAAAACAAAAGGAGTTTTAGTAGACAATAGCAGCGAAGGGGGATAAAATCAGCCATTTTATTTTTTTTCAAGTTTTCTTTCCATTTCTTTTTTTTTTTTACTTCTTTAAACCCTAAATTTATTCGTTTAATTTTTCTTATGTAAATTTAATATCTTCCATCAAGATTTTTTTTTTGTTTATTTTGGTTAGATTTTCTTTTTTATATCCATTGATGGTATTTATTTAAAGCTTGAAGCCTTTTTCATGGAATTTGATGATATTTTATTTATGGGTTTTCTCAATTCTCCAATCTCTTTTATCTTTTGTGGGTAAATTCTAATCTCAATTAATTTTAGTTTTATTTTGTTTATTTGCTAATATTAGTTAAATTATGTTATTACTCATTTGTTCTTGATTGTTTTCTTTTATCTTGTTTATTTTAAGTTATTGGTGTTAGTATGCTTATGTTATATGTTGTTTATGATTTTGTTGGTTGTGATTATGAGTAGTGAGTAGTTGCTTAGGGTTAGGGGTTGACTCATTTTGTGCTAATGGATTGATTATGGTTAGAAATTAATTGGTTGATGTTGGTTTGATTGTGAATCCCAAAAATGGGTAGCTCTTCCCTTTGATATGATGTCATTTGGATCTCCTTCTTGGGCACCAACGAAAGTTGGGTCCGCATGAGAACCGACTGTATTTCAATGGGAGGAGTTGAGTCAGGATAACGGCGAGAATCAAAACTTGTACTCGCCCCACGATAAAGGAGTTTTAGCCTCTTACTACGAAAGGAGAAGAGAATTGGCGGGTTGTTGGATATTTGTTACCCGTAGGTCTTGTTCTCACTCACGAGAGTGATGGGAACAAGATTCTCGGAGGCGATCCCAAGCCCGATTCAGGATCGGATCGCTCTTTGTATTTGATTCCACACCTTTGCGATCAAATCAAAGTAAACTCTAATCTAACTATATAAAGTCCGTTGCACACGAGTTAGCCTCTACCCCGATGTTTCTTTGTTTGTTTCTTTCATAGTTGTAGGTGTCATCTAGACCATCACCATTCTTTCTTACATGATCCCCCAACACCTAAAGAGGCCTTAAGTCTCACAACTAATCTCCTTGTGGATCGACCCCCTACTTGCCACTACACTTGTTTAGTTTATGTTCAGGGTGTTTATAAATTTTGTTTGATTAAGGCTTTAGCGACGACACCAAAAAGTCCTCTATTAGATGCCTCCTACAAAGCGCTTGTTTAACGTCTATAGCTCGACGTGACTCACCCAGTTACCTGGGTTCAAGATCATTGCAAAGGAAAAGGTTCCTTTCAACTTAAGCATTCAATTACACATGTCTAAGATAACTTACCCAATTAGTCTGTTCATCAGTAAGATTAAAATGGTTGTTTCCAGTAGGTTTTTTCTTTTCCTTTCTTTTTCGAGACATATCTTTGCGACATTTCTTGTTGCGATTGTCATAGGGGACAATATTGGTGCTTAGTTTGAGTAAAAGTTCATTAGAAATTACCTTGGGAGATGTAGAACTCTCCCTTATCACTTCATTCTCCTCATGCATTGATTTTTTGACTTGCAATCCAGTTCCCTGCACAAATTCATCATCTTGCAATTTTTAATGGGTTAGATCAAACTTCTCATCACAATTACCTTCCCAACTCATCACTTCTTCATTTCCCCCAATGTTTAGGAAGGCCAATAAGGCATCAACTGTCCCATAGGTTGCCAAACATGGTCTCCCAAAAATGATGGGGGTCGTACGATCCTCGAGTATATCCACAATTAAAAATCAGAAGGGACCACAAATCAACCACTATATACCGACACATCTCTCAAAAACCCCTTAGGGTAAATAAAGCTACGGTCGACAACTTGCAATTTAGTCTCGTAGGGAGCCAGTTTACCAACATTTCTTATCTCTTAAACAACGAGTATGGCATCAAACTCATACCAGCACCCAAATCACATAAAGCTCTATTTATCGAAACACCCCCAATAACAACAGGAATACTCAAATTACTGGAGTCTCCTAACTTAGGAACAGTGATAGTTCCCCCCTGCTTGTCGGACAATGAGTCCTTAAACACTTTGGGAATTATGGGTGTGTTGGCTATCATATCTATAACAGACAACTCTAAAGAGTTGTCTTTGAGTAATTGGAAAAACGTCTCATACTTCTTCTCAAGTTTAGCTTGGGCTAACTTCTAAGGGAAAGGTTGATAGTCGATCTTAATGTTAGTTACTCCAGACTTCCTCTCATTCACGACCACATTTCATTTCAACATTTTCAAAACAAACAACATCATAATTAGTATCAACAATTGGCTTCACAAGAGACATTTCCTGGAGAGGAAGGTCAACTAATTCATTACCTTCCACCTCGAACGAAACATTTATCTGATTAGGCTCCTTCTTTTTAAGCTCTGGTTGGCTCGAGAGCTGGTTTGGAATCCAAGTATTCACCTGATGTGCCACCTGCGCTATTTGTATCTCAAGAAGTTTCATGTGTGAGACACTGTTCAGGATATGATTCTGCACTAAATTTTTCAAAACATCAACCTTAGACCTAAGGCTAGGTTGCGATGGCTGAGCATATTGCTTATACGGTGGTGGTTTCTGGTGCGGAGCTTGGACATGTTGTGGATTCAGCAAATTGGTGCTCGAGTAGGACAAGTAGGGTTGCCTATAACCTGCATTATATCAGTTAGAGTGTGGGTCTCTAGTAGATTAACTGTATAGAGCGTTAGCCTCCATGTAAACTTGGGGATAAACACTCGAATAGTGACCTGGGACACCACATGTATCACAAACAACAACAGAATTATTAGAGTTGGAAGAAGAGCTGACCATGCTTACCTTAGCCATTTGTTCGGTGAGATTTGTTAACTGTTTGGAAAGGGCCTTTATGTTTTCAAATTCGGCACTATTACTTTGGGCCACGGGACCTCTCTCATTGCTCCACGAGAAACCATTTTGCCATGGTCTCGAGGAGTCTCAAGAGGTCATCTAGAAGCTTAAAATCTATGTCACCGCCGCATGCGGCATTTAATGATGATTTATGTTCGTCAAATAGTCCTTCCATCGAAAGACTGAGCAAGCAACTAGTTTGGTATCTAATGGTGTGGAAAACTAAGTTGAAGGTCCTTAAACCTCTCCCAGGCCTCATAGAAAGATTGAAAGGGTTTTTGCTTAAAGGTCTGCAGCTAATTTCGTTTCTCAGCGGTCTTATGAGTGGGGTAAAATTTGGCTAAATAGCCATTAGCTAATCCCTCTTCACTCTTGTATATACCAGCTAGCCTTGACTCGAGCCATGATTTTGCTTTATCCTTCAAATTGAAGGGGAAAAGCTGCATCCTCACCGCTTCCGTGGAGAGAAATTTCAAGGTGATGGTATCACATGGTTCTATAAAGTCAACATTATGGTCATGCGGACTCTCGCTAGGGTGACCACCAAAATGGTTTCTTTCTATCATCAGGATAACATGAGACTTGAGTTCAAAGTTCGCAGTTCCAAAGTCGGGTTTCACAATAAATGGTATGGAGGTCAGGGTGAGCATAGGCGCACTCAGTTGGCCAAAAGATCTATTAGCGTTGTTGGCCATTCTTGTTGTCGCCTTAACCGCCTAAGGCGTTTGACGTTTAATCTACGGGTGGTAGCCTCTATCTATGGGTCGAAACGCTCAACAGACCGAGCTCGCCTAAATTTAAACACAAAGGGACCAAGGAGTGGAGACAACAAGCAAGTGTCTATGTAAATCAATCACAAAACAAAAGGAATAGAGCGTCGCCTTCCCGACAACGACACCAAAAACTTGATCGGATAAATTTTATATACCGCAAGTGCATGGTGTACGTGAAGCTACTGGTCGAACACAAGGAGGCGAGCGAATTCAAATTGTATGCTTTAGGATCACAAAGACGAGTTAAACAAAATATGGGGTCAGAAACTAGTTCTAAGATGCAAATTAATTAAACCAAACATTAACAATGGTGTAATAAGAATGATATGACAAACTCTAGGGCATCGTGCGTCGCCTAATTGAGTCATCGACATAATTGAACGTGATCTAGTTAATCTCGAGCTTCTTCTCTATTGATTAATATCTATTTAAGACCAACTAGTATTAATCCTCAAACTACTGTTCTATTGGTTAAACTAGAAGGAATTTAACTTAAATATATCTCAATCCTAAATTAATCCTAATCTCATACTTCCGTTTTATCGAAAAGGTTAATAAAGATGATTAAACCGAGATTCATTAAGTGTATGTTCAATTATAGAATCAAATCGCACACAATCAATCGATAAAATATCAATCCATGCTTCGAATTAGCGATTATGCCTTAAACCTAGATAGAAAACTACTCCCTATGCATATTGATGAAGAACATGTAGTAAATGATGAATAAAAATGAAAGACAAAACAATAAAACAAGAATACTTACAAATTTAAGGGGTCTTAGGCTATTTCTCCAAGTCTTCACCCTCTTATCACCCCGGTACCTGTTAAAACTCCAATTTCGCCTCATATATCACAACAAACACAATTCAATTAATGCTTATAAGACAAAAGTACATCAAATCACTAATATCATACCTAAATTCCACTAAAAATTCGTACAAGGAGCATAAAATAGCATGAATAAGTGCAAATAAATGCACTTAAGAACATACACCTGTACAGCGACCATATACTAATAATCCATGCCTCCGAGAACTAAACCCACTCGGGTACCAAACCATTAGAGCCAACATACCTAAACGTATGAGAGTAGAGGCCCCCATATAGGGGTTTGCAATACCCACAGGGCAATACCTCAACCAAGGGCGGTGCTGGGCCATACAGGCGCCCAATGGAAAAGTATGAACATAACTCCGTACAGCGACCATATACTGATGATCCATGCCTACGAGAACTAAACCAATTAGGGTACCCTATCCAGTGGAGTCACAATAACCAAACAAGTCTGATATCTCATCAATAAGGGACTCATTCCCATTACAATCAACAACTTTCTTATTCCATCACCAAGAGAATCATTCCCATTTAAACTAACATAAGTTAAACTCATCAATAAGGGAATCATTCCTGTTGCAACCAACAACTTTCTTGCTCCATCAGGATGGAACTCATTCCCATTCAAACTAGAAATAATAAATCTCATCAACAAGGAACCATTCACTATTCAAACAAACAATAAACAATGTCATTAATAAGGGACTCGCTCCCTTTCAAAAAAATAATAACCAATCTTGATAACAAGAGATTCGTTCTCATTTTAAATCATTATCAGCATTTAACATACTAGCACTGTTTTCTTTCAGTAAACTTGCAAATCAGATAATCAATAACTTCGATATTTCATTCGACGATAATTAATACATAGTGTACAACATATGTTTTAAAACAATTCAATATCTATAAATATAAAATGCAAGATGCATGTAGGGGTTAATTACAGTGTGTACGTACCTGTAAACGTCATTGCACGACTAAAAGTTACAAAAATCATCCAATTAAAGTTCTACCTTACTCTTTAGAAATGGGCACCTATAGAGTTAGGAACGAACCTAATAAGTCTCCTTAACTACTTTGTCATACCAAACTAACCCCTATTACCCATTCAACATGAGTTTCCAATTTCTTTAGCACGCACACAACTCATTCAATACAAGTCAAAGTCATTAATTCAACACAAAATAAGTCTTTTCACCCATTTGAGAGTAAAAGCATATGTGAACCGTTCCTTTTCAATAACTAATTTTGAGTATATTGATTCGCGTTACCCAAATATAACTAATCACAACTAAGCCTTACAATTTTTAATTTAACACTTATACAACTATAAGGCAGATCTTAGAGTTATCGAATCGCGATATCATTTGTTACATTCTTCAAAGCTAAAAAGAATTATAAAAAACACGTCAAGTACCTTTAGCAACAATCAACGATAAGTAGACATCACGCTCCTTGCTTACTAACATTATGCATTATGACTTCATTAACAACTTAATAAGAGTATATGTAATTCAAACAATCAAACCACAACACTTAACAACTATTACTCCCAATTGACAACTAACCATTTCCACTATCATACAACAACCACTACAAAAAAACTAATTTTTAGCAACAAGTTTTGGCAACGACTTAAAAAAAGTCGTTGCAAAAAATGGAGGTCGTTGCAAAATCTTTTTTCCGTTACTAATTTAATGTTGCCATATCCAAAATTTCATTTCCCTCCACAAGAAATCAGCGCGAGATCTGAAAAATGAGTTTTTGTTTTTTCAACGACACCAGTCGTTGCTAAAGAATATTATTAGATATAGCAACACCATGAGTCGTTGCAAAAAAACGTTCCAACTATTGCAACAACATTTGCGTTGCTAAATATATTAGGTATATTTTAATAAAACACATTAAACCTAATTTGTTTAATTTCAGACCATTTCATTCACCCGCCATAACAATTCCTCTCTTACTCTCTGCCGGCTGCTGCAACTGCGAACTCCACCGTCTTCCGCCGTCCTCCACCGTCCTCTGCCGTCCTCCACCATCCTCTGCCTTTATTATCCTCCACGGTCTTGTTCCATTACTGTCCTCTACTGCGACTTTCTGTCCTCCACTCGTGCACTTTCTGTCGACTGTTCAGGTCATCCACACCGTCATCTTCCGTCATCCACGGTCCTGTTCAGTTCGTCCACCGTCCACCGTCATCCACGACTCACCTTCTCTTTTTAAGGTAATGGAGTTTAATTTTGTCTACTTTTTGAGTGTTAATTTTGTAGACTTTCTGTCCTCCACATTAAACCAATTTACTTTTTTTTTTAAGGTAAGGGAGTGTTAATTTTGAGTGTTAATTTTATCGACTTTCTGTCTACTTTTTCAGTGTTAATTTTTTCGACTTTCTGTCTAGCATTGATTTTATTTTTTATTTTGCTCAATTTGTCTGTGAATGAACCCTAATTTTTATGTGAATTAGGATTTAAATTTTTTTAGGATTTGATTTGTGGTAATCCAGGCATTTTCGGTAATAATCCTTGCCACTGGTTTGAAACATTTAATGGGTCATTTTGCGTTTATAGTGTTTCACTCATAAGACATTGCTAATTTTAAGAAGCCTACTGATGTTGTTCATAGCGTTTCACTCATGATGCCTAATAAACTGTGAGCAGGAAGAATTTCCTTGTGTAAGTACTCATTCTTGACTGGGAATGGGTTAAAATGGTTCGTAGATGATTTTCTGTGCTATACCAAATGTCATAAGACATGGCAATAATAAAATAGCACTTAATTAGCGTTAGCATACTCTCGCTTCATTTGTAAGATATCATTTGACTATATTAACAAGATGGATTGTATGGTTAGCACAAGAATGTATAAGATTGCTAAACATGTATTCATATACACTATGTCAAAAAAGTTTATTTATAGCTGTTGAAAATGCCTTTTTATAGCTGTTATGAGCTGCTATAAAAAATAATTCCAACAGCAATAAATCACCAGGGCTATAAATAGCCTTCTATGCTTTCTATAGCGGTTAAGGAACCGCTATAAATTACTGCCAATGCTATAGCTTTTATAACAGCTATAAATAATGTAACCTTTTTATAGCACTAAGTAACCTTTTTATAGCTTTCACAACAGCAATAATATTAATTATATTTATATAATTACAACAGCTATAAATTACCGCTATAAATGTAAACGATGAAGATTATTTTTTAATCTCATAAAGGTTGATTCCCTAAACGAATATCAGTTCTCCCTTCTTTTATTACTTGTCATAACCATTAAATAGATACCATAACGATTGATCAATCCATAAATATAATTCAAAAATTACATAAATATATCCAAAGTATTACAATAAAATGTCATACACTTCAAAACCAATGATACTACAATTCGTAACAAAATACAAAAATCTATCATAGATGAGGCAACAAGTGGTTAACCCATTCAATTCTCACTTCATCAATTAGCTCCTTAGTATAAGTTTGATAAATATGTCCTGCATAATACTGTAAAAATGAAAAAAAATATATGAATGTCATAAATAAAACATAGATATAGCTGTAAAGTCATGATAAACCAATCAATATAAAGAGCTACTATAATAATCCAAATTATTAAATATCAAATAAGTATTTTCATATAATATAACTTACAAGTCACTTCAACCGAAAAATACTTCTTTAATAAATCACTAAAGCGAATTTCCATGTATATACAACCTAAGTATACATCAAAATCTCAAATTGAATCAGTTAGAGACTTTTTTTTAACGTGATTCGCTAACAATGGATCATCGACGTCTATCGTAATAATGGTTTATAAGTAGATCAACCAAAAAAACAACATAACACAGAATTGATCAAAACAAAGCAAATTCCATTGAAATTCCTCAACTAACATCCATCAGATTATATAAATATATCCCCAAATGATAATTACAACATCAATATTCAATAATCAAAATCAATGCAAGAAAGCATAAGGAGAAGTAGAAATATAAACAAAAAAGAGCAGAAGTAACGAGAATAACCAAAGCAGCAACATCATGTTCATTAGATTTCCTACAACTCGACAATCCCATCTAATTTCAGTCACATTCACTTTTGAAAACATCAAAACAAGCAATCATTACACTTCCAACAGCAGAAACCAACATCCCAACTCTTAATACCTTTGTGTTAATATGAGCTCTTAATTCCAAAAGTAACAAGAATATGAAACCTTACAACTCAATCTATGCCAAGGTAAAAGTAAATCAAAGCAAATCTTAAAAAATACTTACAGTTTCTGGAATTTTGATTTCTTTGTGGTCAATTATCTCTTTGATGTATCTCATTACATAATAGCCACAATCAATGTAGTTTGATTGGTTAGGACACTAGATCACAGATACAAAAACACAAAAGAATAATTACGCTTCTAATCACAAGTATCATAAAAATTGATCATCTATTAATTAAATACAAACCTGTATTTTTATCCATTTGGTAGTTCGTTTCATCTTTTTGGAAATCTCTTTTTGGCTTCGAAATAGGAGAAGTGCCCTAAAAAATAAAAACTCATTAAAAAAATAAATAACCATTTTCTTTAAAATTAAAAAGCAACAATCAAAAACTTACGTTTCAACCACTTCAAGTAAATCTACTCGTGTAACTGGGCTTTGTTGTAATGAGTCAAGATAATATACCACATCATCATATGGATCAATCACACACAATATCCAATGAAGCCTATAAAATTAAAGGATTTATTATGCATGTAATAATTATTAAGAGCTTCAAGATAATGCAAATATTTATATCGAAAGCTTTACCCGACATTATAAGGTGCCAAGAAGACTTTCCCTTTGTTTGCTTCAAGGTTTAATACATTTAAGATGTATTCTGAGCGACTCCTTTGGTTATGTTGAGTCATTTTGAAGTCTTTAAACTTCGTTGTAGCAAGGGAGATTTCTGATGGACATAAAAACCCAAATTGATGGACATTCTTATATTTAAGCTCTTGGTTTTTCAATCTGTTATTTTCAACATGAAAGGAAAACATCATTTTACAAAAACGAAGATAATAATAACAAGAATAATTGAATGAATAATGTTTTAGTACTTACGACATATAAATCGCGATATGTACAGCACCAATCTTTTCTTGAGCTAAGAATTGAAGAAATTGTTCCTTGCCAATATGACATTCTCTGTGTGTATTTCGTAATTCTATGTTAATCGGTATCATTACTTGTTGATCATTCGACATTCTAGAGACATATCTATAGAAGAGTTGAAGAATTGAAGGGAGCATTTCTACGTTAAGAGCTTCTTTATTTGGATAGCCATTAGAAGAGTTTTGAGGTGAAACAACTGTAGATGATCCTACTTCCTCTAATGGCTTCAACGGAACCTCTAACGTTTTCACTTTTAAAGAAGCAACTTTTCCACTCTTCTTGCTAGTCAAATCAATTTCTTCATTATTACATTGGATCTTTGATGAATTTTCTAATTCAACAACTTTATCCTTTTTCTTGGATAAATCAACCTGATTGTATGTATATACAATATGTGTAAACAAAGATGTAAGACACATAAATATATAAATTTGATCAATAATATGAATTTAGGATTTTACCGATTGATCAAGAATGATAAGTTCTTTGGGCCATAAGACAAAAGTTTGTTTTGCTTCACTGATCACAGTTGCTTCACCTGGAATAGGTACGGGAAGGGTTGTGCATTCTTCAAAGGCATTTATAACCATAACTCTCACATGACCTGGTCGTAATTGTTGTGTGTGCATCGTTGTACCGATATTATGCACTTGTCCAGTAGCAACAATCCGATAACTAGGTTCAGACAAGGCCAATTGACAATTTGTAATACCCTGACACAAAAAGAAATCAACTATGAATCAATTAAATTGGAATGTCTGGAGAAAAAGTGGAAAGAATATGAGATGGTGTTTCACGAGATTGTGCAAATGTGCAAGTGCTGCAGAAAATTAGTTTACCTCAGGAATTTCAGTTTCACCATTATTCGGCTCTACGTCAGTAGTTTTGTTGTGTGTAGAAGGCTCTACATTCCCTTGTTGTTTCTTTTTCCATTCCTGAATTTCAAGCTCCATGGCTTTGATACGAGATTCCATGGCTTTTGAAAGCTCCGAGCAATCCATCTTACTAGCCCAGTTTCCGAAGTATGTTGAAATTCTCGACCCTCCACCAACACCTCTGACGCGACCACCATGCTCTTCCTTATTTAACGCCTTTTTCAGTATATCATCACGACCGGAAAGCTTTATTTCTTCTTGAGATGACTGATTTTTAAGGTTATCCTGTAACACGAGAAGCAAAATTATTGAATTGATAACAAGAGAATAAACTCAATGTGCATATGAAAATCATGGAAACATACAATAAGACCAATAACTTCTTTTTCCTGTTCGTCAATGACATTCTCATCTTCATCGCACCTCATAAATTTCCATAAGGTTGCGCGATCTAATTCAGTGACGGAAATACCTTTCTTTTCCAACCGTTTAATTTAAAAAAAAGAACAATGCCACAAATATGTTATGTATTTAACAATCAATATTAAATAATCTTATTAATATTAATAATACAACGTCACATCCATTTCAAACTACGTACCACATCAACTTCAAGTCGTGCATAACCCAATCGAGAGTGCTTTTGAGGGTATAGATTAGTGTTTGTTGCGCGCTTTCGATTAGCTTCACTTAACTCCTATAATTAACAAACTATTATTCACTCACCTTAAGAAAGAAATTATAAATAAGTTTTTTCCATACAAATATTATTTTCACATACCTGGAACTTTGGATCGAGGCGACTTTTTACAAATTCTCTCCAATCTGATTTATCAATGAAGCAAAATTTTTTAGGGGGGATTTCACGTAGTTTCTTTTCAGGGTCATATAAAAAATTTCTAGTTAGCTCTGACTTAAAGTTCTTCCAACTGTAAGCTCCAGCCTCCATAAAATATCCCTTCCGATTATGTTCTACAGTGAATGTTATCTACCAAAAAGAGTGACATACGTACATTATATATTGATAAGGTACATGACAAATAGACACAAAAGCTTTCCATATGAACCAAATTAACAAAATGAACCTCACCATAAGCTCTTCAAATAATGCATCTTTTAAACGTTGAGGTACTTCAGGCCACTTATCGTAAGTGATTGGAACATTTTGCTTCACAATGGAACCCCAATAACTCATCATATTTTTGCTATTAGGTCCAATAGGTTGTCCTCTAGTATTCCATTGAACTTCTTGTACTTTACCCTTATTCCTTCCACGTATTACTCTACTTAATACAGTTGGACCTCGACCCGTATCAGATTTCCCTGCATAAGGCACACCTGGTATACGAGGCTCACAAACATTGTTCTTTTTAAGCTTTTTTGAAGGTCCCATAATCTGCACGATACGATTTAAAAAAATTAGACAGCACAGCAAGGGAAGGATCATCTACTGTTAAAATTGTATTCAAAATTAAGTTCCTACTTTTAAACCATTGTGACCAGCCCACCATTTGAAAGCAATATTAACGTGACCAACAATAGACCATTGTATGCAGAATGTTGATGTTGTAATTATCCATTATATGCAACAAATTTCTTCAATTCAACAAACGGCAAGAAGGTTATCGGCAAGACTCACCGAACAATTGAACATTGATTCGTCAAGAAGGCTTCAAAACACATACATAAGTACATAACCACTTACACATTACATGGTCATCATTAATTGACATTTAAATGTGTTCCTGCAATTGACATTCAAATGATTTATAACAAACTGCCATCAATCTTTTACAAATCAATTTCCAGAATCACTTATCTCCTGTACCACCTAATTGACTTTTAAAAAACTCAAAAACGGAGCAACCCATTACTAATCTACTAATTTATTGATAGTCAAGACCATACATATAAATCGTGCTCTTAAACAGAAAGTCATGATTATTACAGTGAAGACCGTATGGCTTGTGCACTCTTCTACTCACAAAAATTTAAACTACAAAAATTTAAACAGAAAGTCATGATTATTACAGTGAAGACCATACATATCAATTTCCCCTTGGTAAATAAGTTATAAAAGACATAAGCACGTATTATGATACATCTTTATAAAATAGAAGTTTATTTGGTTGTGAATCAGAAACTACAAAAACCTTTGAAGCAATAGTCGTATCAGTGCTCGTCATTCTTTCCATGAGAGGAAAATGAAAAGGGTGCAATAATGAGTAATAACTAATACGCACTATATTGTGCCGGCCTAAAGTGCACTGCTGAATTTTTGGTTGGTAAAGAAGCACAAAAGGACTTGCTCGCAAAAAGGATTGCTTGCAAGAGCAATCCACTTACACATTTTTGTCTCAAAAATCCACACATGGTCTGCCAATATTTCAAACGCGAATGATACGAAAGTTCCATAAAAATAAGTTCTAAGAGGGTGATATCAAGGTAACAAAGACAGCTAGTCAAGACAAAGACAATAAACCTCAAGTGAATAGAATGATAAAAGATGAAGTGAATAGAATGAATAGATTGAAAGTCTCACCAATTACCACCCTCCCCAAAGACTTATTTCTTAAATTTTTATACTCATTCCCTGTATCATTCTCTTTAAACAAACAAGGACTTAGACTTTTTTTGGAACAAAGTCCCATTCTCTTCCCCCAAATCCCATGTGCCAAACAACCCCTAAAGACTTCAAGCTAGTCTACCAACCCATTCAACAATCATTTAGAGTACAAAGTTATGTACATGATTTGCTAACCAATTCGATTTTAAGATTCATGATTTGAAAAAAAAGATCAAAAAATCGCCAAAAATCAACCTAATTTTCTTATTTCAATTTGCAATTTGCGAAGGGATAAGTGAACCATGTGACACTAGTACGAAGAGGGCATAGTAATAATAGCAAAAAAATGGTCACTTCTTCAATTCAATACAAGAATAACAATATCTGAGCCTTAAAAAATTAGATTTCGCTACATGAACTAATTAATACATAAGCTTTAGTCTACATATATTCTTCATATTCATTAATAGTTCGGGGTAGCGCCTAAGAAGTTAGAATGCTATCAAAATGGAACCCTCAAAGATTCTGATCCTCTAGAAAGGCTTGAATCTGTTAAAGGGCATCTTGTGTCCTTTCCAGTTGAATTTATGTCACAAGAAGATTTGAGACCAGTTTTTAACGAAAGCGAGTATTACGCATCACCACAAGTCTTCCATTGACATAATTTATCACCAATAGTTGCAAATTAGACGAGCATATGTACAGCACAGGCATCATTGTATAGCACATGAACGAAAAGTCGAAAACCACAAAAATCAAGACAACAATCATTGACTAATTGGATTCACCTTCGAATAAATTGATTCGGTAAAATACGCAAATTAAAACCACAAAAATCACGACAACAATCATCACCTTCGAGTAAATCCCAATCATTCAGAAAACCCAGACATTAAAACCCAAACAGTAAACTCAAACTAAAAACTGATATTCCCTAATAAAACCCTAATTCGAAGAAAACGAAGACATGAGGAGGAAGAGAACTTACCCTAAAGCAATAGTAGCAGTTTTCGGGGCGGAGGAAGATGAAGCAGTGAAGGTATTGATAGCAGTTGAAGGAAAAATCTTAGTGGGGTAATAAAGGGCCCGCTAAAATGAATAAAAAAAGTGTGGGATAATCCTAATATTGCGCGCGTTTTGTTTCACTAATTGAAATCTTACATATGGGCACATGTGCTTGAGAAATTATATATAGAAAATTCAATTCTCTAATTACCTACTTAGAAATAATAAAAATGAAAAAAGAAAATATATATATATATATATATATATATATATATATATATATATATATATATATATATATATATATATATATATATATATATATATATATATATATATATATATATATATATATGCGCTTAAATTCTTACCAATTAGTTTTTTTTCTTTTTTCTTTTCTTTATAGAACGTTTTTCATGGGTATCATGTGGTGGTTCAACATTTATCCCTTCGAAATGATCAAGTCGTCGATACACATCATCTCCTAGAATTATGTCATTCGTGGCTAGCGCTTCAATAGGTAGAGAGAATGAAGCCTCCTCAATTTCATCTACATCATCTTCAAATGGACATTTTTTATTTGATGATAGTACAACTGACCAACTATTAGATGCAGGGTCATTTACATAAAAAACTTGTTTCGCTTGACTTGCTAATATAAATGGCTCATTCTTATAACCAGTTTTTGTAAGATCAACGAGAGTAAATCCGAGTGTATCTACTTTCATGCCATTACTGTTATCTACCCACGTACAACGAGAAATAGGAAGCCTAAAGCCAATATAATCTAACTCCCATATGTCATTGACCACTCCATAATAACACATTTTTGCATAAATTGGATTTTTGTCTTTTGCACTCGACATATGCAAAGCTTCAGCTTCTTGACATACACCACTATTTTGCATTGTAGACTCATTATCTCTTTCCTTTGTGTAAAATGTATAGCCATTAATTTGGTAAGATGTATAGGATAAGATAGTTGTGGAAGGACCTCGAGATAGCCATTTCAATCTATCAGATATTTTTCAAGGAGAATAACTTAATTCTTCTGAAATTTGAGTTTGAAACCTATCAATGAAGGTACGATTGTACTCTTCAATTCTCCACTTCTCACTCTTATGTGGGTACTGTTTTTTTAAATAATCCAAATGTAACTCCTCATATGGCCTAACTTCCGAACTATTATGCAATACGCATAGATGAACTTGATTCACTATAGCATGAGGTATGGATAAAACCTTACATGCAGATATTCCCTTCCCTTCTAGGCCACCAGAATGCTTGGCTTTTGGAATCCCAATAGAATCAACATTAGCCAAATATTTAATACAAAATTCCATGGATTCTTCAATTAAAGCTCGTTCCACTATGCAACCTTCCGGATGACTTCGATTGTTAACATACCCTTTTAAAATATTCATATATCTCTCAATTGGGTACATATATCTTAAAAATGCCGGTCCACATAATTGAATCTCTCTTACTAAATGTACAACAAGATGAACCATAATATCGAAGAAGGATGGTGGAAAATACATTTCCAACTGACATAAAGTGATAATAATTTCATCTTGCAAATTTTTCAATTTCACCGGATCAATAACTTTGTTACATATCTCACTGAAAAACATGCATAACTTAGTGATAGTATATCGAACTCGTTCCGGCAAAATAGACCGAATTGCTACAGGAAGAAGATGTTCCATAAGAATATGGTAGTCATGAGACTTCATATGAATCAGCTTTAGATCGGCCATTGACACACAACTGCTGATATTGGAAGAATATCCCTCTGGAACTTTTACTCCAATTAAAAACTCACAAAATTTTCTTTTCTCTTTAGTAGACAATGTGTAACACGTTGTCGGTAGATATGTATTACCATTTTCATTCTCCACTGGTTGTAACTCTGGCCTAATTTTCATGTCAACGTAGTCTAATCTAGAATTAATACCATCTTTTGTCTTCCCGGTTATGTGAAGCAAAGTACCAACAACACTTTCACAAACATTTTTTTCTATGTGCATTACATCAAGAAAGTGTCTTATATACAAGTCTTTCCAATATGGAAGTTCAAAAAATATCGACTTCTTCTTGTACCCTCTAGTTGGAAGACTCTTTGCACAAAGTTTTCCATGCTTTACTTTTAAACCTTCAACCTTTTCAAGTATTTGTTCCCCTGTTAATGGAATCGTAGCTTTCTCTGTCTCCACTTTGCCATCAAAAGCTGTTTTCAGTTTTCGATAATAATGATCATCGAGTAAAAATCTACGATGCCTTAAGTACACAACTTTTTTTGATTTTTTTAACCTCTTTGAAGCCGTTTCTTTATCACATATCGGGCATGCCTCATGTCCTTTAACACTATAACCCGACAAATTCCCATAGGCCGGAAAATCATTAATCGTGCCAAATAGCATTGCTTTCAATTTAAAAGTCTCATTACGATGTGCATCAAACACTTCGACACCTGATTCCCACATCATCTTTAGATCTTCTATGAGTGGTGCTAGATAGATATCTATATCGTTCCCAGGTTGTCTTGGTCCAGATATTAACATCGAAAGCATTAGATACTTTCTTTTCATGCATAGCTCTGGAGAAAGGTTATAGATGCATAATATAACAGGCCATGTACTATGTGAAGAGCTTTGGTTTCCAAAAGGATTCATTCCATCTGATGCAAGGGCAAGACGTAAGTTCCTAGGTTCACATTTAAACTCAGGAAACTTATTATCAATTTTAATCCACTGTGGCAAATCAGCTGGATGTCTAAGTTTCCCATCCCTTTTTTTTCCCTATCTACATGCCAAGTTAAGTTCTCTGCATCTTCTGCAACACCATAAAGTCGCCTAAATCTTGGTATTATTGGAAAATACCACATAACTTTTGCTGGAACATTTTCCTTTTTATATCGTGAAGCTTGACAAATTGGGCAACAATCTAATGATGCATTTTCCTTCCTATACAAAATGCAATCATTAGGACATGCATGTATTCTTTTTACAACTCATTCCTATTGAGTTTAACATTTTTTTGGCTTCATATATGCGAGATGGAAGTACATTGTCATCTGGAAGCATGTCTTTAAACGCCTCAAGTAAGGACGTAAAACTCGAATCAGATATTGAGCCACGTGCCTTTATAGCATATAATCTTAATAAAGCTGATAGCTTACTATATTTAGAACAACCTTTGTACAATGGTGTATTTGCATCTTTGCAGAGAGTTTTAAACATTTCCGGGCAATCTTCTAGGTTTTCCCCAATAATTTGTGTCAATTCATCTAAAGAGTTAACATCAAAGTTCTCCTTAAACATTATATCATCGGAGTTATCTCGATCTTGTGTATCATCATTAAGTCTCTTGGAAAGTCCCTCCGTAGTCTCTTTATTACCATTACGGTCAAGAGGTATGCTATTAATACTTTCACCGTGTTTTATCCAAAACTTATAAGCTTGATTTATTCCATTTGTTACCAAATGAGCCCGTACCCCATCTAAATTACTTTGAACCGTATTGTTGCAATCTACACAAGGGCACAAAATACTATTTGGATCTTCCACATGTTTAAGTGCAAATGATATGAACATTTCCATTCCTTGAGCATACTCAAGGGAGTCTCGCCTAGCATACATCCATCTTCGATCCATTCCTTGCTACAATGTTAAATCGTTTCATTAGATTAAAAGATGGTTTAAGTTTACAACCTTCTTCCATCATTTCCAATAATCATTACATAATAATTATCCTCATATTTTTAAATATGCATACATTAGTCATACTACTAATTAATTATTGGGGTAAATATATAAGTATGACAAAATTTAGCTAACTATTAATGATAAAATAGTAGAGCTATCGCATGAAGTCACAAATTAAATACATAAATTGATAAAGATCATATACTTACAAAACTATTATTAGCATGATAGTTTTGTGTAATCATGAAATATTATCTTAAAATTTCTTGCATATGATATTTGCTATTAAACTAATATATAGCCTTCACCTAAAACCCCTTTTTAAATTATCATTAGAGGAACTCAATCCAATTCTATTAAACTTCATCAAAATAAAAATTAAATCTAATAATTAAAAGCATCACAATTCTCCTATATATTTAACACAATCAAGCCAAAAAAAACTATTTCAAAATTCAAAAAATTAATCAATATGCTATTTCATTCATATGGCATGGTGAATTTAAAAATTTACAATCAATTATATTATTATTATTACCTTAAATTTTAGTTGAAAGTTCCTCTTTCTTGAATTTCACGTCTAGGCGTGATCATGTTAATCTTGATTTGATAAGTGTTGATGACCTAATTGTAATAAAAATGAGAATTTTTGTTTCTTGTTGAATAAGATTAAAATTCATCAAAATAAAAATTAAATCTAATGCAAGCATTATAATTCTCCTATATATTTAACACAATCAAGCCAAAAAAACTATTTCAAAATTCAAAAAATTAATCAATATGCTATTTCATTCATATGACATGGTGAATTTAAAAATTTACAATCAATTATATTATTATTACCTTAAGTTTTAGTTGAAAGTTCCTCTTTAATTTCTTGAATTTAACGTCTAGGCGTGATCTTGTTAATCTTGATTTGATAAGTGTTGATGACCTAATTGAAATAAAAATGAGAATTTTTATTTCTTGTTGAATAAGATTAAACTTCATCAAATTAAAAATTAAATCTAATGCAAGCATCATAATTCAAAATTCAAAAAATTAATCAATATGCTATTTCATTCATATGGCATGGTGAATTTAAAAATTTACAATTAATTTATATTATTATTACCTTAAGTTTTAGTTGAAAGTTCCTCTTTCTTGAATTTCACGTCTAGGCGTTATCTTGTTAATCTTGATTTGATAAGTGTTGATGACCTAATTGAAATAAAAATGAGAATTTTTATTTCTTGTTAAATAAGATTAAACTTCATCAAAATAAAAATTAAATCTAATGCAAGCATCATAATTCAAAATTAAAAAAATTAATCAATATGATATTTCATTCATATGGCATGGTGAATTTAAAAATTTACAATTAATTTATATTATTATTACCTTAGATTTCAGTTGAAAGTTCCTATTTCTTGAATTTCACGTCTAGGTCGTGATCTTGGTTAATCTTGATTTGATAAGTGTTAATGACCTAATTGAAATAAAAATGAGAATTTTTTGTTGATGCGCGTGCTTTCTATGACGGTTGAAGGGGCTGTAAATGAGACACCTATATTTATAGTTGTTGCAAACGCTATAAATAGAGTACTATTTTTTATAGCGGTTACAACAGCTATAAATAAGGTACCATATTTATAGCCGTTAGAACCGCTATAAATACGCGTTCTGTTTTTATTGCGGGTTTGACGGCTATAAATAACCATTTTTCTTTTATTGCGGTTATAACGGCTATAGATTGATATTCTTTTATAGCGCTTCCATAAAACAGCTGTAAATCAAGTGCAATAAATGAATCCTTTTGGCGTAGTGATAGTTCAAATTGGTTCACTTTTTTTGACGTCTCACCTTGTGAAACAATGTTCCTCGTTTTGGCTCTCTTTGAAATTGACAAACAATGAACTATTTGGTTTAAAGCTTGTATTTTTTAATTTTCACTATACTGTTGTGTCACTTTATGGTACATGCTTCTGATAATAGTTCGAACACTGTATAAGGTTTGGAATTTTGATCCCCAAATATGGTCTTTTTCCTGTAATAGTCGGAACATACGGAAAAAAAAACCTCATTTCATTATACTCCGTGTCTCCATCTTTGATCTTGAATTACTTCAAATCAGCTAATGTTAGAGTGATTAATTGGCTGGCTGGCTGTAAAAAATTTAACTCTTGCCTATTGCTTAGATTAGCTCTCACTCTAGAACTCATATTACATACTTCTATAGTGTCATGAAATTTCTGTTAAACGTTTATAGCGTTTCATGAGGGAAACGCTATGAAAAACAACAGTCTCAAGGGGGGGGAGAGCTACTACATAAAAATGCTGCTATCAAACCAATATCAGTAGCTAAAATAAACCCAAGGGCCTGCTACTGTGGAGAGTGTGAAACGCTGCTGCTCAAGAGCGGAGGCACTATCAAGCTTCTGCTGTTGCGAGAGGGCTGCTGCACACTGGGAAAAGGACCACAGATGGTAGGCTGCTGCTACTGTTTGTTGCTGCTACTGCCTACACATGCTGCTGCTGCTGTCTACGGAACACGGGGCCAGTGTTATCAGAATCGCGACCCGGATCGTAGGATCGTACGATCCTACGACCCAGATCGAAGCCCACGCGTAGGATCGCTATCAGAGTCGAAATCAAGCAGAGTCGGTGTAGGATCGCTGGGATCGGTGTAGGATCGGTCAGAATCGCGAGTAATGTACGATTCTACCGATCCCGATATTTTTCCTTTACTTCTGCTGGTCATATAAAAAGCCCCCCAAAAACCCTAATTAACGATTGTCTCTTCTCACATTTTCCCTTCTCTCACTCACGAGTCACGACCAAACCCTAAGACTACCACAGACCACCTCGCCACCTCCTCCACCTCGCCACAGACTGCTCACAAAGACGACACAAACCATCGCTGACTGCTCGGCTGCTCCTCCATTGTCGCCTACAACAGGTTCGAACTTCCATCTTCTGAAATTGGTCTTCTCACTCACGAATTTGTTCTCACTTTTCACTCAAATTGTTCTTTTTTATTGTTGTTTACAGTCACTCACTCTCTGAAATTCGTGAGGTTGTAATTTGCTACAGTCAGTCACTCCTCCATTGGTCTTCTCACTCAGGTTCGAACTCATTCACTCACGAAATTTCTTTATTGTTCTTTTTTGTGTACAGACATTGATAGACATAGTGCTATAGTGCTATACTAAGAAATTTCTTTAAACTCTTTGTTGACATTGATAGACATAGTGCTCTATTTGTTTACAGTCACGAATTCGTAATGGTTGTAATTTCATTAAGCTCTATTTCTTTAAGCTCTATTTGTTTACATTCTTAGTATATTCTTTAAATTTCTTTAAACTCTATTGTCCAAATTTCTTTAAATTTCTTTGATGAATGTAAGCTATAGTGCTATACTAAGAATGTAAGAATTGGATAGACATTGGAATTAATATTCTAAATTGATATATTGGAATTGGATTAGTGATTTAGTTCTAATGGTTGATTCACTGATTGTACTATTTTTATTAACATAACAGAATGTCTAGTTCTAGTAAGAGGAAAAATGCACCGGGTAGTAGAACTGATCCAGGTTGGGAACATTGTATTGAAGTCGATAAAATAGCTAAGAAAGTAAAATGTAAATATTGTGGTGTTGTACGTTCTGGTGGAATTTTTAGGGATAAGCATCATCTTGCTTGTACTGGTATTAATGTTGAAGGTTGTTTACAAGTTCCTGATGATGTTAAGTATAAGTTTAGGGCATTGTTAGAAGCAACTTCAGAAGCATCTAGTGCAAAAAAGAGAAAAATTTTTGACATTGGTGAGGAAGAATGTGAAAGTGGGGGTAGTAGTAAAAGGGTAAGAGGAGGTATGGATGCTTTTGTTAATAAAAGTAAGCATAGTGGACAAACAACACTTAATCAAAAATTTAAAAGGGAAGAAAGAGAAGAAGTTTGTCAACAAATTGCTCGCTTTTTTTACACTAGTGCTATTCCATTTAATGCGGTTAACAATCCTGAATTTCCAATCATGCTTGAAAAGGTTGCAAGGTTTGGTATAGGACTTAAACCTCCTAGTTATCATGAAATGAGGGTCACATTTTTGAACAAAGAGGTGAAAAATGTCTTGGTCATGCTTGAAGAGTTTAAAATAGAATGGAAAAGGACTGGTTGCACTATTATGTCTGATGGTTGGAGTGATAAAAGAAGACGTTCAATATGCAACTTTCTTGTGAATAGTCCTAAGGGAACGGTCTTTTTATCTTCTATTGATACTTCTGAAATCTCAAAGACAGCTGATAAAGTCTTTGAAATGTTAGATGCTGTTGTAGAGAAGGTTGGGCCTGAAAATGTAGTGCAAATTGTAACAGATAATGCTGCTAACTATAAAGCAGCTGGTGAGAAGTTGATGGAGAAAAGGCCAACCCTATTTTGGACACCATGTGCTGCTCATTGTATTGATTTAATGCTTGAGGATATGGATAAACATATTAGCATTCATACATCAACTATAAGAAAAGCTAGGCAAATAACAACATACATATATTCTAGAACCTTACTTCTTACTTGGATGAGAGAGTTTACAAAAGGTAGGGAGCTTATTAGACCAGCTGTCACACGATTTGCTACATCATACCTCACATTGAGATGTTTAAATGAGCACAAAGGGCCATTGTTGGCTTTATTTGCATCTAGTAAGTGGAAATCAAGTAAGTTTGCTTCAAGTGTCGAAGGAAAAAGGGTTCAAAGGATTGTCTTGGACACTAGGGGATTTTGGCAAGGTGTGGTTACGTGTTTGAAGGGTGCATTGCCTCTTGTAAAGGTCCTTCGTATGGTTGACTCCGATGAGAATCCCGCAATGGGGTTTATATATGAAGCAATGGCACAAGCAAAAAATCAGATCAAGGAAAATTTTAATGGAGTTGAGAAAAAGTAAGTTGATTATAATGTCATTTGAAATTTTCATAGTTTTTTCTTATTTTCCAATTGCTTAGTTTGTTTAATAATTGTTGTAGTTATAAGCCTATCTTGGATATTGTTGATGAGCGTTGGGCTGATCAATTGCATAGACCACTACATGCTGCTGCTTATTATTTGAACCCACAATTTCAATATAGTCCAACTTTTCAAGCAAGTGCAGACATAAAAATAGGCTTGTACAATTGTTTGCAAAGAATGATTCCTGATGCTGATGAGAGACTGAAAATTGACCTTCAAATGGATGCTTTTAAAAATGCAAGAGGTCTTTTTGGCTTGTCTACAGCTATCATGACTAGAACAAAAAAGAATCCAGGTACACTTTATTAAGTTTCAATTTCTCACAATTACTTATCAAAAGCATTTTACTTATATAGTTATATTAATTACTTTACTTGTTTGTATGATTTATAAATGTTTATAGCGGATTGGTGGGATTCATATGGCGATGAATGCCCCGAATTAAAGAGATTTTCCGTAAGAATCTTGAGCTTGACTTGTTCTTCTTCTGGTTGTGAAAGAAATTGGAGTGCATTTGAGATGGTATATAATTTTTTATCTTTGATCTTCTGGTTGTGATTTGTGAATTAAATTAGAGTGTATTTTAAGTTAACTTGTTAATATTACAATAGGTTCATACCAAAAAAAGAAATAGATTGCACCAGCAAAAAATGAATGATTTAGTATTCGTCATGTATAATTTGAAGTTGAAGCGTCGACAAGAGAAACGACAAAGTACATCAAATGCACAATCACCTATCAATTTAGATGATTTACCATCAGATGATGAGTGGATATAGCTGAGATTGAAGATCCCGTTCTTCCATCCGATAATCGATGGCTAAATGATCTCGACAGAGATGCACGTAGGTTTATTAGATCTGCACTACAAACTGGAGTAGGTGAAAACACTGATGGTGATGGAGATTTTATAGACATTGAGAGTATGTTTTTCTTATATTTCATTTTATTACTTTTATGATGCTTAGTTTTCAAATATAATGAATAATCGTATTTTTCATATAGATGAGCTGCGTGAGAATGTAGATGCACAATTGATAAGTGATGATGATGAAGCTAGAACATTTGGTGGTTCATGTGATGTTGATGAAGATGATTTGGGTGATGGAGATGATCTATATGTAGTAACCACCACAGGAGGAACGGGTGATGATGGAAGCTTTGGATATGATGAGTGATGATGATGATGAAGCTTTAGATAAATTTAATATGTATTTTGGTTAATTTGAAACTTGTATTTTAACATTATTAAAAAAGATTATGATGTATTTTGACATTATGTGTTGACATTATTAGTTTGAAACTTGTACTTTGACAACGATTATGGTGATGAAGAAGCTAGTATCTTAATCTACACATAATATTAAAAAAGATGTGTTTTTAGTGCTTTTTTATAGTTAAAATCATCAAACAATAAGCATGGTCTTGATAAAACTTGTTAATTCTTCAAATTTGTAGAATCGACCGATCCTACGATCCGATCCAACGATCCGATCCCACCTGATGATTTCGATCCTGCGTAGAATCCCGATCCTGACAACCTTGCACGGGGCTGCTGCTGCTGTCTACAGAACACGGGGATGCTGCTGCTGTCTACGGAACACGGGGCTGCTGCTGCTGTCTACGGAACACGGGGCTGCTGCTGCTGTCTACGGAACATTGGTGCATCTAAAATAAATACTAGCCCCATTGTTTTCAAGATTTAAAATTTCCTTCTCTATGATTGTACATGATTATGAGTTTCATAGATAATGGGTATGAATTATGATCAAAGATTTTAACTTCAAAATTTGAATTAGGGAAATGCAAGCTCTTTTATTAGATGATTGTGTGCTTCATTCTGAGATTGTTTGGTTTATTAATTTGATTCAATGTGATGTTGGGCAGGTGGAATAGTTGGAACTTTTTTGCGTGCAATATACAGTCATCAAGGAGACAAGTATAATTGTTTGAAGGTTAATTTATCATTTTACAATTTGTCTAAAGTGTAATTCTGATTCATAGTCATTTATTTAATTTTGAATGCTAAGTTGAAGCTTAGGCTACGTAATGTTCATGGTTTACTGTTATAACATGAGATTTGTGCTTCAAATTTGTTGAGTTGATGGTGGATGAGATCCTGTGGAGTTTGGTGGCTTACTGACTTTTGTCCTAGGATTGGACTTTAACCTTCTTAGTGTTGGGATTGATATTTTAGTGAAAGTTTGGGTTTTGTTAGCGTGTAATCAATACTTGTTTAACTGTAATGGCTATTAGTACTCGTTGATTTTTATTCTAGTATTATCCATGTCATTGGAAAAATTCAGTAATTGTTCTCATTTTGTTTCTCTTGATTTTTATTCTTGATTATTACTGATTTATTCATTTTGCAAAATTCAGTTAGTTGTTGTTGTCGTAATTGCCTTTTGTACAGATTCAATGCAATTTATTATAAATATTCTTTGTTGTTATGTTTATGAATTATTATATTTTGAATTTAGGAAATGAATTTGAATAAGGAATGGGTCAAAGTAAATTCATCCTCCTTTTATGTAAATGGTGTCGACGAGTTTTTAAAATTTGCTCTTTCTAATGTAAGTGAAGACGACAAAGAGAGTGCTACTATTAGTTGTCGCAACATATTTTTCAAAACAAAATGTGATGTAAGATTAGACTTGCTCAAGAAAGGAATATATGAGAAGTACACTTTATGGGATCTTCATGGGGAAAAATTAAATGAGTCAAGTGACAAGGAAAATTCCAACGAGTTTGATGACACTGCTAATATCTTCACAATGTTGCAAGATGCGTGTGGAGTAGGTAGTATAAATTTTGGGAGTAATGAAGAGGTTTTAAATAATGTTAATGAGTCAGAAGAACCTAATGAAAATGCAAAAAAATTTTCCAACTATTAGAAGAGTACCAAGTTCCATTGACAATACATCACAAAAATATCCAAGTTGTCATATATTGTTAAATTAATGCATTTAAAGGTTCTACATAATTGGTCTGATAGCTCTTTTGATAGTTTACTCCAGTTAGAACGCCAAGGCTATGGAGCCAACCTTCCAACTTCCTATTATGAGGCTAAAAAGCTCATTAATGACTTAGGCCTTGATTATAGTAAGATTAATGCTTGTGAAAATGATTGTATCCTTTATTGGAAAGAGCATGAAAAGTTAAACGAGTGTCCTACTTGTGGTTTACCAAGGTGGAAAGAAGAAAAAGAAGGTTCTTCTAGAGTAGTGAAGATTTCTAGAAAGGTGTTAAGATATTTTCCATTAGAGCCTAGACTTCAAAGGTTGTACATGTCCATAAAGATAGCTAAAGACATGCGATGGCACAAATAAAGGGATGCCAATGAAGCACTAAGAGTGAACAACTATGATAAAATTATTGAGGATGATGCTCTTTCAATGGAGGACGATGAAACGCTTTTAAGGGATGATGAAACATGTTTGGTGGATGATATAATGAGGCATCCCGCAGACTCATTTGCATGGAAATCATTTGATGAGGAGTATAGTGACTTTGCTAAAGAGGTGCGAAATATAAGACTTGGTTTAGCCAGTGATGGATTTCAACCTTTCAATAATTCACAACATAGTATTTGGCCAGTGGTTCTTATTCCTTATAATTTGCCTCCTTGGTTATGTATGAAACCCTATTCATTTATGCTATCTTTAAAAATATCTGGCCCTACAAGTCCTGGAATGAATATCGATGTGTACCTCCAACCACTTGTTGAGGAATTGAAGGAACTTTGGGATGTTGGCATTGAAACCTATGACGCTTACTCTAAAACAAATTTCATCTTGCGTGCAACTCTATTGTGGACTATTAGTGACTTTCCTGCATATGCAGATTTGTCAGGATGGTCAACTAAAGGTCACTATGCTTGTCCATGTTGTCATAAAGAAACAAAACGAACATCATTGATGCATAAGGGAGGTTACTTAGGTCATCGACGTTGGCTTCCAACCAATCATAAATGGAGAAAAGATGCAAGATGTTTTGATGGAAAAATCGAAAAAGGGGTTGCACCCATGCCTTTAAGCGGGGAAGATGTATTGCTACATCATAGTCGATTTTCACAAGCAAAATATGGGAAGATTGATGGGAAGAAGAGAAAAAGAGATGAGTCTAATAGTTTGTTTGGGTGGAAAAAAAGAGCATTTTCTTCACCTTGCCTTATTGGAGTAAATTGAAAATTCGTCATAACTTGGATGTTATGCATATTGAGAAAAATGTGTCAGATAATATTTTGGGTACTTTAATGAGCATACAAGGTAAAAATAAAGATACTTTGAAGGCCCGCTTGGATTTAGTGAAAATGAAAATTAGGGAGAACTTGCATCCTCAAGTGGTTGGTGATAAGGTACATGTTCCTGTGGCCGTATATTCTTTGAGTTCATTTGCAAAGGTAGCGATATGTCGTATGTTTGCGAAAATAAAATCTCCAGATGGATATCTATCAAATATTTCTCGATGTGTCAAAGATAATGGGAAAAAGATATCATGTTTGAAGAGCCATGACCATCACGTTTTCATAGAGCAATTGCTTCCTCTAGCACTTCGTGGGTTTTTACCAAAAGATGTTTATGATCCTTTGGTTGAGTTAAGCTTTTTTTTCCGAGACCTTTGCTCTAAAAACATCAGTATTGGTCAAATAGAAGAACTAGAAAAAAAAATTCCTTTCACCTTATGCAAGTTGGAGATGATGTTATGGTACATTTGGTTATACATTTGGCTGCTGAGGCAAATGCTGGACCAGTTCGATATCGATGGATGTATCCTGCTGAGAGGTATCTTATTCATATTCATGAACTATGTTCTTTTGAGTTATTTTCTACATTTTTAAACATAACAAATCATGTTCTACTAGGTATCTTCGAACATTGAAATCATATATTCGAAATCGAGCACATCCTGAAGGTTGCATTGCTGAAGGTTATCTAGCAGATGAGTGCTTAACATTCAGCTCTAGATACATGAGTGACATTGACACTAAATTCAACCGTAAAGCGAGAAATGATGATGAGAATATTGAAGAGGGTACTTTGAAATCGAACCTAGAGATATTTAGACCACTTGGACATCCAATTGGGGGGGAGTACACCAATGCATCTTCATTTTCAGGAGTGTGACCAAATCCATTTTTATATACTTCAAAATTATGATCCACTTGTTAAATTTGCACAGTAAGTAACTTCAATTTTTTATTTCTTATAATTTTGAATCATATTACCGTCTTTTGTTTTAAACTTCATTATTTTTTACTATTATGTCTTTCCCATAGAAAGCACAAAAAAGAATTGGAAAAAGAATGTCCACGAAATATAGAACGGAGGCATAAAGAACAATTTGCCAAATGGATACAAAGTCGTGTAAGAAAGTTGTTGATTATTTACTTTAGGAATTATCTACAACTTTTTCAAAAATTGCATATAAAGGATTTTGACATGCAATGTGTTCAAATAGGTACGAAAGATTCATGAACTTAAATCTTGTGATGAAGACTTCTATAACTTGGTATGCGGTCCTTCTAGAGTTGTAAGGCGCTACACAGCATACATAGTGAATGGTTTTCGATTCCACACCAATGATAAATGTGAAAAAAGGGAAACACAAAATTCCGGTATCATGGTGCGCGGTGATGACTCTTCATGTAAGGAGTACTATGGTGTTTTGAGAGACATATTTCAAGTGCATTATCCTGGAGTAAAATCATGTTTTTGTGTTCAAATGCAGTTGGTTTGATATAGAAAACTATGGTAGAGGGTATAAAGTAGATGAACATGGATTGATTAGTGTGAATAAGAATAGATGATTGAAGTCAGATGAGGTATATGTGCTAGAATCACAAGTGGAGCAAGTGTTTTACATTGAAGATGAACGAAATGAGAATTGGCAATTTGTTATAAAAGTACAACCAAGAGATTTTTATAATATGAGAAGTAGTGATCTAGATAAGCAAGATATAGATGTGGATGCTTATCAACAATTAGAGGTGGAAGTGGATGTTCAAGCTGAAGATGTTGATTGCTTACTTGTTGACAATTTCTCAATTACTTTGTCTTTAGCTACAAATCTTTTTATGCAGCATAAAGGGGAGCACATGGTGCAAATGCTTAGCAAAATAATGGAAGATGAAAATTTTATCAATGATGGTGAAATTGAAGTCTTTGAAGATTCAAGTGAAGCTGAAAAAGAATTTGATTTTGACTCTTCTAGTCCTTGAAACTGTTATGTATTTAAACTATTGATTACTTGTATTGATATGTTCCATTTTGACTATGCGCTGTCCCAATATATAGCATCATGAACATTTGGTTGTCAACTTTGTTTAATGTTACCTTTACTTTCATATATGTTGAAATATATGATATGATCTGTAGATGGATGATAACTACGTTCAAGCTAATTTTTTTTTTTCATAACTTCGAGAATATTTTTGAATAGATACAAGATGGTTGGGAGAGGAGGTGAAAAGAAAACAATTAACCGTAGCATTCCTCTAGGAAGACTTCAAAGTTGCATTCAAAATAGAGGTAAACAGTTGACGAACCAACCACATATTGGAGGAGTCAACAATAACAATAACCTAGCAATCGAAGATGAGATTGCTAATATGGTTTGTAAAAGTAAGCACAAATCTAATCTATACTTGCCGCACATACTGCATCAATGATGCGATTATGGTTTGAAGTTGGCTGCACTGATTTGTTATTTTTATTTCTTTCTTTTTCTTGCTTGTTTGCTACTGATTATTGTTGCTTACTAAGCTGGCTGCACACATTGCACAAATTATTGTTGCTTATTGCACTGATTATTGTTGCTTACTAAGCTGGCTGCACACATTGCACAAATTATTGTTGCTTACTGCACTTATTATTGTTGCTTACTAAGTTGGCTGCACACATTGCACAAATTATTGTTGTATGATAACGACGCTACTGCACACTGAGAACGACGATGCTGCTGCTGTGCAAACTGCTGAACTGTACGGTCCAAACTTTGACGCTGCTGCTGTACAGTGCGTGTTGTACAGTGCTGCTGTACTGATAACTACGCTACTGTACAGTATGTGTTGTACAGTGCTATTGTACAGTGCTGCTGTGCGTGTTGTCGTTATGTAATTCTCTAAAACATCAACTATATTATTGGGCTAGATCAGTACAATTATTCATTTCAATTGCTTGGTTTTGCTTAGTGTTTGCTTGTGATCTATGCCATAGTCGATTCTTAGTGTTTGCTTCTGATCAGTGCAATTATTCATTTCAATTGGGCTACATTAACTATGTACTGATAACAAACGTTTATATCCACGTGTATAGTCATGTGTTACATTAAAAAACACCAAAACAGCAGCAGCCATGTGCACGGCATTCTGACAGCTTTTCCCTCGACTGGCCGACCTTGAGCCATGTTTTTTGTGGTCTTCTCATGCTTGTTAGTGTTCTTTTAAGGCTTTTCTAGAATCTCCCAAGTGTAGAGAATCCATTCTTGCTTTTAAACCCTTCATAGACACCTTGGTTAGCCTTGCACAACCCACAAAAGGGAGGCTGGTCGAAAGGTATGGTCAGTGGCTGTGCACGTCTTTTCAGCACTTTCTGTCGAGTGCATGACCTTGAGCTCGTTTTCTTGTGGATTTCCAAAGGTTGTGAGGGTGCACTTAGGACTTAGATGATTAGACCTATGTGCAAAGATTCCATTTTCATGCTTCATGCCACTTAGTTCCTCAAGGTTTGCTTTGGGTAGTGCGCGCAAGGTGGGCTGGTCAGAGATTTCTTCGACTTGACTCGTAGTTGTCTTAAGACTCTTTTTGGTTCATTATCTCCTTTAACTTCACGTTTTACATCAAAGTTGGACTCTTTTTCTATAAGAGTAGTTCTAAATACGTACCTTTGAGCAATGAGAATAAACATATGTGTGGTGTGCGTATGATATACTAGTGTGTGTTTACTCTGGTAGATTTAAGAAGGCAGCAAACAAACTTCACAAGCACAGTAAATGATCATGGGGCACGTAATGGAGTCGAAATTGAAGATCATGCACTAGAAAATGATCCAAATTTGGATGATAACGCACTAAATGACCAATTATCAGAAGGTGTCATTCCCTCAACACAAGAATGTATGTAATTTCTTTTACTATATCTATCTACTCCAAAGATGTTTGTATGATGTATTATAATATCCCAATTCATATTCATATCTATTTACGCGCATTATTTTAGGCGTACTTACTAAGCGAAAGAATCGAAGCAACTTTGTCAGTAGAATTGAAGAGGGCTTGCAAGTCAATGAAGCTTTAGATCCACGACCAAGGAAAATTATCATTCGCAATGATCCAGAGCACACTACAAAAAATGTTGCAGATAGCCACGCTTAAATATGCAGTTAGGCACGCTTATATGTGAGGCTGATGGATTTAGCCACACTTAAAAAAGCGAGGTCTGTGCTTGTGTGGGTAAATTTTAGGCACGCTTAATAAGCGTGGTTAGAATTACTCATTGCCACGCTTATAATAGTGGCTGGTGGTACCTATAGCCACACTTATAGGTGTTATAAACTATCCTCGCTTAATAAGTGAGGCTAAATTATTTCATAGTCAATTACTTTGCTTGTGTTTTCACACACATTATAAGCGTGGCTAATGAGTATTATTATTATTATTATTATTATTCTTATTATTATTATTATTATTATTATTATTATTATTATTATATTATTATTATTATTATTATTATTATTATTATTATTATTATTATTATTATTATTATTATTATTATTATTATTATTATTATTATTATTATTGTTGTTGTTGTTGTTGTTGTTCTTGTTATTATATTTATTATTATTTTTTTTTTTGGAAGATGAATGAATTTCTATTATTATTATTATTATTATTATTATTATTATTATTATTATTATTATTATTATTATTATTATTATTATTATTATTATTATTATTATTATTATTACTACTACTACTATTGCTGCAAAAAAGTCATATACTATGTATATCAAAACAAGCACTATAAGTACATCAAAAAGTCATATACTGCAAAGATTAAAAAAAAACCAGTAGCTGGAACACTTTAACTATACTATGTATATCAAAACACCACTTGGCTGGAATTCAACTCGCACTAAATCAGCATCTTGCAACAGCATCAACCCAGGGCAGCAGCATTGCAATATCTCCTCTCAACAAACAACCAGCATCAACATCCCCGAAACAGCCACTGCAGGATCAGGTCTACACCAGCAGCCTCCAGAATAAACAGCAGCGCAGCCATAGCATTTGCAAACCAGCAACCAGTAACAATTGAAGAAGGCATCTAACAGCTAATAATATGTCATATGGAGCAGCGTCGCAATGCTTCAAAGCCCACAAATTTCTGAAACACTCTAGCAATATGACATAAGGCCACTCTCATTTGCTGGGACAATACATCAACACAAGGGGCACTAGGAGTCAGCAGCTC
The DNA here is from genome assembly GCA_019776075.1 of Amaranthus palmeri. NCBI lineage: Eukaryota > Viridiplantae > Streptophyta > Magnoliopsida > Caryophyllales > Amaranthaceae > Amaranthus > Amaranthus palmeri. Next base: position 42,931 of record JAAKBH010000152.1, read on the forward strand.
ATCCAAATCATCCCAATTAAGCCAGCCTCATCATCTGAGAATAGCAACAAATACGGACAGGAGCAGCAGCACATTCATAATTCAGAAACAGCAATCAGTAGACAGCAGCCTCTTCAAAACAGTGCACTTCAATAAACAGCAATCAGGAGCATATTCATAATTCATAATTCAGAAACAGTGCACATTCATAATTCAGAAACAGCCAGCAATATCAACAACCAAAATCAAACTGCAGACATCAACCTCCAAACAGCAGACAGTAGCATAGGAGCAGCAGCCTTATGCAATATCAACAAACAGCGCCATTGTGCACACAGTACAGCGCCATTCTCCAGTCGAATTATACAATTTGAATGTGTGTTTCTATGTGTTCATATGTATAATTGATAAGATGAAAGATTAAGAACAACTAAATTGAGAAGCTGTGATATTTCAAGTGGTACCTAACCATGGAATCCTATCAAGGAAAGGTAAGTTAGCTTAGAGAGTTTGCCAATTTTCGATGGAATTTTACACTTGATCTAATTGTTTTGTGATAAGTGCGATTTCTTAAGGAATTGAAGAAGAAACAAACTACTCGAGTTGTTGATTTTTTTATCCATAGCTATCCAGCTCAAATCCAAGCTGGAGACATTGGACTTTCATACATTATATATACAACTCAGCAATTGCAGTTGAACTTTCATACATTTTTGTTTTCTTCAACATTTTGTTATGTTTTGAGCAATGGTGTAGCGACACCTCGGTCCAATCACGTAATTATTGTAATTTTAGTCTGCCTCTCTAACTAATTTATAATATATGGTATAAGGGCTAATACAACTTAGAACATCGCATTGGCAATTTTTCAAGACAGCTTCCAGATATATACATTACCGGGGCAGCAAATCCATAACAGACATTAGTTGTTGTACATATAAACTTACCAAACCTTAGATTATTTGCTTGCTGCACATAACATACAAAAATAAAGCTCCAATTATTTCACTTGTTGCATATGCTGCTGAACTTCCAACAGCACTAGAATCAACTATCAATGCACTAATTGCACACTTGCACACACTGCACAATGATGTTGTACACACCTACGCAACAACCTTTTAATAATAAGAATGCGACTAGAGAACCAATCTACTATTGGACCAGATTTTACAGCAACTGGGTTGAAGAGTTCACAACAAACAAGGCAACAACAACAAGAGTAGTCAATCATAAGTAAGATTTTACATAAACATCACAACTGAAATAATAAGAATGCGACTAGAGAACCAATCTACTATTGGACCAGATAGAGATTTTGCCTACCTAAGACATTGATGTTTGTCAATCTCCCCCCTGAACCATCATCAGTGAACGAGTCGCTATACTCCCTATGGTTTGCAACTCGAGTTAACACTTGTCAGATAGGAGTTCCACGCCGTTATACGGCTTTAAGATCGTCGTCAGATTCTCGTCTAAGAATAGGCTGAAGGCACCACTTCTCATTATTTTTTAACATCTAATTTCACAATCGCAGACGCAGTTTCTGTGGCTAGTTCTCTACATTATGGGGGTGGCCTGGCATTGGATTTGTATAAGCAGCTCTATAGGTTGCATTAATTGGGCTCATTCTGGTGTGTGTATGCTGTAATATATTGTGATTATTAAGGGCAAAGTTTCCAGCTTGCCTAGTTTTTACTTGATTTGATTTGATTTGAGTTTCAGCCTTGTATCTTTTTTATCTCTTAAGATAATCTTTATCATAAATTCACTTTGATATCCTAGTATTTTGAATCTGTTAAAGTTCCTACTGCATCATAAACCTAACTTGTCCATATCTAAAGAGCATCAGCACTATGATTGCATTACTAAGGCTAAAAAAATCAAGACAAAGAGTTTACATAAACAAGAGCTTAGACTTATATTTGTAGACCTTACCTTTGCGTAGCTTCATTAAACATGCAAACTACATCTTATCCTACCTGCACATATATCAAATTGATTCATATATTTTGTTGTGAGTATCAATCAATTCATAGAACATTAAATAATTTAACACCAAAAAAAAAATACAATTACGTCATTCTAAATGTCGCAAGAGTAACAATTTTCTGCCTCATTAGTCAAACAATAATGAAAATGTTTCAATCCGAAATATGAACCCCCAGAATCCATAAAAACCAACATTTCATTAAATTAAACAAATTCAAATAAACCCAAAATTGAGTAAAAAGATCCAACCATGAAACAAAAGCATCAAATTTAACTAATTGAGTATTAATACAATTATGAAAAAATGAAAATTTGAGACTATAGACAAAATTTACCTGTTGAGAGCACTGTAGCGTGGAGAGATTGAATTTACATTTACATTACTGCGATTGAGAAAAGTTAGAAAAGAACTTTGCAACTAGAATTAGGGTTTGTGGGAAGAAGATAATGTTGTTCTTAAGGTGTGATAGAGAAAGGGTTTAGAGGGGAAGTTGAAGAGTGAGTGAGCGATTTATGTTTTCGTATTTTAAAACTTTATTAAAAAAATTTAAAACGGGTTTAGGCACGCTTATTTGAGTGACTATTATTATTTAATTTTTTTATTTTTAATTGGGTTTTAGTTACACTTATAAGAGTGGCTATTATCCAGCCACACTTATAAGCGTGGATATTATTCCCACGCTTATTAAGTGTGCCTAAATACAATTTATAGACCACACTTAATTAAATGTGGCTAAATAAGTGTGGCTAGATGCAACTTTTTTTGTAGTGGCAAGCAAATGGTGATGTCATAGATGAAACTACTGGTACTAACTCATAGAGCAAGCAAATTATAATAATTGTACAATATAATTTTGAAGCGTCTGACATTTTAATTTAATTTTGGATCCTTAGCAACTAGTAAGACCAAGGGAGTTGGTAAAAGAGGAATATACAAGAGTTATGTGGTCGACATGAAAATTAAAGGGAAAGGATCCAAACTAAGAATCTCAATTCCCGAAGATATCCATCGAGCAATTGGAGAAAATGCTCGGCACTTAGTTAATGAGTGTGGGCGTGTTGTGAGGACAAAAGCTCCCATGAACGTGAAAAGCTGGAAAGAAGCATTTGCGGTAGCCGGTGATAGTATGTTGAAGGAGATACAGGTGGCGTTGGTTATTTTTTTTTTTTTTTGCGATTGAATTTTAATGATGAAGCGTTCTAATTTTATGCTTTTAGTTTAACCTTACGCTACTTACATATTTTATAGGATAAGTTCGAAGTTGCTGAATCTAGTGAGTACTTAAGAATGCACATGTTCATTTTGGAGACAATGCAACGTATATACATATTATACAACACTACAAAAAAATTGCAAACTAGCGACTACGAGATATAGTCGTAAATTAGTCGCTATTGGTGTATACCGACTAACCTCCGACTAAACTCAAATAGTCGGTATATAATGGTCGCTAAGAGAACTGGGTCGCTAATATAGTCGGCGTACCTACCAAAATTTAATTAGTAGGTGGCTAGTCGGACCGACGACTGAACTGCTGTGTCAGAACATAGTCGCTGCTACCGACTAAATTTTAGTTGCAAAGTAGTCGCTGTAAAAATAAAAAAGATTTTGCTGTTTTTATTTTTTTTTTTTTTTGAAAGATGTTTTTTAAAATTTTACCGACTATCCTTCGACTCAGTTTTAGTAGGAGATTAGTTGGTAAAGTCAAACTTCAAATGTTGACCATATTTTGGCGCCTATTTCACCGACTAACCTGAGACTACTTTTTTGGTAGGAGGATAGTCGGTAAAGTCAAACTTATTTTGACTGAAAAAGCGTACCAAAATTTGGCGGTTATATTTACCGACTAATCTGAGACTACGTGTTTGGTAGGAGGATAGTCGGTAAGGTCAAACTTATTTTGACTGAAAAACGTACCAAAATTTGGCGGTTATTTTTACCGACTAATTCCCGACGCCTGTTTGGTAGGCGATTGGTCGGTAATGCCGACTGTTTTCCTACTAAGGCTATAGTCGCAATCTAGTCGCTAGATTTAAAATATTAAAATAATAAAACTGGTCAAATGTGGTCAATTGTAGACCACATTTGACCAGTTTTATTATTTTATTACTAAAATAAATTGTCGAACGAATATAATAAAAAACGTAATAAAAGATGAAAACACATAAATAAAATTAATAAAGAAAATGTTCAAATAAATAAAAATACAAACATAAAAAAACATAAAAATAAATGTTTAGTCATACAACCCATTGTTTTTATACAAAAATAAAATAAACATCATCATCATCAAATAAGTAGGATCAGACGGGTGGGGGAGGAGGAGGAAAACCTCTTTCGGCGAATACACCGCGCATAAAGCCGAGAAGATGATTTACCTCACCGCTCAAACCCTGATGCTCCGCCACTGGCCGCTCAAACTCCTCCCTCGAAATGCTCGAGGTCATGTTTTGAGATACTTGGTTCAAGGACCGCTGTAGCTCATCCAACCTCTCGTTCACTAGCTGGAGGGGCTCCGGAGTGGCCTGGGTTTGACTCTGTGACGCCGCACTATCAGAAAAATAAGTCTCTGCGGCTTCACCAAGACCAAACACAGCCTTTGAGGACTTCTTTGTCGACTCTTGTGCTTCGACATTTTTTACGGCCTGAAAGTAGGCGTCATTTTCCTCCTCATCAGAAGCATCGACAGGCAGCTCGGCATGTAGGCGTAAATACTCGTCCTGAACAAAGCATAAAATTATATAAAAATTTCGGCAGAATTTCGACTATAAAATAACTAAACCAAAAATTACCAGCATTTCCTCAAAATCCAATATCAAATGTCCAAAGTATTCTAAAACAGCTAATTTACCAAAAGCTATACTAGTTACCAAAAAACTCACTACTATGATTCATGATTACTTAAAAAAAGAACATAATTAATTGCACTTACGTTCACGGCCTTGGACTTCTCGTTGATCCACTGCGACCCGTCCTTTGTTTTCACCTTATGAGTGCGTAGAAACAACTCATAAGAGGAAGGCGTGCGCTTTTGCTCTTTTTCTTGTAAAAACAAAGTGAATGGTTTAATAAAAATAATGTATAAATAAACAAAAAAAAACAAAATTTTAAAAAATTTAAATTAATAAAAAGTTAAGTATATACCAATATCCGCCGTGTCCTGCGGGCCGACACGGAGCCGCCGGTATGGGTGACTTCTGCGACACCCGTTAGATCGCCCCGGCGACGGTTCTTCTTCCCTCGCTCCCGCCTAGCCAGGAATTCCGGAGCTGCCCAGGCCCGTATCCACTCCCCCCAAGCCTCCGCCGACACCCATTCAGGCATATACTGATTATTCTCTTCATAACTTTTTCTTATTGAATGAACCATGTCCTTGTACCGGACCTTGGCCCTCTTCAACCATTCCGTGCGCACCGTGTCGGTGATGGAGGGATCCCAAGACCATTGTCTCTGAAACGACAAAAACAATCAGTATTAGTACAACAAACAAGTCAGTTAAAAGTTAATCAAATAATGAAATAATGTAGTAAATATACTTACTTGAAACTGAAGTTAATCCAAGCCCACCCTGCAGGATCTTGGTAGGCCTCAAACGTCCTACGAATGGACGTTGATACTTGGTTGCCATTTTCGGTGGCAAACGTGCCCTCGTTGGGCAGCCATGGAAGAGGAGGTGGTCGGTGTAGGGGTGGAGGTGGAGGGTCCTCGCGTGGCGGGCCCTGGGCTGTGTCAGTCTCCGGTGTGGATGCGTTACGTGGCGAAACACGTGATGACACCGGAGAGGGAGCGACAGACCCAACTGCCCTCCTAAAGTCTGACCGTAGAAAATGCTCCTCTAAACCCGCAGATGGTTGAGTGAGCGGAACCGCTTGGGTGCCCGGGTTTGAACGGGCAAGCTGTCGAACCGGTCGCGAATCAGGGTCATATGGCTGACCGGTTCGAGGGTCTATGCGTTGGTTTAAACTATTTCGCATTCTAGGCATCTAAATTTAACAAATTATTTTTACAGAAAATAATATCAAAATAATATCAAAATAAACTCAGAAAATTTAAAAAAATGAACCAACAAAAATTAAAAAACAAAAATAAACATGTAAAATTTCGAAAATAAACATGTAAAAAACGAAATAAACATGTAAAAAACGAAATAAACATGTATTTTTCGAAAAAAAAAACCAAAAAAAAAACAAAAAAAGATATGAACAAGTATATTTCATGTAAATCCTAACATATAAACCTAAAATAATATTGAAAAAAACGAACCATAAAAAAATAAACAGGTAATTTTCGAAAATAAAAAAAATGAACCAAAAAAAAAATGTAAACCCTAAAAACATATGAACAAGTATATTTCATGTAAACCCTAAAAAACATAAACATATGATAAAAAAAACATAACATATAAACCTAAAAACATATATTTTTCGGAAAAAAAAAATGATACAAAAAAAAAACAAAAAAAAAACGAAACATATTTCGAAAATAAAAAAAAATGAACCAAAAAAAAATTTACATGTAAACCCTAAAAACATATGTACAAGTATATTTTATGTAAACCCTAAAAAACATAAACATATGATAAAAAAAACATAACATATAAACCTAAAAACATATATTTTTCGGAAAAAAAAAATGATACAAAAAAAAACAAAAAAAAAAAAAAACGAACCATGCAAACCCTAAAAACATATGAACTAGTATTTTTCATGTAAACCCTAAAAATATTAAGTTATTGAAAAAATTCGAAAAAATGATAAAAGAAACATGTAAACCCTAAAACACAAACATGTAAACAAGATCATAAACATGTAAACATTCTTAAAAATCAAGATTATAAACATCTAAACACATAAACAAGATCTTAAAAAAAACGAAAAAAACAACATAAATCATCCGAAATAAACATGTAAAAAAATCAATAAACAATTGAAATAAACACGTAAAAAAAACGTGTAAAAATCGTGTTCATGAAAAAATCATGTAAAATTATAAAAAAAACATGTAAAATCATGTTCATGGAAAAAAAAAATTAAAAAAAGACTAACCTTTAATCTTTGGAAATGAATGTAGTCGGAATCAAGATGAATATAACCCCAAAATGGTAGGAATTTTGAAATGAAAGAAAGAAAGAGTAGAAGGAAATAGAAAATGACGTTTGGAGAAGAGAAAGAGAATGAAAATAAATGAAAATGAAATAGAGAGAAAGAGAGAAAGAAAACGACGTTTGGAGAAGAGAATGAGAATGAAAATAAAAATGAAAATGACGGAAATTTCGTACTGTTTAGGGTTTTTATATAAAACCCTTACCGACTAACCTGCGACTCAACCTGAGTCGATAATTAGTCGCTGAATATTAGGGTAAATTTAAAACGTTTGGATTAAAACCGTAAATCTCACCGACCAATTGGCAACTCAGACATAGTCGGTGGCTAGTCGGTGAAAATTTAACCGTTTAACCTCCCTTATTTATTGCCTCAGTTAATAATTGAAAAGACGTTGGAAAAGACCAAAAAAACTGTTGAACTCACCGACTAATTGGCGACTAACATCTAGTCGGCGGATAGTCGGTAAGAATGTCAACCACCTCATTAATTACCTGCAGTAACTTTTCAGAAAACGTGTAAAAGTTAAAAAACTTTTCAGTATACCGACTAACCTGCGACTCAAGTATAGTCGCTGGCTAGTCGGTATACTGAAAAGTTTTTTTACCTTTCCAATGCACCTGTCAATCAGAGTAGCTTCTCAAGGAAGCTACGTGATTAAAAATAGCGACTATTTGGCGACTCAGATATAGTCGGTATTTTAGTCGGAGATTTGAATTTGGCGCCTCTTTTTTAATTGTTTTCGTTATTATTATTATTATTATTATTATTATTATTATTATTATTATTATTATTATTATTATTATTATTATTATTATTATTATTATTATTATTATTATTATTATTATTATTCGTATTAATATTAGTAATATTATTATTATTTTTTTTTCGGCAAAGTAAATCTTATAAAATGCCAGAAAAATAGCCGAAGCTTACAACAGGTTCAACAGACTGAGAGGTCTAGCCAAACTAAGCTCCAAGAGACATGCCCCTTGTCATCCGCGAGGTTTGGATAGACGTCTCCAAAAAAGAAGATAGTATCTCCTAGCCTAACACAATACAATTTGATCATTACACCTATACAAGAGACTTTCATTATAATATTAAAATTGAGCAAAAACAAGGGTTTGACTTTCGTGGATCAGAATCACAAATCAGAATCCAATACTCCAAGGAACTACCAGCAACCAAAGTAGCCATAGGATTCTTTGTCAGGTACTAGGACTTATCTCAATGCCAAACATGTAGCATACCATGCTTCCATTACAAATCAGAGCAGCCCTCATGCATATAACAGCTACCATTACATCTGCACTCAAAATCAGCTTTGCATGATCAAAAACCCATCATGGAGGACACCAGCTTGACAGGCTTGGGCAACAAAACTATCAATCCACTAGCAACTTATGTGAAGACCATAAACCTATAAACCAGCTACAGCACCACGAAACAGTCAAAAGCAGCAGCATGTCAACAGCCATCTTCCAGCACCACCACAGCAGGCAGCTACAGCGTGTATCAGCCATCAGACATGATGATCAGCAAACAGCAGCTGAGATGACCCATCATTAACCAACACTACCATCAAAACAGGACAGTAGCGCTGCATCAGCAGTTTGCTGATGTTAAACCAAAGCATACTAGCACAACTCTAGATCTTAATTTCAGCATATACCCAAAACCAAAGTTTCATTACCAACACATAACTCATATATAATCAGCTATTCAATACCAAAACAGCAACAGTCTATTTACAAACAGCCATGTTGCACATTAAGCACCATGAGTGGAGGAGAGTACTCAAGACATATGGGCCATGCCCTCCTTTGATCCTCCATTGAAATAGTTTTGCAGTAGGGATTAAAGTTGTAATCATGGGAATGGGAGGGGGGAGTCAACTACCATTGGAGCCCACACTCAATACAACCTCACCATTAAAGCCAAGATACACGCAACACATCCAACTGAACGCAGCTATATTGGAGGAAGAAGGCAAAACACACAGCAACCTGAGTAACCCAGAGAATTGGTTCATGGGGTTCTCAAACATGCTGAAAACCCCAATGAGATAGAGAGAAGGAATAACCCACAGTGAGTTATCCTTAGATACAAAATCGCAATTGCGATTCAAGAGACCTTCAACACCCAAAACCAAGGCATTATATATAACCTTTACAAGGTTAATTCCACCATAACCGGTTATTAGTAGCACCAATTCAAGAGAAATTAACTTACATAGTTTAGCGCACATTTTCCGACATCCCTGAACAGCAGATTTGACCACCTGCACTCCCACGGTGGTTAGACAGCAGCCGTTGCCAGAGGCAGAGCCCAGCCACGCATTCATCAAGAGACCATAAAGTAAAACATATCAGTAGATTGGGGTTTCATTTTTCCAGACTTCTAATTTAGGGTTTCAAACCCTTATTTGGGGCAAACATCAAAAGGCTGAAACAGCCACTAAAGACATGCCTAATATGAAGAATTCCTCCATAAAGATGGCTGCAAATCCTTCAACCGGCCAGAGATTACAAAAAAATGGATTCTAGGGTTTTCGTGGGTCAAGAGAACCACCAAAGGGTCGCTGATTAAGGCCAAGGAGTTAGCCTTACATATCAGGAACGGGAAACCCAGCACGCCGGTGGGCTCATCCTTCTCGGTGGTCGGCCTCGCCGCCTGTACGCCATGGCAGGGGCTGAAATCGCCCTACAGGGGAGGTTCTAGAGAGAGGGTAGAGAGAGGGCGGCTCTAATTTATATTATTATTATTATTATTATTATTATTATTATTATATTTATTATTATTATTATTATATTATTATTATTATTATTATTATTATTATTATTATTATTATTATTATATTATTATTATTATTATTATTATTATTATTATTATTGTTATTATTATTATTTTATAATTAATAATAATAAAATTTTAAATACGATATTAAAATATACAAAATTTACGACCCAATGTAAAAAAAGAACTTTAAATAAACATATAATTATTAATAACATATTATTGGGTTACATAATCGTCATCGACATCCTCGTCGTCAGATAATACAAGATCTTCGTCGTTGTCTTCATTTTCCTCGTCATCATGAACCGTTTCGTCTAAGACTAAAAGTTCTCCAGCGGGATCACGCAACGGCTCGACTTGTGCGTCAGAAACATCTTCATTTACCACAAAATCCGGTGATTTCTCTTCCAGTTGAAAAGCAGTCTCCTCGAATTGCTTTGATCTGACTTTGCAAACGGCTCGCCAATCTTTCATGTTTTGCCTTAAACTGAGATAAGATAAGTAATAAACTTGGGAAGCTTGAGAGGCTAGCACAAAAGGATCGTACTTTCTATAGGATCGACCAATATGAACGTCAACCAGCTTGTAACGCGGATGGATTCTCGTACCATGGCCGTATCCGGTGGTAGTCTGATCAAACCAATGACATTTGAATAGAGTGACCCGTTTCATTGGAAGTGCTCGAAACTCGAGGTCAATAATATCCTCTAACTTTCCGTAAAAGTCGGTTTCATCCGGACTGTTATCATCAAATTTCACGCACACCCCGCTGTTCTCAGAAGATTTCTTTTTTGGAGGAATGAGACATAGTGTGAAATCTATAACCATTCACGTAACAAACATCATAGCGACGTGCCTTATGCAAAGGTCCCTCGGCGAGGTCCTTAAGAATATCGGCATTATCCACACCGTCAAGAAACCCGTCCCTGGACTGCATATAAAAACAATAATTCAATGTAAATACGTAATATTATTTACACAACAAGTAACGATGGTTAACGTGTACTCACAATCTGTTTAAACCATGCGGCAAACTGGTCTTGGACCACATGGTCAACTTGCTCTGCGTTTAGATTAGGTTCGTACTTTGTGATTAAGTGTACGAATTGATCATAAAATTGATTCACCTCTGGACAGTTTCGCAGAATATAAGTCTGAGAAATTTTGAGATCTGCTTCATCCATCATAAAAGCCTTACCCCGACCATGAAGTTTGATTGGGTGTGTGAATATGGACAAAACACCCGGTCTGACGTTGTTAAAGCATCCGTCATCGTTTCTAGGAAGATCTCTAACTCTGCATCGAACATCTGGCTCAAAGTAATGGGAGACAAAGTATGATGCTTCTTCTGTAAGATATGCGTTGCAGATCGAGGCTTCAACATGTGCTTTGTTTTTGACATTAAGTTTTAAATGTCGAAGATACCTGTAATTTAAACCAAAGAGTAATTATTAAGACATGTAAAAAGTTATCAGAAAAGTAAATAGTACTTATATTTTAGACGTGTAATTAGTAATTACCTCTCAAAGGGATACATCCACCTATATTGTACCGGACCAGCAATCCTCGCCTCGTAAGCTAGATGAACAGGCAGATGTTCCATGACATCAAAGAACGTTGAAGGAAATATCGTCTCTAACTTACAGAGCACCACTGCAATTTCCTCGTCCAACCTCCACATATCTGCGGCAGAAATCCTCGGAGAAGTAAGAGTTCTAAAAAACAGACTAATTTCAATAAGAGCTGCCCATACATTTGCTGGCAGCAACTCTCGAAACGCAATTGGAATCAGTCGTTGCATGAACACATGACAATCATGACTCTTCATCCCGAATACCTGATGTTTAGCCATGTCGATGTTCCTGGCTAAATTTGAGACATACCCATCAGGAAATCTCAGAGTTTTAAGCCACTCAAGAAGGACAGCCATTTGCTCTCTGTTCAGTGTGTATGATGCCTTGGGGATGGTTGAACCAACTGGATGCAATTCTGATCGGATCCCGAGCTCGGCTAAATCTTGACGTGCCTTGAGATGATCCTTAGTTTTTCCCGGCACACACATTATTGTGTTAAAAATGTTATCAAAGAAATTCTTCTCAATGTGCATCACGTCAAGGTTGTGACGGATCATGTTTGTGCTCCAGTACGGCAAATCCCAAAAAATACTTCTCTTCTTCCATCCAACACAATGCTTACTGAGTTCTGCGTTGAAGTCAGCTGCATCGTCTTCATATACCTGTAAAAAGCCGAAACGATCCAGCTCCTCTAAAAGCTCATTTCCCGTGCGTATGTCGGGCCTATCATCTTTTTCAACAGCTCCACGGGTGAACATTGTCTAGTTTCTGCGGTAGGGGTGCCTACTCTGTAAAAATCTTCTGTGTGAGTCGAACAAACTCACTTTTCTACTGTGTCTCAAATAAAATGCTTTGGACTCATCCATGCAGTATGGACAAGCGTGCACGCCAGCTGTACTCCACCCCGACATCATCGAATAAGCTGGAAAGTCGTTGATTGTCCACATCAAAGCCGCACGAAGCTGAAAGTTTTGCCTCTTGGATACGTTGTATGTCTGGATTCCATCTTCCCATAACAACTTTAGCTCGTGTATCAAAGGCTGCAGGTACAGGGCAATCTTATGTTTGGGATTGTTAGGGCCCGGGACAATCACCGTTAAAAACATGTACTGTTTCTTCATGCACATCAAGGGCGGAAGATTGTATGGAGTTAGTATTACGGGCCAACATGAATATTGTTGTCCCGAGCTGCCGAATGGATTGAAACCATCTGTACACAACCCCAGTCTCACATTTCTTATCTCCCGTGCAAAACCCAGATGCGTCGTGTTAAAAGTTAACCAGGCCTCACTATCCGAGGGGTGACACATCTCTCCATCCTCTGATCGGTGCTCCGCATGCCACCTCATGTGGCTGGCAGTAGTCGCAGAAGCATACAGCCGTTGTAGCCTGGGACCGATGGGAAAGTAGTGAAACTGCTTTCTAGGAGTGTTATCAGATACCCATCTTGAAACCCCACACTCATCACACTGTGTCATACTCGCTGTTGGGCCCCAATAAATCATACACCCATTGACGCAACAATCAATCTTCTCTACCGGCAATCCAAGAGCCGAAATTTGTTTCTTCGTATCATAAAAACTTGTTGTCATCCGATTATCTTTCGGCAACAACTCAATAATAAATTGACATAACTCATCATAAAGTCTTTCTGGCATACGAAAGTCTGTCTTCAGGCTAGACATCCTTCATATGACTGACATTTGAGTATGCGTTTCACAGCCAGGGTACAGAGGTAAGTTGGCGGCCCTTAACATTTCAAAGAACTGTCTGGATTGAGGATTCGGCTCTTCATCATTTTGAACGGGCGAGTATGGTACATTATCGACGACATCATCACGATGCGGTAGAAAATGATGATGTGTATTCGGAAAAGCACTCGCTGCTGCATCGTATACCATTTGTGCATACGGATTTTGAACCGTGTTCAGCAGTGGCTCAATCGGAGCCCAATCAGTACAAATAGGTGCTCCGTCGTGACATTTGTGCAGGTACCAATCGTAGTAATTTTCAATAAACCCCTTTTTTAACAGATGGTCTCTTACGACATCTGGAACCCACACTCTACGATTACCGCACTTTTTACACGGACATCTAACTTCATTTGGATTTTTTTTCTTTGCAAATTGCATAAATTCTTCGACCCCTTCTAAATATCTCATATTATAAACTCCTTTAGAACTTCGTTGGTACATCCAACTTCTTTCGGCTCGTAAGTCCATTGTTCTGCAAAACAACAAAATACTTCGTTGGTAAATTATATTTAAAACAAAAAAAAAATTAAAAACGTGCAAATTCCTAATTTCAAAATACCGACCAGTTAGCGACCCACATTTTAGTCGCCCGTTGGTCGGTACAAATTTAAAAAAAAAAATTTAAATGAGCTTTTTTTCCTGCCATTTTGATTTAAAATTATTAGTACTAAGTTGAAATTGCGTTTTTCCTTACTTAGTTCGTCGTATGTACTATAAAAATTGATAACGTTAAAAGTATATTTCTCAAAATTGTAGAAAATAAGCATCGTAAATTTTATGGTCATTTCTAGAAGCTAACAGTAACTGACGGTTCTAGCTTGACTTGTTCACAAAGTGCAGGTTTGAGTTTCTTGGTTTCAAGTGTTTGCTTCAGGCTATCATCACTAGAACTATCGAGATTGTAACAATTGTTTGAACCCCTACGGCATCGCCTTTTATTTTTGACGTAGGGGTTCAAACAATTGTTACAATCTCGATAGTTCTAGTGATGATAGCCTGAAGCAAACACTTGAAACCAAGAAACTCAAACCTGCACTTTGTGAACAAGTCAAGCTAGAACCGTTAGTTACTGCTTGGTTAGCTTCTAGAAATGACCATAAAATTAACAATCTTTCAACGATGATGACTTGGCTAAATTTGAGACATACCCATCAGCAAATATAAGTAAAATAATACGTTGCTCATTTTCTACAATTTTGAGAAACATATTTTAAGCGTTTCTAACACATTTTTATAGTAAACATACAAGATAATAAGTAAGAAAAACATATATTTCGATTAAGTACTGATAATTATAACAACAAAATGGCACGGAAAAAAAGCTCATTAAAATTTTTGTCCTATACAATTGAAACCGTAAAATCTATATTAATCACCTTGCCCGTCTCTTATCACATTCGTACTGTATTGAAAAAACTCGAGTACGAATGTGAGGAAGAGAAGGGCAAAGTGAGAAACATAGCAACGAGATATTGAAACCGTAAAATACTAATATCATACCTAAATAATTTTGATAGAATGAAATAAAGAGAGAATTGATTGATATGAAATGTAATAAGAACTATCGATGAGGGGTATTTATAGGTAAATCTGAACATATGGCGACTAAATTCCGACAATCCTGCGACTGTCCGTATAGTCGGTATATTGTTGGTCAAGAAAAAATGTGCTACTTAATTTTTTTAAATTTTGAAATTACCGACCAATTACCGACTAGCATCGTAGTCGCAGGCTAGTCGCTAACAACACGGATATTCAGGTAATAAGTGCTTTTTGACCCTTTTTGACACGGATACTCAGGTAATAACTTCCATTTGACCATTAGTTACCGACTATTTGGCGACTGGATTTCTAGTCGCAAGCTAGTCGGTAAAACTTAAAAAAAAATAAATTAAAATGAGCTTTTTTTCCGGCCATTTTGTTTTAAAATTATTAGTACTAAGTTGAAATTGTGTTTTTCCTTACTTAGTTCGTCGTATGTACTATAAAAATTGATAACGTTAAAAGTATGTTTCTCAAAAATGTAGAAAATAAGCATCGTAACTTTACTTATTATGATTCTACTAAGAAAATTTTTTTCATTGCATGGCGTTAGCTGCTCGATAGTGGACTTTACAACCTATACTCCCTCTAATTCACCATTAAGTGGCTCCTATATGTTTTTTGACATTGTTCATATCGTAAAACAAATTGGAGCTACTTAACGGTGAAATAGAGGTAGTAAAATAGGCCGTAAGTACCACTAACGCGCATTAGTGTAATTTACAACCTATACTCCCTCCAATTCACCATTTAGTAGTTCCTATATGTTTTTTGACATTGTTCATATCTTAAAACAAATGGGAGCCACCCGATGATGAACTAGAGGTAGTAGAATAAGCCGTAAGTACCACTATCGGGCAAACCAACGCCTTGCGAATCAAAAATTATTCTTTTTTAGTAGCAAATATAAGTAAAATAATACGTTGCGCATTTTCTACAATTTTGAGAAACATATTTTAAGCGTTTCTAACACATTTTTATAGTAAACATACAGGACAATAAGTAAGAAGAACATATATTTCGATTAAGTACTGATAATTATTACAACAAAACGGCACGAAAAAAAAGCTCATTATAATTTTTTTCGTGAAAAAATAGCTATGTTAATCAACATAACCTATTACTTCTTGACACGTACACCGATTGATACACCGAGTGAAATTAATCATGTACGTGTCAAGAAGCATAGGATATATTGAAAAAAAAGCTCATTAGTAATTTTTTATACAACAAAATACTACATTAAATTTATATAAATCACTACATCCTACCCCTATATCATCACGTGCACCGATTGAAATTAACCATGTACGAGTTGAATAGAGGTAGGATATAGTGAAGAACAAAACGGCACGAAAAAAAAAGCTCATTATAATTTTTTTCGTGATAAAATAGCTATGTTAATCAACATAACCTACTACTTCTTGAAACGTACACCGATTGATACACCGAGTGAAATTAATCGTGTACGTGTCAAGAAGCGTAGGATATGTTGAAAAAAAAAGCTCAATAGTATTTTTTAATACAACAAAATACTACCATTAAATTTATGTAAATCACTACATCCTTCCCCTTTATCATCACGTACACCGATTGAAATTAACCATGTACGAGATGAAAAGAGGTAGGATATAGTAAAGAACAAATTTGAGGCAAGTCTCTATGTATGTTTATAAGCAAATGTGGTTCATACCTTTAATATCAAATTTTTCCATATTTTTGATACGATTGAACTGTTAAATTTATGTTTCGCAATTTGTCCCGTTCTTTCCGAACCCATACTTAAGTAAACAAACTCGAGTATGGGTACGAAGAGAACGGGGCAAGTGAGAAACATGATAAAGTTGAAAGGTCTAGTAGCTCCAAGATCAATATTCAATTTTAATATGCCATATTTTTATTATGATTGAATCGTTTTATTAATATTTCGAGACCGTTTATTTTTGTGTTTTTCAACTTCTCGCCTTCCACCTCCACCCCTACTTAATTCTTCTCAAGTAGGAGAGTTAAATAGGGGTGGTGGTGGATGGCGACAAGAGAAGAACAGATAAATTATAGAGAGAAGAGGGAAATGGTGCAAATGAAAAATGACGCGGGGGGGGGGGGGGGGGTATTTATAGACAAAATCAGGATATTACCGACTACTTAACGACCCAGTTTTAGTCGGCGCCTAGTCGGACAAAATAAAACGCTTATTCCTGCATTTTTTTTTGTTTTAGCGACTAACTAGCGACTACATTTGTGGTCGGAAAAATAGCGACTAAAAAAAAGTCGCAACTTAGTCTGAAATCGGCGACCAAAATTTTTTAGTCGCTTGTTAGTCGGTGATATCGACTAAAACGTTTTAGTCGGTATTGTAGTCGGTAATACCGACTAAAATCGTTCAGTCGCTAAATTGGGTCGCTCGATTGCAATTTTTTTGTAGTGCAAGTGTAGATTGCACTACTAATACAAAAGCAAGAAGTGTGGAAATATCGATGATGAACGAAAAAAGAATCCTCCTCCTGACTTGCCTCAATCTCAATGGGAATATTTCATCAAATATTATGGCTCCGATGAATTTAAGGTATTCATTTCAGATTTAAATATTTTTATATGAGTGTAACAAGAAGAAATAAGGTCTTAATTGATGCATTATTTTCTTATAGTTAATAAGTGCAAGGAACTCTAAGAATCGAAATTCCGACAAGAGAGTTAAGCATACAACTGGGCAACTATCATTCCAAAAATCGGAGGATGTATTGGTTAGTTAGACATACATAAATACTTTTAAATACTCAATTTAAGTATTCCGTCAGAATATCAATAACGATATTGTTTTTACAGACAAAAAAGAATGGAGGTGTGAAGCTGAATGCGGATAAAATTTGGCTTATCTAGCACACTCGTAAGAATGATGATGGAAAAACTTGAATGGCTTCATGGTGACACACGGTCAAAAGAAATTCATGTGCGTGCAAAATTATTTTACAACTTATTTTTAGTTTTTTGATTTACTTTTTTAATAGGAGAAGCTAAAAGATGTTGCTTGTATAAATTACTTTTGTAATAGGAGAAGCTGAAAAATGTTGTTGCTTCCGTTGGCGATTTATTGACTCATGAAGAAATTCTGATGCAAGTTTTGGGACAAAGGTCGGGATACATTCGTGGGAAAGGGACGGGAGTACGTGCATATGTTAAGGGAAAGGCCGCAATAGAACAACGTAAGATTGTGGAGAAACAACAAGAGAAAATTCAACTGCAAGAAGAAAAAATAAAAGACTTGGAGGGAAAAATTGAAGAATACAAAACACAACAACAGGAGGCAATGGAGACTTTTAGACAGAGCATATTGCAACAACTTCAAGTAACTATGCCATGAAAGCCAAGCAGGTAACCGTATCTTATTTGAATATGGTGCAACTTTAGATCAGTGTAACTACCAATAACTAGAGCCACGCACATCAAATGACAACACCCACACACATGAAATGACAACAACACCCACACACACAAAATGATAACCACTTGGTGTAGCACTGATGTAAACCTGCTGCTATTCTGATCACAACAGTTTTGCTCTACTGATGTAAACCTGCTTGTCATAACTAAACCGATCAGATTTGTGATGTTGTACAAAATATTTTTTATTCTGTTGATATAGGATGCACACACTTGTTTGCTTCAACTCTTCACGCAATTGAAAAAGTTGCAATTATACTTGCTTGCCTTTGTATATCAGCTGAATTTTGAAACCTTAAGAGTTGGTCTTGAATGTGTTGAAATTTGGCACTATAAAATTAAAGTCTATGATATGAACAAAGTTTTGAATCTAAGGATAGTCAATTCAGTGTCTAAAAGTATTTATTTAATTTATTGCAGGTATATATGATATGATGATGTGCAGTTTTTTGATTCTTGATCTCTCGAAGCGGGCATCTACTGCGAAATATGATAGGCACTATCCAATATCTATGAATCTCTTTTTGTGGTGAAATTTGATGTGCGCTATGCAATATATATGAATCTCTTTTGTAATTAACAAACTTATAGCATTCATTTTGGGTTTTGATTGCACGTGTAATTTTTGGACTACAAATTAACTAATGTAGTTATGACTTTGGACTATATATATTATGCAATGTGTATCTCTATTGTAAGAATTGTTCTTTTGAGCTTTAGGTATAATGATTTATAATATTAGAATTTTGAAGAAATTTTTAGCTACAATAAAAGTTATTGCAAAAATAAATGATTGCTTGAAATGATTAATGCTTTTTTCGTAACGATAAATGTCGTTGCAATAAATGTATTTTTTGTAATGAAACCTGTTGTTGCAATAAATGTATTTTTTGTAATAAAACCTGTCGTTGCAGAAAATAGTATCATTTGCAGTGATAATATTTGTTGCTAGAAAACGTCATTTTTAGTAACAAAACTTTGATGCAATAGAACTTAAAATCCTATACAAGGAAATTTGATTTTTTGCAACGAAAAAGGTATTGCAACAAAGCTTTTCGTTGCTTTAAATCACATCTTTTGCAACAACAAAAATCGTTGCAATAGTTTTTTGCTACAGCTAGACATGCAACAAAGTTTTTCGTTGCAAAAGCTCTTTATAGCAACGATATTGTCTCTTTTGCAACAACTTTTGTTGTTGCTAAAAAAGACATTTCTTGTAGTGAACATTTAATCAATCAAGTAGGCCTTAAAACTACTTGTAATATTATCAAGCAATCACAATACGACCACAATATAGCATAAAAGCACACACACCATTAACAATCTCCTCACAAAATCAAACCCTAATCAATTCATGTCTAAAGGTGACATTTTCAACCATTACTCATTTCAAATACTCAAGTAGCTCGTAAACTCAATAACAAAGTCATTATAAATTTACTGAAGAAATAATTACAAAGTGAGGAATAAACGGCTCACAATCTGAGTTAGAGGAAGGGAGTGAAAGAGAGCTTGTGGTGGTGGTGGTTTGCACCGTGGGAAGCGCGCATAGAGGCGACATTGTGCTTGTGAAGGGGCTGCTGGTGTGCGATTAGGACTGGACAACCGCAACTCGTGTTGCTGCCCGTGCTACTACTTATGGGAATGCAGCTTACTGTTGCCGGCTGTGTGGAGGCACGCTGCAACCTGTTGATGTTGGTTGGGGGAGGTGAACCGTAGCTGGTTGCTGTTGCTAGGCCGCCAGCTACTGGTGGTAGGTGTGCCGTGAGGAGTGAGGGACAAGGAGAGAAGATGGGTGTGAATGTTAAGGTTGACGGCTAAAAGAGTAACAAGGGTTTCATACCCTTTTATTATTATAATTATTATTATTATTATTATTATTATTATTATTATTATTATTATTATTATTATTATTATTATTATTATTATTATCATCATCATCATCATCATCATTATTATTATTATTATTTTTTGACAAAGTAAGTATTATAAAATGCCAGAGAAAAAAAAGTCGAAGCTTACAAAACGGTCCAAGAAACTGAGAAGTAAACCCAAGCCAAGCTTTAGAGGGACAGGCCCCTCGACATTCGTTCAGAAGGGAAAACAACTCCAAAAAAAGGAATCCTAGTTCCTAAAATCATATCTGCTCCGACATTAGGAGCATATACAGATGGCTATAACCAGACAATACAAACAATATGTTTCATACACAAGGTATATTGCAAAATAAAGTCAATCCAAAAGAAGGTTGAGCACAAGCAGGGACAAGAATCCCACGAATGGACCAACTCTCCATAATCCCAAAAAACTTCATGGTTTGAACTTGAATGTTCACCTAGCCAACAGCAGAACCCCACGCAAGGATTCCAATCCAGTAGCAGCCTCAAGAGGCAATACTATGTTCTCACATAACCTTCAAAACAAGCTTATAGGGACCCTGTTCAAGGACGTTTGTCAACACAGCAGCTATTGAACTCAATAAACAGCAGCGTAGGTTGAACCAGCATAGCCTGCTCCCAAATACACACAACCCAGCCATAGCCTCAATAGAACCCTATTTAAGACATTTGTCGACCTGTTATTGAGTTCATAAAGCAGCACCCTAAGTAGACTGCTCAAGGCTCACCACAGCAGTTACACTAATACAGCTCATAGCCTGCTCAAGATAACAGGTTGAGCCTAGAAATTGAAAGCAACCAACAACCTGTGCACAACAGCCACCTTCCAGCAGCAAAACCACTTAGCCATCCAGAACAAAATGGTACTATAAGCAGTGGGCATTAGACTATATACATTTTCCTATAGTTAGTAATTGATCAACCACAAACCATAACCAAAGAAAGCCAACAACAAACGAGAACACCATCTCACAGCAGCTCAGACAACATCTACTACAATACTAGCCCAGCAGCAAGCCTTTCAGACATGGCATTAACCTTACTACCATGAGTGGAGGAGAGCACTCAATACATATGGGGACATACCCTCCTTTGATCCTCCATAGAGGTAGCTGAGCAGTAAGGATTAGAATGGTAGATTGCAAACATGGGAATGGGAGGGGGGGACCATTGGTACCCACTCTCAATAAAACCTCACCATTAAAGCCATCGATACACAAACCAACACATCCAACTGAACGCAGCTATAGGGGGGAAGAAGGCATAACTCGTTGTCTTCTACATTGAACCCCATCACTCAAGGCAGTAGAACCAGGCCATTTGATAACCTCAACGACATGACTAAAAATCCGGATGATTCGATTTCCCAAAGTCCAGAAAATCAAAGCCTAGAAACAATATTTTAACACAACCTGTGTAACCCAGAGCATACCAAGACAGAAATAGGAGTAGTAATATAAATTGCTACCCTCCAAAACATAACTGCAAAGCAGTTCATACACCGGGAATGAAAATACCCAAACAAAATTCATTAAGCAAACCTAAACCTGGAAAATTGGTTTCATGAGCCAGCCCTAAGACGATTTGGGATTTCGAATTAGGGTTCTTCATAGACGATTTCGCGATTAAAACATCCTATACCAACAAAACTCAGACCATCGGATTGGGGCCAAAACAAAATCAAACAAAGTACAGAGCATTTACCTCTCAGAAACGGCATTAGGGTTTCGACTGAAGAAGGACCATCCATCGCTCCCCTTTAAGGCTTCGAAGAAGGACCATCCATCATCAATTATCACCATAAAAAGGAAACCGGTGCCTAAATACAATCCACACCCAAATTTGGAGATGAATTAGGGTTTAGTTTCCGAAATCCAAATCTGGAAATCGGACACTTCATCTCTTAGTTAATACAAAAGATCGGAGGAGATACTAAGCAAGCCTTCTAGATCCCTTCTCGGTGGTCGGCCTTTTCTCCTGCCTGCCATGGCGGAGCGAACGGTGGTTGCTCAGCAGAGAGAAGAGACCTAGAGAGAGGCTGCTTATTATTATTATTATTATTATTATTATTATTATTATTATTATTATTATTATTATTATTATTATTATTATTATTATTATTATTATTATTATTATTGTTATTAAGATTTTTATTTTTAATTTTATTATTATTATTATTATTATTATTATTATTATTATTATTATTATTATTAGGATAAATGGAAATTAATAATCCCAACTTTGCGTGATCCGCTCAAAATAATCCCAACTTTCGCATATTTTCTAATATACCTAACTTTGCCACTTTGTTGCTCAGGACATACCTTTTAATATGGTAACCGGTTATAACAGGTAAATCACCTTTTTTGTCATGGAAATAAGAAGGATAAATGGAGATTAATAATCCCAACTTTGCGTGATCCGCTCAAAACAATCCCAACTTTCGCATATTTTCTGTTACAACCGGTTATAACAGGTGATTTACCAGTTATAACCGGTTACCATATTAAAGGGTATGTCCTGAGCAACAAAGTGGCAAAGTTAGGTATATTAGAAAACATGCGAAAGTTCAGATTGTTCTGAGCGGATCACGCAAAGTTGGGATTATTATTCTCCATTTATCCTTATTATTATTATTATTATTATTATTATTATTATTATTATTATTATTATTATTATTATTATTATTATTATTATTATTATTATTATTATTGTTATTATTGATATTATTAATATTTATTTGATTCACCTTCTTGAAAGGCCTAACTAAGAAAACGTGTGAGCTCCCAAGCTCTAATAATTAGAATAATTTGTATTTGAACATCATTATTTTAGTAATCGCAATTTTATTTTTGATCTAAATATATCAATATTCAAATTTGTATGTGAATAAAATTTATTAAGAGTAACAAAAAAGAACTTAATAGTTTTATAAAATATCCAAAAGCGATAATAATAATAATAATAATAATAATAATAATAATAATAATAATAATAATAATAATAATAATAATAATAATAATAATAATAATAATAATTATAATAATAATAATTATAATAATAATAATAATAATAATAATAAATGACATCATAAAAATGACAGGGTGTTACACTAGCGAATCTAGTGAAACTATGCCTAAGCTTATAAAAAGTCCAAGAAAGTTTTAGCTTTGCCTTGACTTGCATAGTATTGTTACTTTTGCTAATAATAAGTGCTTTCTTTAGGCCCCTTCAAGGACAAGGTTTCTTGGTAGTTTATCCAATGGTCTCTAGTATGCTGATTTTTCTCACATTGCATCTTCACCTTCTCCGCAAAGCTCTTCACATGTTGATGTTCAGCCTTCTCAATCTACTACACCAAATGATGATCTAATCAAGCTTTGGTATCTTAGATTAGGCCACTTACCCTTTCCCCAAATGAAACTTTATTCCCAGATTTCAATGTAAATAAGGTACATAGTTCTACTGTTTGTACTATATGCCCTGCTGCAAGACAAACTAGGAAATCTTTTACTTCTAGTTCTATTAAGTCTACTCAACCTTTTCAATTAATTCATTTGGATGTTCGGGGTCTCTACAATCAAGCTACTTATGATGGCTATCGCTACTTTTTGACTATTGTAGATGACTGCACTAGGGCTACTTTGATCTATTTGATGAAAAATAAAGCTCAATCCATTACTTTTATCAAAAATTTCTATTCTTATATAGAAACGCAGTTTCATTGTCAAATACAAACAATTCTGAGCGATAATGCTCGTGAGCTTTGTGAAGGCGAAGCATACAAATTCTTTCTTGCTAAAGGCATCATTCATCAAAAGTCTTGCGTCGACACTCCTCAACAAAATGGAGTTATCGAACGCAAACATCTCCACCTCTTGGAAATCGCTCGTGCCTTATCCTTCCAATCCAATCTTCCTACCCGCTTTTGGGGTGACTGCATTAAACCGTTGTGTACATCATGAATCGCATCCCTTTCTCTAGCATCAATCACATATCTGCTTATGAATGACCTATGGTCATAAGCCCAACAATTCTCACTTCAAAACTTTTGGGTGCCTATGCTTTGTTTCTACCAACAAACAAGCTAGACTCAAATTCCACCCTAGAGCTCAATCTTTATAGGCTATGTTCTTCGTCAAAAGGCCTATAAGACCTACAATCCTACCACCAAAAAAGTCATTATTTCAAGGAACGTCTCTTTTCATGAACATCATTTCCCCTATCACTATAACTTGCCACCTACTTCTTCCTTCTCCAAATTCTATCTCCCAGCTTCCACCTCTCTGCCTCCCTATAATAATGTTGTCTTCCCATCTACCACTTCCTCTTTACCTCCTTTTATTCCCTCTTTTACTTCTAGTCCATCCTCTGATCTTACTCAAGACTCCACTATTTCTTCTCCAACCCTCCCTACTCCTTCTCCAAATTCTTAATCCCCTTCTCAATCACATAATACTCCTCCCCCGGATTTATCCTCTCCCTCTCCTCTCTCTATCCAGGACAATGCTCCCCTTCGAAAGTCTACTCGCACATCAAAACCCCCTACTCATTTGAAAGATTATGTGTGTTCTAATACTCATTGGTGCAATGTTGTTAGTTTTGATTCTTTATCAGATTCTCAGTAGCAGGTTTTAGGTTCTCAAGTTCAAAGGCAAGAACCCACTTCATACAAATAGGCTGCCTTGGACCCTCTATGGGTTCACGCTATGGACCTCGAACTTCAGGTTTTACAAGCTAATAACACATGGGACATTGTACCTCTTTCGGTTGGCAAGAAACCCGTGGGATGTAAGTGGGTTTACAAAATCAAATTAAAAGTCGATGGTTCTTTGGAAAGATATAAGGCTCGCTTAGTGGCTAAAGGGTTTACTCAGGAATATGGCGTGGATTTCTTTGAAACTGTAACGGTCTGGTTTGTGTGAGCCGGATAATCATATAAAAATATGACTCCGGTTCACAACTGAACACTTAGTGGAAAGATTCCCATCCAAGATCGTCAACGTTCCATTGATAAGGGAATATAACTAAGCGGAAAAATAAAGCATACGGTAGCGACAGAAATATAAAGTTTCATAATACAACTTGAGAACCCATCGGCCTCTACTAACGAAACGCCAAAACAAACTAGACTAAGTTCCATTACATAAATGTAAAATATTTTCTACTATAATTCTAATTACATAAAACGCGGTCTTGGGTGATGTGATCCTAACTTCAACCTCACTCCAATTCCTACCTGCAATCAACCTGCTAGTCGTCGATCGACAACGGAAGCAGGTTCAAAAGTTCAATCCAATACACGTCAGAGACAACATACAACTTATCATCAAGTGGAAAACAAGCAATGTGTTCACCCTAGCATGCAAAGGCTCTAATATATTTATTCAATAATCCCCAACTTGAAACGTTGCCCGTCCTATTCCGGTCGTCCAAGTAATAATCCAATTCATTTGGAGGAATACACTTGGGAGAGCTAATCCCAAGGCAACCACCGACCTAAGACGTTGCCCGTCCTGTTCGGGTCGTCAAAGGTTAAAGTATGCATACCCCCATGGTTACCGTAATGATCCAAAACTGTCATGGGAACAATAATATATAATCCATTCCAAAATATTAACCCCCTTGGGATAACCAACACATAAATCCTCGATTTCCAAGTTAAACTTCTTTCAAATTATTTGAGGTGTCTAATCCTTATGTGAGTCACAATGCAATAATCAAGAATGAAACAATATTACTTGCACAACCACATAAATAGTATGGTCTAAGCGTGTACCTTTACGCAACAGCAAACAATGGTATTCAAATGCTATAAGAATTTCATCCTCTTATGAATCGAGGTCCTAAACAAACACACACACAAAACGAACACGTATTAGGACGTGTTTACACTACTAACTCATTCTATACCGCTAACATATCAATAAGACTTAATATTTTAATTAATTCCATCAAATTCCAAACAACTCAAAATTCCATTTTTTGACCAGAAAATTAAACTGCTAATTTGGACAGTTTAGAAAATCGAAATGAAAAATCTGACTTCACCACTGCGTCCGGAACGCATCAATTACCTTGGAAACCTATTTTCAAAATTTCTAAAATTCATTAACTCTTTTTAAATATTTTAAGCGTTTAAACGACTTTTAACATATCAGTTAAACAAAACGACAACAAAAACACATCCCTCCTAATAGGATATGAGGCGTCACTTTCGGGGTAGCTATTGCTGTCCGGAAGGTTCATGCCACGTACTCATTATATCACATATCTATCATTTCTTTTATATAAAAAGAAAGATCCACTTTATAAATCAAAACTAAGAAAATTAACAAAACCCGAATCCTAAAACAACACAATTCATATACCTTATCATATAATCACCTAGCATTTCCAACCACATATAATATTATCTTACTCATAAATTTATCCATCATCAAACACAAAATCATTAACTAAAACATTCTCATATACAAGACCACTCAAATACCCACTAAAAGCAATAAATTAAAATATGGAATTAAATACTTGATCTTCTCACAAATCGAATTTTGTAGAGGATCATAAGCCAAAACACCCATATGATTCTAATCACACATATAAATAAATTTAACCCCTTATACAAAATCAAATTTTGTTAAGGAATTTATACACAAAAATACAAAACATGAATGTTCATTTCACTTAATTCACACTACTAAGCTCCTTCTAGCAACTTGAAATTTTGCTATGGATTATTAGCCCATGAAATAAATTTAAATATTAAAAGGTTTTAATTGTTCCTATAACAAATTTGAATTTGTTTTAGAATACAAATAAATTAAAACTTTATACAATTTGTCTTAACCCTTTTAACAATCAATATTGTTAAAGGGTTATATAAATAAAAAAATTACATAAATAATACTCCATCCTCCTAAAAGTAATAGGATATCACCATACTTTAAATATAAAATATAATTTTCTTCAAAACAAAAATCTAATATTAACAATTGAATTTTCACCTACCCTTGAATTAAAAGATTGAATGGAGACAAAAATCCCTTTTTTTTTATAGTAGCCGAAACCAAGAGAAAGAAAAGAGAGAAAAATTTTTTGTTTGTTTGTGTGAGCAAAAGCAATTGAAAGAACATCAAACAATACTAGCATTTTTTTAAAATAACCCATAACCTTTTAATCTACCCATAACCTCCACTTTAATGTGCTATAAAACACACTTAAGTGGGGAGTTACAAAACTCCTCCAAATTCCTAGTATAACCGGCCAAAGCCATTTAATTGTTATTATTATTATTATTTTTATTTAATTAATTAATATTGTGTTTAATTGCCTAGGTTTAATTTAAGCACACATGAACAATTAATTTAGATTGATAACGGTAACCCAAAACGCGACAAATATTAACTCACTCAAATTCTTATACATGATTATTATTTTATTTAAATCTCGAATATTAATTCACTCAAATTCACGGGGTGTTACAGACCACCCCCCTTAAAAGAATTTACGCCCTCGTAACTTACATGAAACCGACCAGCACGTAACTTACATGAAACCGACCAGCACACAACACAACACTGCACATATAAAACTCAAGTCAAAGAAGATTATCCATACGCGCGCGAAATTCTTATCGCCCTCTACCCCCCTTAAAGGAGTTACGTCCCCGTAACGCGACTAACCTGAAAGAGCTGAGGGTACTTTTCCTGCATAGAGTCCTCGGTTTCCCAGGTAGCGGCCTCGCGCTCATGATTTGACCATAGAACTTTTACCATAGAAATATCTTTCCGTCGTGTACTATGAACTTTCTTGTCCAATATTCGAACCGGTTGCTCTGAATAAGTCAAGGATGTGTCTAATTCCAAAGGTTCGGGATCTAGGACATGAGAGGCAGCAGCATGATACCGTTTTAACTGGGACACATGAAACACATCATGGACAATCTCTAAGGTGTTTGGAAGAGCCAACCGATACACCACCTTGCCCACACGTTCCAAAATTTCATAGGGGCCGATGTATCGAGGGCTTAACTTTCCACGAGCACCAAAGTGCACCACTCCGCGCATAGGCGACACGCGAAGCAACACTTGATCTCCCACGATAAACTCCTCAGGTCGTCGTTTAAAATTGGCATAAGACTTTTGACGATCTTGAGCCGCCTTTAAACGATCCCGAATCACCTTAACTTTCTCAGACATTTGGAAAAGCAAATCGGGTCCCAACGTAACCGCTTCGGTGAAATCATCCCAATAAACTGGGCTACGACAACGACGTCCATACAAAGCCTCGAAGGGAGCCATCTGAATCGAGGCCTGATAGCTGTTATTGTAAGAAAATTCGACCAAATCCAAATGTTCATCCCATGACCATTGCCACTCCATGGCAACAGCTCGAAACATATCCTCTAAAATCTGATTCGTGCGTTCTGTTTGCCCGTCTGTCTGAGGATGAAACGATGCACTATACAGTAACGTAGTACCCATTGCTTGTTGTAAGGTCTGCCAAAATTTTGACAAGTACCGAGTATCTCTATCGGACACAATAGTACGGGGCACACCGTGATACCGCACAACAGACTTAATATAAGCTCGGGCTAATTGCTCCATCTCCCAACGACAGTTCATAGGAATGAAACATGCCAATTTAGTCAAACGATCAACTATCACCCATAAAGAATCATTCCCTGCCTTTGTTCGAGGCAATCCCACGACAAAATCCATAAAAATATCATCCCATTTCCACACCGAAATTTCTAAAGGTTGTAGTAAACCTCCAGGTCTTTTATGTTCGCTCTTAACCTTTTGACAGGTCAAACAACGCGATACATATTCAGCAATATCCTTTTTCATTCCTGACCAGCAGAACATCAACTTAAGATCTTGATACATCTTATCACTATAACACCCCTGAATTTCCGACCCTCTGAACGGAACCAAAACCGCGAGATAACAGAGGAAATTCGGGTGTTACACTTAAAATAAAATAAAAGAAAATAAAAAGATAAATAAAGTTTGATTAAAAGGGTTTTAGAAAAAAAAATCTTTCAAACAAAATTCTACGGAAATTTCGGCAGCATCTGCCTTGAATCTTAACGCGCCAAAAGGATCAAACAAACAATAAACCATCACAAGAAGAGGCATTAATAGCCTTGTAACAAAAATCACGGCGGAATGATCATCGCCAAAACCTTTGTTGACATGCTAAGCATGGATCGTGGTTCCCATGTAAACACTTGGGTTTTCCAAAAACATAACCAGCTATACAAGTCATTCAAGACACTAACGAAATATAAAACGAAATATAAAACGAAATAAATCTTTGCAGCGGAACAAATTACATCAAAAGGAGGGCACGTCTCAAACCAAAGACATACTCGATTACAATTCAAAACACGTGAAGCGTCAAAATTAGTTAGAAGATGACACGTGTCAACATTCTCACTCAATCCCCCCGTATGCAATGCAAATAAACTCCAAAAACCTGCAAGTGCTATCTATGATACCCCTACTGCTCAACGTAAAGTCATAGACCAACGTGTCATAGCAGGGCCATCAAAGACAAGCCATCAACAAGGAAACAAACAGTACACGTCAGTAACTAGCAATAAATTATGCATACGTAACCAATAAACAATTTCGACAAAGCAAGGTGAGGAAGGTATCCAAACGTGTAAGCCTCTACTCCACCTATTTCTCAATCCAATATACTTCTCAATATCTTCACCGTCTTCTATCTCTTTAATTACTTTTATATATCTTCTTATGTGACTAGAGGCCACCATATTGGGGTTTGCAAGACCCACATGGCAACACCTCAGCCAAGCACGGTGACGGCCATGCCGGCGCCCAATGGCAAAGTATGATCATACCCCCGTACAGCGACCATATATAGACGGTCCATGCCTCCGGGAACTAATCCAGCTGGGGTACCAATCCAGTGGAGTCACAGTAAATATCCATTTTAATGTCTCTTCAAATAAGGGAACTTATTCCCATTTCAATCTCATACAATCCAACATTCTAATCTTGCGATATCAGAACTCATTCTCTACTATGTCTACAGCTGATTCCCACTTGTAGCACTAATTTAATAATATTTAATAGCAGTTCATATCCAATATAGCTCATATGATTTTACTACGCAGAGAAAACATATTCAAGATACAAGAATTAGATACTGCGTGTACTTACCTACAACTGCAAGATAATAAGTCGCAAAAGTCACTTCGAAGGAGGTTCTTAAGCCCCTCTTATGAGCCGGGCACCTATACACGTTAACAGTAAGACTAATAAGCCTACTTCACGTCATTTAAGAAGCACTGACTTCATACAACCACACAATCAGTCAAACAAGTTTCGATTCAAGTTAATACGCATTCTAAACGCACTTATGCAATAAATTCAACCCATGTTCACACATGAACCATGCCATCAATCCCAATCGAACTATAACATCATATTCTTGTCAAGTTTATATTAAGATATGTTCAGGTGAACGGGCACAACCATACGCTTGTGCGTTATAGTCACACTATCCATTGGAAAGTTTAAGAACACGTAATGCACGACATTACACTTAATAACAAACATATCACTCATGGTAGTAGTGATTTATTATTTTTTTCCAAGGTTTTTAGAGTAAGACGATTAAAAATAAATTGATTTTGTAGTTTGACGAATTCATAACGATTTGTATAACTTGGGTCAAAGTCACAAAACTTAGCAACACAATTAATCATATCCATATAACAACCCAGCTCAAAACTAACCACCTCATCAAACGACTATAACCATGACAATACTTTTATTAATGACAATCGCGACCTTAATCTTTCTTAGTAATTATTATTATTATTTACTCTACAACAATGGGTATCAACAATACTAGTCACACCACTTTGAGTAAAGTCATATAAACAATAACTAGCCACCATTCATCCACAATGTCACATACACACGCTTATACAAGATTTTTAGTTAGTAAAACACCATCCAAGCCATAAAAGTAGTACATACTACTTTTAAATTCATCATCCTAATTTATTCAAGTTCAATTCAAACTTTCAAATACTAACTCACTTTAAATTCTATCAAAATATAACTTAATCTAAGTTAAGATTCATGAATTTACTCAATATACTACATTTTAAATTCATCATAATATAAACCCTAACTTATTTAATATTCAAAGACAACACCTTAAATTAGTACTCATAGTAAGATTCAAAGAACTAATACACACAACCCATAATTTCCAATAACACTTCAAACCCTAATTCATAAGTGTTCAATTTATCATTCAAACTTTCACCCACAACAAGTTTTATTAAAATTAACACAAAATCAACCTCATACTCAAAACACTTAATAAAACTCAAGTTTAAACTAGAAAATCAATTAAAGAAAAGAGAAGATGGCTCACAATAATAAAACTAGCAAGAGGGTGAAGGAGTAGTGGTCGTGGAGGTTGCGTGTGACCCAAACGGCCGACGAAGGGCCCAAAACCGGCCAGCAGCTGCTGCCGGCACTGCTGTGAATGGAGAACAAACTGCTGCCCGTGACTGTGCGTGGGGGAGGGAGAAGACGGTCGTGCGGCGGTGGTTGTCTGTGGCGGGGATCGAAGTGCAGCCTGCGGGTGGTGCTCGTGGGTGTTCGAGACAGCAAGTATGGCGATGGTTGTGAGGTTTGAGTATAAATGGTGAGGGAGAGAGAGAGTAGAAAGGCTTATGAAATGGAAGGGAGGTAGTGACGGCTACCTCTTCTACACATGGGGTTTATTTAGAAAAAAAATCTAAAACCCTAACACACAATCATTTTGGGCTATCTACTCACGAAGCCCATAAATTTTAACCCGAACTATTAATAGTCTTTTCGTTTGAATCGAGTTTAAGAACGAAATTGTTACGATTATTATTAATTTACTCAACTTTATTTAAGTAATAATCTCCCGTATAATTAAACGTGTTCGACGTTTAGATAATAAATATTTATGGGTTCAAAATATTAAATTTCCGATGTTTAATAATAATTTATAAAGAAAATTATTTTTAATCATGATTTAAATTATAAATAAATAACATTAAAATTTGCGGGGTGTTACAGACTACCCCCCTTAAAAGAAATTTCGTCCCCGAAACTGGGGTAACAAGAGAACAAACCTGAAAATTTATATTTCTAGTAACTCGAGAAGGTGTCTTATCTATTTCAAGCTCATGAATTGACGTAAGAATCGTGTCCTTATCGACACCATTGACACAAGGATACTCAATCTATCAAAATATATTTATTCATGTTTCATTTCGAGTGTTCGTAATCACCTACATTGACCCAATAACTAATCACAAGCATGTAAATATCACACAATTTAATTAAAACAATTAATCGAAAACATGTAAATATCACACAATTTGGTTCAAACAATCAATCAAAAACATGAAAATTGCAATAGATTGTTATCATCGACGAGAAAATGCATGCAAACACGCGAAAATCTAAGGCATTCTACCCCCCTTAAGAACTTAGTTACGACCCCGTAACTCACTAACCTCAAGGAAAAGGTGTGGGTATTTCTCACGCATGGAATCCTCGGTTTCCCACGTTGCCTCCTGTGTGCGCTGGTTAGCCCATAGAACTTTCACCATCTTTATATCTTTCCTCCTTGTACTGCGCACCTTAGAATCTAAGATCTCAATGGGTTTCTCTTCATAAGACCAATTCTCATCAAGGTATAAGGGTTCGGGGTCTAGCACATGAGATTTGTCAGGAACATATCGCTTCAGCTGTGAGATATGAAACACGTCATGGACCTTACCCAACTCATTGGGTAATGCTAGTCTGTAAGCGACCTTTCCTACTTTCTCTGTGACCTCATAAGGTCGTATAAACTTTGGGCTCAACTTTCCCTTCTTGCCAAACCTCATGACTCCTTTCATCGGCGAAACTCTCAACAGTACATAATCCCTTACGACAAACTCATATGGTCTCCTCTTAAGATCTGCGTAGGACTTTTGTCGATCCTGGGCCGCCTTAAGTCTTTCTCGAATCATTTTTACTTGATCGATCATCTCCTCTAACATAGTCGGGCCTAGGGTGAGAGCTTCACTGAAATCATCCCAACATACTGGATTTCGACAACGACGACCATATAAAGCTTCGAAGGGTGCCATCTGGATGCTTTCTTGGTAACTGTTTTTATATGAAAATTCCACCATATCTAGGCACTCATCCCAAGATCCTTGCCTGTCTAAGGCTACGGCTCGCAACATATCTTCAAGAGTCCTATTAGTGCGCTCGGTTTGTCCATCGGTGGCAGGGTGAAAAGATGTGCTTCTTAGAAGTTCTGTACCCAGAGCTGTCTGGAAAGCTTCCCAAAATTTTGACACATATCTAGTATCACGATCAGAAACTATAGACCTAGGGACACCATGGTATCGCACAACATTCTTAAGGTAAGCTCGAGCCAACTAATCCATACTCCACTGATTATTCATCGGAATGAACACTCCTGGTGAGTCTATCCACAATCACCCATAACGTGTCATTTCCCGACCTAGTCCTCGGTAAGCCCAAAACAAAGTCCATAGATATGTCATCCCATTTCCATACAGGAATATCAAAGGGTTGGAGTAAACCTGCAGGCCTCTTATGCTCACTCTTTACTTTCTGACATGTCAGACACCTGGAAACAAACTCAGCAATATCTCTTTTCATCCTAGACTACCAGAACATTTGCTTCAGATCTTGATACATTTTATCTCCTCCCGGGTGGACGGAATACATCGAACAATGAGCCTCTGTTAAGATCTTATCCTTGAGCTCTGCACAAGAAGAAGGTACACCATCGACCCTTGTACCGAATGCTACCATCCTCGAATATTGTGAATCCTTCAGCTTTTCCTTCTTTAATCTGCTCCCTCGTTTTCTCTAATAAGGAGTCACTCACTTGATTTTTTTTTTGAAAAAAAATTTCTTCGAAAATTGAGGGTCAGATGGATAAGGCTGCTAATCTGGACTTAAGCTCTCCATGCTGCACAATTTCGATATTTAATTTCTCTATGTCTCCTTGCAACTCTCTAGGAATAGTCAAGGAAGATACAGAATGATTGGTCTTTCTACTCAGAGCATCGGCTACCACGTTTGCCCTACCCTCATGGTAATCAAACTCCACATCATAGTCATTAATCAACTCAAGCCATCTTCGTTGCCTCATGTTCAAATTTTGTTGCGTATACAAGTATCGCAAGCTCTGATGATCAGTGTAAATCTTACACTTCACTCTATATAAGTAATGTCTCCAAATTTTCAGAGCAAAGACAATGGCTGCTAGCTCCAGGTCGTGAGTCGAGTAATTGATTTCATGTGGTTTCAGTTGTCTGGATGCACAAGCAATAACCTTTCTATCCTGCATCAACACACACCCTAACCCATTTTTCGATGCATCACTATACACGAGGTATTCGGATGTGCTGTCCGGGAGGGTTAACACTGGTGCGGTAGTAAGTCTCTCCTTCAACGTTTGGAAAGTTACTTCACAATCCTCTGTCCACTCATACTTCTTGTCTTTCTTCATCAGATTGGTCAGGGGGCGAGCGATCTTTGAGAAATCCTTCACAAATCTCCTATCTCCTATAGTAACCAGTCAAACTCAGAAAGCTCCTTACTTCAGTCACATTCTTTGGCGCAGGCCAATCTTTCCCTGCCTCGATCTTAGCTGGATCAACGGAAACTCCATCCTTGGAAATAAAATGACCCAAAAAATAACACTTTTTCAAGCCAGAACTCAAACTTAGAAAACTTGGCATACAATTGATTCTCCCGAAGTATTTGCAATACCTTCCTCAAGTGTTGCTCGTGTTCTTCCTTGTCCTTCGAATACACCAAAATATCGTCAATAAAAACCACCACGAAATTGTCGAGGCACGAACTAAACACCTGATTCATCATGCACATAAAAGCTGCAGGTGCATTTGTCAACCCAAAAGGCATCACTGTGAACTCAAAGTGCCCATATCGAGTCCTAAAAGCTGTTTTTGGAATATCACGCTTAGCAATCCTCAGCTGATGATAACCGGACCTCAAATCAATTTTGGAAAATAACCCTACTCCCTTAAGTTGGTCAAACAAATCATCAATTCTCGGAAGAGGGTATTTGTTCTTCACAGTTATCTTATTCAGTTCTCGATAATCAATGCATAACCTCATACTCCCATCCTTCTTACGAACAAACAAGACAGGTGCTCCCCAAGGCGAAACACTCGGTCGAATGTATCCTTTCTCTAATAACTCTTCAACTTGCCTTTTAAGTTCCCCCATTTCAGCAGGTGCAAACTGTAGAAACGTATAGAGACGATGAAGTGTAACAAGAGGGGGGGGGTGAATTGTTACTTTTTCCCGTTGGAGTATTTTCGCCCTTTTCTTGCGGAATTTTGAATAAAGAAAATACTCAAAACAAAATGAAGAAAACTTAAAGAAACACAAAGATTTTAACGTGGGAATAAGAACCACGACCCACTAGGGATTTCTCTTCTCTATTATTTTATGTAATTCAATTCTCTATTACACAAAATAATTCTCCTTCTCCTTCTCTTCTCTCGGTTTTCTTTCTTGTTCCCTTTCTCTATTCTCCTTCTCTTTCTCTCTTCTCTTTCTCACTTCCCCTTTAGACTTACCCAAGTCTAATTACAAATTCTCTCAAATAAACCCATACAAGATTTCTCTAAATTGGAAGAACAACACGAGAATAGCACAAGGATTTGATCTTGGAATTAATAAGACTTTAAGAACATTCAAGATCTCCTATTCTTGATAAAGAGAACTCACGAAATTTGGGCACAAAATATTTTCGGAAATATTTTTCTCTCAATGTTGATCGCCAAAGATTTGTGCCGGTTAACATAATGATTTTATATACTTTTTAGATTTAGTTAACCCATGATCCCATGATCAAAGATAGTGGGATGTGTGGGCAATTGACGTGAGTAATGTGAATAACTACCTTGTTGGTTATTCCAAGTCAATCTTTGACTCTAGCTAAAAATAGCCAAGATCCTAAACTTTAGGAGGCTTATTTTTAGGAGTTAGTTATTTAATTCTTTGATTTATTCCTTGTGCATTCTATAGCTATTCATCCGTACAATAAGACTAAAAAAGAAAAATAAAAATTAAAATAATTTTCTTGATTAATTTTGTTGACTTCTTCTCTGACCGGTTTCGTTTGGAACAACGTACTGTCTCTATCTGCAACTTCATCAGTTTATCAATATCTGGAACAGTAGAAGTGAAATTTACTCTTGACTTCCTCATTGACCTTCTCTACTGACTTTGACTTTGTTGACTTTGACTTTGACTTGTACGATTGCCATTGACCAGTCCTTAGGTACCATCGACGATTATGATAATCGGATATATTACCTACAAAACAATCTCTACAAATATTTTGTTTGTTTATAATTTGTTAAGTCATCATCAAAACTCAAATAGGCCAACAATTTCCCCCTTTTTGATGATGACAAACTTATAAACAAACTATGTTAAAAGAAAGAGTAAAACTAATAGCTTTGAACATGTTTGAGATCAATCACAAGTTCAAACTGATGTGCTCGAGTTAGAGCACATTTATCTCCCCATTTATGTGTCGTTATCTTGCGTTTTATATTAGTTTTTACACATCTTACGCATGATTTCACTTCGATCTTGTCTCCATGTGCTTTCAAGTGTTTTTAGGTGTTTTCGGGAGATTTTGAGGTGTTTTCGTTGCGTACGAGATTTCGGCACTTGAATCGAAAGAAATGCACGTGTTTCGAGGCGCTCACAAGTGTTTCGGGTCATCCCCGAAGATATCGCGATGATCGGAGCTCGTTTCGAGGTGATTCGGGTTAGTTTGAGGCTTAGACGTCAAGGTCGAAGAAATGGCACGCGTTTCGAGGCTCCCCAAGTGTTTCGGGTCATCCCCGAAAGTATCGCAAAGTTCGGAGTTCGTTCGATAAAAGTTTGAAGCTCCCTAGGGTCATTCAGCCTAGATTCGGGCGAAGCTAGGCCACCTTCGGTCGAATGCATGCTGCCCAGCACCTTGAGCACTCCAGCCCAGCCAATTCGAGCGAAGGAGTCAAGACATTCGGGCGAACTGAAGGATTCGGGCGAATCCATGGCCAGATTCGGTCGAATTGACCTGGAGCCCAAAAATTGCAAAGTTTCTGGAAATAGCGAATTAAGCACCCATTCGGGCGAATGTGAGAGATTCGACCGAATCCCACACTACCTTCGGGCGAATGCTGAGCAAAATCAGCACGCGTTTTTCTTTTCGCAAGCTTTTTCCGTAGGATTTTTTTTTAGGGCTTTTTCCCCACTTCTTGTAGCCTATAAAAAGGCACTCTTTGGGACATAAACCCCATGACTTGATTGGGAGAAACTCTCCCTCTCTTGTTCATCATTTTATTGCTTTTCTTCTTCATTTATGCCCTAGTTTAGTTTTATGTTTTCTCTAATGCTTTGTTCTTCATTTTTTGTTCCTCCATTTATGTAAGTTTACATTTCCTCCCTTTCATTAATGTCATTTATTACTTTCATTTAATGCTTTCTCTTATTGCTTTCTCTATTGCTTTCATTTAATGCTTTGTAGTGTAGAGTTTAATGTTTTCATGTCTTTTCCTTCTCTATGCTTTCTCTTTAATGTCTTTATCACTTTTGCTTCTTTAAATGCTTTATAGAATAGATTTAATGTTTTCTATCTTCTTGTTTCTTCCTTTCCATATGCTAGAGTAGATTTTAGGGTTTTGGGTTAGGGAAATCCTAGGGTTTTGGTCTTGTGTTTAATGTTTAGGAAGATGTTTGAGGATGATGTTGGTTTGATTGATTGATATTCGTTGCATATCTTGTCCTGCCACTCCTTAGTGAGACATAGGGCGATTATGGGTCGTTCGTATAGACTATAGGTCGTCAACTTCCCCATGCCAACTAGAGTGTCTCGATTGACCTTCGTTCAACCTCCTTCGACCTAGCCTATCTATATTTCCAATGGACCTACCTAGGATGGACCTAGCCTAAGCCCGCTTTCTTTCATTGTTTGTTTTTATCATTAGTTTAGTTCACACACCCACCTTCTTACCAACCATCAAACCCTTCACACACCAACTCTCTAGTCTAACACCCCTTGTCCTTGTGGTTCGATCCCCAAACTTACCTCTATACTCGCTATAGTTGTAACTAGGGTGTTTATAAATGTGTTTGCATAGCCAAGGTTTCTAGCGTTAAAACGACGCGTTAGAAACCAGTTATCATAATGACCTCTAGGTCATAGGGTTCGCTAGCTTGGGGGTGGGATGGTCAACTTCATTGTCGCTCCACCCATTTGTTTGTGCATTTAGTTTCATATAGCTATAGTTTAGTACATTGCATATATTATTTTTGTATATATTTCACATGTTCATCTTGCATTCATACATAGTGTAGATATCGCATATTCATGTTTAGTTTTCAATAAGGTGGTTGAGTTGTGAAACTGGCATGCTTGCTTCTGGTGTGTACTTCTGTGGTCTGACCTTATGCAAACTCGTAATTCCTTAGCCCTGTGCATGTTTTGGGACCTAGAGCTTGACCTATTTTCCACATAGCTTGGGGGAATTGGGGTTTGCTTGGTTGGTGGCTTGGATGACTACCTTTAGAGGCGCATTTCGACTAGCCTGTGAGTATTGAGCCTTCTTGGACTCCTTGCGAGTTCCATTCATTTTGTGTGCTAGTTAGGGGATCTAAGTATTGTGTCGGTTCTTCTCCAGTATAGTCGGCTTTTCTTGAGACTAGGGATGATAACACGTTCGCTAGAATTTAGCTACATAGCCAAATAGCCTACCTTGAACGCAATTGACTTTAGGATAAGCCAAGTTTTTGCCTTTTCCTTTTCTTTTGTAGCCACATTATTTAGCCTCCACATGAGCCAAATTGTTCCCTCTTCTTACCTAGAGGATAGCTTTGTGATAGTGGGGTTTGTTGTGTGCTACAGTGATTCGTGGGTTATTGGTTGTGTTGATTGGTTGTTGGTTTTCATGACTCCATCTCATTTCTTATCCAGCTCTTATTATTTCTCTCCTATTTCCTCCCATGCTTTCATTGATATTATTCATACACATCCTATGTTTTGAGGAGACCTCACTACTACATAATAGGCTTTAAGTAACACCTAAAAAGTATTACATAAAGTACTTAAAGTGTTACCATAAACCTAAGGTAACACTTTTTTGGGTGCTACATCTGCCTGTGTTACCTATTCTCTTAGGTAACACATTTGCATGCCTATGGTAACACTTTTGCAAGTGTTACTTTAAATAATTTTAGGTAACACTTTTTTTTGATATGTATCACTTTTATAGTGTTACTTATTATATTTTATGTAACACTTTTTAATCATTAGGTATCACTTTTTAATCTCATCAAGTAAGCTAATGTAACACTTTGCAATAATGTATCACTTTGGACTACTTTATGTAACACTTTGTTGAGGATTATGTAACGTTTTTTTCATATTACGTAACACTTTTTCATTTAATCAATTAAGCTAATGTAAACACTTATGATAATAATAATAATAATAATAATAATAATAATAATAATAATAATAATAATAATAATAATAATAATAATAGTAATAATATGTTTGTAAAAACTTGATTATACAACAAAAATATTCAAAATATATCTATATATGTTCGTATGAACTTGATTACTCCACTAAAATATACAAAATATATCTATATATGTTCGTAAGAACTTGATTATACAACTAAAATACAAAATATAATGTAAAACTAATAATCTCTTATTGTTCTTTGTCATTGTGATCTATGTGTGCTTCTTGCTCGCATGCAGCTTCATCATCACTAATATGATTTGTTTCCATTCTCCCCTCTTGAACCTGTAGCATATTATTGAATTTAAAGATCATATCAAAAAAGTTATAAGATGAACCCCTATAAATGACAATACAAACACTGCTCGATGACGTTTAAAAAACCACAACAAACCCAAACCAAATAAGCCTACAAAACAAACAATCAACAAAACCAAAAAAATACTATCTAAAACACCAAGTTTCATTATAAATTTACAAAAATTTCGGCAGCACCTCCTTTGTATTTTGAACTATATCCATATTTTAAAAATAAAACTTACATCACAAAATCACAACCAGCTATATGACATTTCAAGTTTTTTCATTCTAATTCAATTTCCAACAAATATGAAATCGACAACTAAGAACATATTATCATTTTTTTGAGAATAGAACATATTATCATTAAATATATAAAAAGCATAGGAAAATTGTAAGTGTATTTACCTGATGTCCTAGCATATGTGTTATCACTTGGTTAAATGATTCGGGAGGAAGATGTTGATTGAACAACGTCAACAGTTGTACCAAAGTGTCCTTCACGAGTTCTTTATATGGTTGCAGAAATTCTTCAAGAACTATTACACCGTCTATTGCACTAACTATCTTCTTTAAGATTTTCGAACTTAAGTTTGTCATTATATCCATGAAATGTAGTAGAACAAAACCTAAATACACACTATAACCATCATATCCTACATACCTAAAATCCCATAATTGCAATAACTTTCTTACTAATGTTCAAATTCAAGTTAGCCATTATCGAGTAGAATAAACTTGATGTGCACATGAATAACCATATTAATCAAACTCAACAGAAATCTACATTAATACACATAAAGTGAATCTCCTAGAAAATATGAATATCCTTACACTCGACGACAATCTACTTAGTTCAACAATCAAATCAATGCCAGCATCACAGCACAACAATTCAATTGTAGCATGTTTATCAAGAATATCAAATAAACAGTTATTCAATTTAAGGAATATCAAATTAAAGCAGATATTCAAAAGAAGAGATGATGGGTAAGCTCAAGAAGATGGGAAACAACATACTTGGTCGTTTTGGAATGAGCGTTGACAATTTCAAAGCCGTAAAGGATCCCAACACTGGTTCGTACTCTATTTCATTTCAACGCTAGGATAGTCGATGGATATCTGCAACACATGAAAACCAAAGCAGCTTCCAAACATCATGTTAATTAAAACCTTCTATTTTGCTCGTATGTTGGAAAATTCAAACGGTTGCAACTGGTACTCGATAACTAGGAGAAAGGAAACTACTTTTGCCACTCAAGGTAGTCTGCTGAATGGTAGTTTGTGTTATCAATCCCTTTTTTTTTAATAGAAACCAATTGCATCATTCAATTAGTGGCT
This sequence comes from Amaranthus palmeri, assembly GCA_019776075.1. Taxonomy (NCBI): domain Eukaryota; kingdom Viridiplantae; phylum Streptophyta; class Magnoliopsida; order Caryophyllales; family Amaranthaceae; genus Amaranthus; species Amaranthus palmeri. Next base: position 84,277 of record JAAKBH010000152.1, read on the forward strand.
GTCTCAAACTTTTAGAGATCACATGTGAATCGCAGTAATAAGGAGTACTTATTTGGTTACCCCCAAAAGGCAACCTTTTAGGAAACTTCCATTAAAGACTTCAAACATCAAAACAAAAAAAAAAAATCAAATTCAGAATAAGGAGAATTTCAATCAACAACCAAAACAACAAATTCAGATATCAAATTAAGGAATATCAAATTAAAGTTTATATTCAAATTAAAATTGTAACTATACTGGATTCAAATTGAATACGGTTTCAAGGGTACAACAAGAATAAGCAAATCAACAAGCAACAACAAAACTGAAACTATACATCAATTTCCGAAAAACAACAATTTAAAACTAGGTCATAGAAGCAAAATCCAAAGCATAGCTACAGATTAAACGATATGAATTCATAATAAGAGATTAAAGACGGAAATTTACTTATCACAGAATAGCGTCAGTCCGTCAGAGGATCTAACGGGAGGAGATGGCAAAGAATTCGTATATAGAGATTAAAGACGACCAAGAATCAGCGGCGGGAGGAGACGCAGACCGCAGGACGAATTATGGCCGGTGCAAGGGAAGAATGAAAGAGACGTACGGGTGAAAGGCAAAATTGAGAAGGATGAGGGAGATGTCGGTTTTTGAAAGGGATGACGTTACTGGTTCTGGGTTGAAAGGAAAGAATCAGCTTTCGTTCTGGGTTCGTTCGTGCTGGTTTTGGGTTCGCTGGTTCTGGGTTCGCTGGTTCTTATGTGAAGAACGAGGGAGATGTCGGTTTTTCAAGAGGATGATGCCGGTTTTGTTGGGTTGAAATACTACTTATGCGGGAAGTTTTTTTCAAAAAATTTAATAAATTTTGTATCAGTTTTGCCTTTCAACAGACATCTAAAAAATCTAATAAATACTACTTATGCCGCTTTTTCCCATGTTTAATTATTAGGTTTAATTAATTAATTTTTTCAATAATAAATAAATTTTATAAATTTTGTATCAGTTTTGAGGTAAATCTTTGGCCGCGCTCGATTTGAGCTAGTAATAAATAAAATTCTTTCCCTCTCTATTAATATTATCATTAGATTGAACTATTTTTAAATTTTAATTTTTTTTAATAAATTTTTAGGCTGATTCAAATTCTTGAAATTTATTTTCCCTTTTATTTAATTAGTAATGATAATAAATTTTGAAAAATTATTTAGGTAGCTTGCGAGGATATAAAATATTAAAAGTTTACATTATTAATATTAAGAAAAAAGGAATAAACTAACAAATTTCCAATAATAATAATTCAATCAATTTTAATTTTCAAATTTAAAAAATAAAAATAATAATTAAGTAAATTACAAACGGGTTACTAATATTAAAAGTGTTACGTAATACTGTTACTAATATAAAATATATATGTAACCTATTAGTGTCTAATTTGTAAATTCGTTAAGTGTTAAGTGTTAATTAAAGTGTTACATACTAGTGTTACCAATTTTAAAGTGTTACATATTAGTGTTACCCATTAAAGTGTTACATACAAGTGTTACCAATTTTAAAGTGTTACATACAAGTGTTACCAATTTTAAAGTGTTACATATAAGTGGTACCACATTTGAAAGTGTTACATACAAGTGTTACCAATTTTAAAGTGTTACATATAAGTGTTACCAAATGTGAAAGTGTTACATATAAGTGTTACCAAATTTGAAAGTGTTACATATAAGTGTTACTAATTTTAAAAGTGTTACATGATTGTGTTACTTAAAGATAAAGTGCTACAAAAGTGTTACCTAATGTTTTTAAAAAGCTGGATATCCAAATGTGTTACCAATATGTGTTACCTAAAGTCATTTTTGTACTAGTGCCTCTCTCTTGTTTTTCATTGAGTTTTTATACACATACATATTCATGTGAGTGAGAAGGTCATTATATTGTTGGGAGATGAGCTTGGAAACACTTGTGCTTATGAGATTTTACATGTTTTGATAGTGTTTGATGATGGAGATCATTGTGCTTATATGAGTTCATTGGGTTATTTATAGTTGTTGGATATGATTTTCATTAGTTTATCATGAGATGTTTGTGGGTGTTTAGTTTAGGGTCACTTCCTATCCTCTACTTAGCTCCACATTCCCAAATGTATCCCACCTTAACCCTAAGCCAACATTACAACCCTTGTGCTAACCTGTTCGACTTGGTCCGTTTAGTTTGTTCTTTACTGGAGTAAGATAAGACACAATCCCCATGATTCTCCCCTATTAGGTGTTTGATTCCCGACTCATCTTTAGTCGGAAGATTATGAGCGAAACACGATCCTAAATCAAACACATGAGCGTAATTGCATATTTCTCACATCTTTTGAGAAATTACCCGGGGAGCGTAGACTTGTGACCTCTTTAGGTAGTGGGTGGCATAGCCTGTGATGTTGCTTACCTTAGTGATCTCGAGTTTGTGGAATTGGTCATTCTCTTTGGTATTACGCTCTATTGAGACCATTGTACTTGCACACCTATGGCTAGGGAAGAGTTTTGCTTGTGCACAGCTCGCGTCGCTTCGAGTTCCGCTCGCCTTGCATTGCACCATATTAGATTTTGCATTATAGTTTTTAGTTGCATATAGTTTTCATCCTTGCATTTGCATTGCATAGGATTTGTGGGTCTCCTTCTGAAAAACCCTCACGAGACCTAACTCGTCCTCTTTGGGAGACCTTGAGGTTTAAAGGGCTTGTCGTACGTGCTAAGTGCGACCGTGATTCCTACGACAGTGAGTATTAGGTTTTATCGCTTTCATAGTTTAGTTTCGTTTTGTTTTTGTAGTTAGTTGTTTTGGGGTGCCCGTGTGCTTTCATGTTTTCCTACATAGTCTCTTTGCTAGGGACTAGCAAAGGTTAAGCTTGGGGGTGTTGATGTGCTCGAGTTAGAGCACATTTATCTCCCCATTTATGTGTCGTTATCTTGCGTTTTATATTAGTTTTTACACATCTTACGCATGATTTCACTTCGATCTTGTCTCCATGTGCTTTCAAGTGTTTTTAGGTGTTTTCGGGAGATTTTGAGGTGTTTTCGTTGCGTACGAGATTTCGGCACTTGAATCGAAAGAAATGCACGTGTTTCGAGGCGCTCACAAGTGTTTCGGGTCATCCCCGAAGATATCGCGATGATCGGAGCTCGTTTCGAGGTGATTCGGGTTAGTTTGAGGCTTAGACGTCAAGGTCGAAAAAATAGCACGCGTTTCGAGGCTCCCCCAAGTGTTTAGGGTCATCCCCGAAAGTATCGCAAAGTTCGGAGTTCGTTCGATAAAAGTTTGAAGCTCCCTAGGGTCATTCAGCCTAGATTCGGGCGAAGCTAGGCCACCTTCGGTCGAATGCATGCTGCCCAGCACCTTGAGCACTCCAGCCCAGCCAATTCGAGCGAAGGAGTCAAGACATTCGGGCGAACTGAAGGATTCGGGCGAATCCATGGCCAGATTCGGTCGAATTGACCTGGAGCCCAAAAATTGCAAAGTTTCTGGAAATAGCGAATTAAGCACCCATTCGGGCGAATGTGAGAGGATTCGACCGAATCCCACACTCCCTTCGGGCGAATGCTAAGCAAAATCAGCACGCGTTTTTCTTTTCGCAAGCTTTTTCCGTAGGATTTTTTTTTAGGGCTTTTTCCCCACTTCTTGTAGCCTATAAAAAGGCACTCTTTGGGACATAAACCCCATGACTTGATTGGGAGAAACTCTCCCTCTCTTGTTCATCATTTTATTGCTTTTCTTCTTCATTTATGCCCTAGTTTAGTTTTATGTTTTCTCTAATGCTTTGTTCTTCATTTTTTGTTCCTCCATTTATGTAAGTTTACATTTCCTCCCTTTCATTAATGTCATTTATTACTTTCATTTAATGCTTTCTCTTATTGCTTTCTCTATTGCTTTCATTTAATGCTTTGTAGTGTAGAGTTTAATGTTTTCATGTCTTTTCCTTCTCTATGCTTTCTCTTTAATGTCTTTATCACTTTTGCTTCTTTAAATGCTTTATAGAATAGATTTAATGTTTTCTATCTTCTTGTTTCTTCCTTTCCATATGCTAGAGTAGATTTTAGGGTTTTGGGTTAGGGAAATCCTAGGGTTTTGGTCTTGTGTTTAATGTTTAGGAAGATGTTTGAGGATGATGTTGGTTTGATTGATTGATATTCGTTGCATATCTTGTCCTGCCACTCCTTAGTGAGACATAGGGCGATTATGGGTCGTTCGTATAGACTATAGGTCGTCAACTTCCCCATGCCAACTAGAGTGTCTCGATTGACCTTCGTTCCGACCTAGCCTATCTATATTTCCAATGGACCTACCTAGGATGGACCTAGCCTAAGCCCGCTTTCTTTCATTGTTTGTTTTTATCATTAGTTTAGTTCACACACCCACCTTCTTACCAACCATCAAACCCTTCACACACCAACTCTCTAGTCTAACTTGTCCTTGTGGTTCGATCCCCAAACTTACCTCTATACTCGCTATAGTTGTAACTAGGGTGTTTATAAATGTGTTTGCATAGCCAAGGTTTCTAGCGTTAAAACGACTCGTTAGAAACCGGTTATCACAAACATATTTAGTAAATTAAATCGTTACAAGTAATGTACCAAATTCTAAGGCAAGCATATTACTCTAAAATATTTTTGGCGAAAATCATGTGATTAAGCATGACTTCAAATTTTTCAATTTAAAATAAAACAAAACATAAACCGAAATATAGAATAAAAATAACTTAAGAAATATAAAAACATAAACTAAAAGGATTAGAAGCACAACAAACTAAGTAATTCAAAAATTATGAGTTGTAAGAATCAAAGATAAACAATGTGACATTCAACAACATTAGTTTCCATATTAACCAAACATAACATAAGTAGCACAACTATAAACTAAGAACCTATCAAAGTCTTTGAAACGAAAAACAGAGAATCAAATTTTCAAAGATGCAGCAAAACAAGCATTCACAAGCATAACATTGTTTGTTTGCCACTCTTCCCCCTTTTGGCATCAATCAAAAAGTAGGGATATGAATCAAATCACAGCTCTAAGGCAAGCATTATACAGATTAAGATAGTAAGCAGCAAACTAAGTAAATAGATGTCCAAGCATAAATCAAGAAAGCATGCAAGCAAATATATTAGACCATGGGATAATAGGGAAGGATAATACGAAGGATTAAAGAAGGTGGTTAGTAGCATAAGCAAAATATAAATTGTTTCGTACCCCAGCTGGTACATTTAACAAAAAAAAAACATTGTTTAGAAAATTACAAAGAAAATGGGCCAACCAAACATCAAATTTTTAATTGAAAATAGAAGCAGGAGGGATCAGGCAGCAGTCTCCTCATCAACAAATTCAGTTTGCACCTCCACTGTGTCGAGCTTTGCACCAAGACGTGTTTCCATGTCGGTGAGTTGCTCAGCAATAGTAGATAGAGAGGCACGAACTTCACTTTGGAAAGCAATGAGTTGGGACTGCAAGGAATCAAATTTACCAAGGATAAGATCAATTGGAGTTGGAGGAAATGGGGAGGAGTCTCTATCCAAACCAGTGGGTGATGGTGGTGATGTAAATGGTGGTGGAGTAGTGGCAATTGGTGATGGTTGTGGTGATGGTATGGGTGACACTGGTATAGGTGAAGGTGGGGCATCATTAGTTTGTTTTGTAGGGTGAATGGACGCAACTTCATCCTTACCAGCCTTAGCCTTTGAAGCAAGCCTCCTACTCTTCCTTGGAGCGATTTTAGAATCCTCCTTAATGGGCTTAGAAACCTCCTCATCACTTGAACTTGAGTCAACCTCCTCAAGTTCCTCCTGGGAAGCTTCCCCCTCAGAAGGAGCTTCCTCCTTATCCTTATTCACCTCTGCCTCCTTAGCACTGGCAGAGGGAACAGCACCTTGATCCTCCTTTTTCATTTCTTTCTTTTCTTCTTCCTCAACCTCCTCTTCATTCTCAACTTCTTCTTCATCAGACACGACCTCCTCAACATCTATGAGGTCCTCTAAAATTCCTTTTTCATTAACATTTAAATGCAAATTTTTAAGGCACTTAGCGCCTATTTGATTGTTTGCGGACATAGGGAAATGAAGACCCTCAAGCGGTACACCGAACTTCTTAAAAATACATGTTAACAACCCTCCATAACCAATCATAAGACCCTTCTCAACACACTCTGACAAGTGTGACACCATCAAGGACGGAAAATTTATTTTAATATGGTTAGCCATGCAATAAATCAACGTAGCATCGCGTAAATTTACTTCACTCCGCTTAGAGTTGCGGGGCAAAATGAATCTACGAGCGATGTTGTACAGCAATTTGTGTAATGGAGACAACGACATGTGACTAAATCTTCTCTTTTCCTCCTGACCAAGAAATTTTAAGACGGTTTTCTCAGTAATACCCGAAAAGACAATTTTTGACCCTACAAAGTAAGTGTCAAAACCAACTGTAGGAACTTCAAACCACTCGCCAATCATTAAACTACTAAACTCAATTTTAATTTCTTTAACAACACTGGAGCAGACACCATTTTCTATAGAAAAGTTTTTAATAAACTCACGCATCAAATTGGGGTATATGTGGTTGCATGAGTAATCGTACATAAGCTTTTCCCAACCCTGATTTTCTAAAATGGCATGAAATTGGGGAAAGAAGGTAGAATCATACCAATATTTGTCAAGTCCAAAGCCGACTGACATTTCCTTAGCTACCTCTTCCGCACTATCAGGATCTATGCGCTTGCTCCGTTTAGGTGGTTTGGATGAAGAAGCACTTTTAGGGGTTCCACGGGTTCTCTTTTCACCGGCATGCATGGATTGTTTTGGTGTGTTGGTCTTGGATGGTTCTTGTGAAGATGAAGGTGGAATGTCAGGGTATATCACTTGTAATGGCTTGGGTTGTGTGGATTTCGGCATTTTCTTGCTTGAAGATGATGATTTTGGGGTTTTCATGATGAGGATGAGAGAAATTGGTGAGGGTTAGGGATTGTAGAAGAAAGAAAATGGGTTGACGGTTTTTAGAGAGGTAAAGGAGTTGTACTTTGGTAATAATGGTTATTGTGATGGATGTGACGTGAGTGTAAGGGTTATAAAGGATGTGAAGGGACGGTTATGAAAAGAGAGTACAACTTCTTGAAACGGTTTTAGTGTATGAACCGTGTGAGGCAACGAAAAGTTTAAGTGTAAGTTCGTTGAATTTGTCGATTAAGATAACTACTTTCCGAAACACCTCGATGATCCGTCTTCCATTTCATAAAATAATGTTGGCTCACCGAAATAAATCAAAATAAAGAAAATGCTGGAATTTGTGGAAAGATAAAATATTTTTGTGATTTTTTAAAATAATTTATAATATGTGGGTAATAAAATAATAATATATAATATAAAATAAGTTATGCTACTTGGTCTAATTAGTTCAAACATGCAAGCAATCAAGATAAAGTTTAAGACATAAATTTAAATAGAAGCATACCCAAATCTCGCAATGATTGAATGAACAATCTTGGTTGTTGTAGTTGATTGAACCCTTCCAATTTTTCAAGATGTTTTGAGGAGGAATACTAGCAATTAAACGTTAGTGAAGCTTGATCATACCTAGCTCCAACCTCATCTTTTCAAATTGTTCCCTTGGAAGCGGTTTGGTCATTATATCTGCAACTTGTTCACTAGTATTGACATGTTTAACAATAATATTTTTATGCTCTACGTTATCCTTAAGGAAATGATGTCTAATATGAATATGTTTAACTCTAGAATGATGCACCGGATCTTTAGAAATACAAATAGCACTAGTATTATCACAATAAATAGGAACACATTCAAATTTGATACCAAAATCTCTTAACTGTTGTTTAATCCAAAGCATTTGGGAACAGCAGGCTGCTGCTGCTACATATTCAGCTTCTGCAGTGGATAAAGCTACTGTGTTCTGTTTCTTGGAACTCCATGATACCAAACAAGATCCAAGAAACTGTACCATTCCTGAAGTGCCTTTTCTATTCACAAGATCACCTGCGTAATCTGCATCACTATACCCTTTCAAGTCATAGACATCACTTTTAGGATAAAATAAGGATAAGTCATCTGTTCCCTTTAAATATCTAAGAATTCTTTTCACTGCCGTATGATGTGATTCTTTAGGATTTGATTGAAATCTAGCACACAAGCCAACACTAAAGGATATATCGGGTCTACTAGCTGTTAGATATAGTAGGGATCCTATCATGCCTCTATACATCGTTTGGTCAACATTAATTCCGTTAGAGTCTTCATCTAACCTAATGTTAGTGGCCATGGGTGTATGGTTTGTCTTAGCACTATCTAGTCCATATTTCTTTAGAAGTTCTGTTATATATTTTTGTTGATGAATAAAGATACCGTTAGCAGTTTGTTTAATTTGCAAACCAAGGAAGAAATTTAATTCTCCCATCATACTCATTTCAAACTCATTACTCATTAGGTCAGCAAATTCCTTACATAACGATTCATTTGTAGCACCAAAAATAATATCATCAACATATATTTGAACAACTAATATATTCGAACCTTTATTCTTAAAGAATAAGGTTTTATCAATTTTACCACGTATGAACTTATTTTCAATCAAAAACTTAGATAATCTCTCGTACCATTGTCTAGGTGCCTGTTTTAGCCCATAAAGAGCTTTATCAAGCTTGTAGACGTGATCCGGAGAAATTGGGTTTTCAAAGCCAGGTGGTTGTTCCACAAACACTTCTTCTTCTAGAAACCCATTTAAGAATGCACATTTTACGTCCATTTGATATAATTTAAAATTCATGAAAGCAGCAAATGAAATAAGAATTCTAATAGCTTCTAATCTAGCTACGGGAGCAAAAGTTTCAGTATAGTCAATACCTTCCTGTTGATTATAACCTTTTACCACCAACCTTGCTTTGTTTCTAACGATTATGCCGTGTTCATCTAGCTTGTTCCTGAATACCCATTTAAGTCCAATGATTTTCTTGTTCTTCGGTTTTGCTTCTAAGTGCCACACTTTATTTCTTTCAAACTCATTTAATTCATCTTGCATAGCTACCACCCAATCAGAATCTTGCAAAGCTTCTACATGATTCTTGGGTTCCATTGTTGATAGAAAAGCGAAGTGTGCACAAAAGTTTCTCATTTGTCCCCTTGTTTGTATGCCTTTGTTCATGTCGCTTATGATCAATTCTAGTGGATGTGACTTATGATGTTTCCACGGTCTTGGAACAAAGTCTCTGGTGGAGACAGATGTGGAAGCAGGTTCACTGACTTGATTCTGATTAGGTTCAGCTTCAATTCTTTCTTCTTGATTTTCTGGATTAGGAACTGCAGGCTGTTCCTGATCTGCCTGTGGTTCCTGTTCTTGATTTTGTTCAACATTCTGATCTTGTTGTTGTTCTACTGGATCTTGCTCCTTATGTATATTTTCATCATCTTCCAGATCCGCAAGACCTATCTTAAAATCACTTGTTTCTTGTTCACTTGTCATAAAGTTAGTCTCATCAAATATTATGTGAACAGATTCTTCAACACACATTGTTTTCTTATTATAAACTCTATAAGCTTTACTATGAGATGAATAGCCAAGAAATACCGCTTCATCACTTCTTTCATCAAATTTACCTAAATTTCGTTTTCCATTAACATGCACAAAACATCGACATCCAAAGACTCGAAAATATGAAATATTAGGTTTAATTCCTTTAAATAATTCGTAGGGGGTCTTAGAAGTGATTGGTCTTATTAAAACTCGGTTTAATATATAACAAGCAGTATTGACGGCTTCGGCCCAAAAATTTCTAGGTAAACCACTAGCAATTAACATAGTTCTAGCCATTTCTTCTAAGGTTCTATTCTTACGTTCAACCACACCATTTTGTTGTGGTGTTCTAGGTGCGGAGAAATTGTGACTTAAACCATGCTCATTACAATAATCCATAAACTTTGAATTTTCAAATTCTTTACCATGATCCGATCTTATGTGGACAAGTTGATTGTTACTAGATTTCTGAATATTAGTAGCGAATGCAACAAATTCATCAAAAGCCTCATCTTTGCTAGATAAGAATAAAGTCCATGTAAATCTACTGTAATCATCAACTATGACAAAAACATATCACTTACTGCGACTTTGGATTCTCATTGGTCCACAAAGATCCATATGAATTAATTCAAGTGGTCTTGAGGTGGTCACGATATTTTTAGTTTTAAAGGATGACCTTGCATGTTTTCCTTTGGCACAAGGATCACATACTTCATTCTTTTGAAATTTTAGGGACGGTAATCCTCTTACTAGGTCTTTAGTACGTAAAGTATTGAGCAATGAAAAACTAGCATGACCTAATCTTTTATGCCAAAGAAGAGGGTCATCTTCTATAACACTTAAACACGTTAGACTGGTTTTAGGAACAGTATGCAGGTCCACCACGTAGGTGTTCCCTTTTCTAATTCCTTCCAGAATGATGTCACCTGTGTCGTTCCTAGAAATCATGCATTTTTCAGAAGTAAAGTTTACAGAGTTACCTTTGTCACAAAATTGAGAAATACTTAAAAGGTTGTGTTTCAAATTCTCGACCAAAAATACATTATCTATTGCATGGGAACTTGACCTTCCTATCTTGCCTTTTGCAATGATTTCACCTTTCATGTTATCGCCAAAGGTCACAGTTCCTCCATCATAGGCTTCTAGTGAGAGAAATTTTGATCTATCTCCTGTCATGTGCTTGGAACAACCACTGTCGAGATACCATGAGCTGTTCCCCCTCACTAGAACCTGCAAAACGAATTTAGTTGTTAGAAGGTGGAACCCAGCCATCCTTGGGTTCCATGTCGATTATACAAGAATCAAATTTCTTAATCCAAACTCTATCGACATAAATTTGGTTCGTTTTGTTGTGCTGTTCCCTTTTTAAACATTGATGTTTCAGGTGCCCGGTTTTGCCACAAAAGGAACAGACTTTGTTACTTGGGAGATCAACGTAGACCTTTTTCTTTTTGTCATTTTTGTCATATCCTAGACCTTCGTTTCCTTTGGTTCTAGCATTAAGAATCCATTTGGGAACTTCTCTAATTTTCCCTTTGTCTCTCGAATTTAATTCAAACTTAAGTCGATCGTTTTCTTTTAAGGCGGATTCTAGGTCGGATCTCATTTGAAAGAGTACACATTGAATTTCTTTCTTAGACTCATAATCTACTTCCATCTCAAATTGCTCAAATTGATTCAATTCAATAGTTAACATGATGTTTTCTTCTTTAACTTTTTCTAAGACTTCTTTTAACATCACATTATTATCAAGCAATTCAAAGAATCGATTTTGCACATCGAATCTAAACGAGTTAAGGTAGGATATTTGGTCTTTACATGCTTTAAGATCTTTTTCAGTTTTGAGAGAGATGGCGGTTTGTTTTTCTAACTTTTCGTGAGATTCTAAAATCATTTTAACTAATCTATGTTTATCCAATTTAAATAAATAATCAGAAAATGGATCAGGAGACAGTACCTCTTTTCCTTTAGATGTATCGTCATGAGTAGCCATGAGACAGAGGTTAGCTACCTCTTCTTCTTCCACGGGGGCTTCGGTTTCGGCTTCACTTTCGGACTCTCCCCATGCAGCTATCATGGCTTTGCGGAAATCGGTTTTGTTGAAGTTTCCTTTTGTTGGTTGTCTTCCTGTTTCTCTTGCTTTCCCTTTTGCTTTCTCGTCCTTCCATAGTGGGCATTCCTTTATGAAGTGCTCGGTACTTCCACATTTGTGGCATTCATATGTTTTGGATTTTGAAGTTCCTCTTTCTTTGTAGTTTCTTTGATTTTTATACCTGTTGTTCCTGAAGAACTTCTTGAATCTACGTACCAGCATTGCTGCCTCTTCCTCATCAGTTTCTGAATTTTCTTGATCGTTTGCAGTCAGAGCCAAACCTTTGTTTCGGGAACTGTCAGCTGTTCCCAGATGTAATTCATGAGTCTTTAGGGAACCAGCCAACTCTTCCAGATTAAACTTTGTAAAATCTTTGGATTCTTGAATGGCTGTGACCTTTGCTCTCCAACGATCATCTTGAGGTAGGCTTCTTAGGATCTTTCGCACTTGTTCATCGGATGGAATAAGCCTTCCAAGGGAGACTAACTCATTTGTGATGTTCGTAAACCTAGTAAACATTTCTTGAATGCTTTCTTTAGGTTCCATAACAAATCTTTCATATTTGGACATGAGCAAGTCAATCTTGGAACGCTTGACTTTGCTTGTTCCTTCATGGGTAACTTTCAGCAGATCCCAAATTTGTTTTGCTGATTTGCAACCCATAATGCGATTGTGTTCATTAGGACCAAGCCCACAATGAAGTAATTTAATAGCAAGAGCGTTCATTTCCATCTTTTGAAAATCTTCTTTCTCATATTCTGTGATTGGTTTGGGAACAGTCTCGTTATTGGAGTTGGTAGTTGTTACCTCAAAATCTCCAACTTCGATGACTCTCCAAACTTGATAATTTTCGGCTTTGATGAAGATCTCCATCCTGTTTTTCCAATAGGTATAGAATTTGCCATCGAACATTGGTGGTCTCTGAGTAGAGTACCCTTCTTCCATACGCTCGTTCATTTTCATCATCTCTAAAGCACCAAGATACGGCTCTCAGGGTTTCCTGATTAATTAAGGAACAGGGCTCTGATACCAATTGTAGAAACGTATAGAGACGATGAAGTGTAACAAGAGGGGGGGGGTGAATTGTTACTTTTTCCCGTTGGAGTATTTTCGCCCTTTTCTTGCGGAATTTTGAATAAAGAAAATACTCAAAACAAAATGAAGAAAACTTAAAGAAACACAAAGATTTTAACGTGGGAATAAGAACCACGACCCACTAGGGATTTCTCTTCTCTATTATTTTATGTAATTCAATTCTCTATTACACAAAATAATTCTCCTTCTCCTTCTCTTCTCTCGGTTTTCTTTCTTGTTCCCTTTCTCTATTCTCCTTCTCTTTCTCTCTTCTCTTTCTCACTTCCCCTTTAGACTTACCCAAGTCTAATTACAAATTCTCTCAAATAAACCCATACAAGATTTCTCTAAATTGGAAGAACAACACGAGAATAGCACAAGGATTTGATCTTGGAATTAATAAGACTTTAAGAACATTCAAGATCTCCTATTCTTGATAAAGAGAACTCACGAAATTTGGGCACAAAATATTTTCGGAAATATTTTTCTCTCAATGTTGATCGCCAAAGATTTGTGCCGGTTAACATAATGATTTTATATACTTTTTAGATTTAGTTAACCCATGATCCCATGATCAAAGATAGTGGGATGTGTGGGCAATTGACGTGAGTAATGTGAATAACTACCTTGGTGGTTATTCCAAGTCAATCTTTGACTCTAGCTAAAAATAGCCAAGATCCTAAACTTTAGGAGGCTTATTTTTAGGAGTTAGTTATTTAATTCTTTGATTTATTCCTTGTGCATTCTATAGCTATTCATCCGTACAACAAGACTAAAAAAGAAAAATTAAAATTAAAATAATTTTCTTGATTAATTTTGTTGACTTCTTCTCTGACCGGTTTCGTTTGGAACAACGTACTGTCTCTATCTGCAACTTCATCAGTTTATCAATATCTGGAACAGTAGAAGTGAAATTTACTCTTGACTTCCTCATTGACCTTCTCTACTGACTTTGACTTTGTTGACTTTGACTTTGACTTGTACGATTGCCATTGACCAGTCCTTAGGTACCATCGACGATTATGATAATCGGATATATTACCTACAAAACAATCTCTACAAATATTTTGTTTGTTTATAATTTGTTAAGTCATCATCAAAACTCAAATGGGCCAACACAAACCTATATGGTGTTTTCGATATAGGTCCTGCTCCTAGTACTAGGTCTATGGTGAACTCAACAGCTCTAACAGGTGGCATTCCTGGTATCTCCTCTGAAAAAAGTCGAGAAACTCATTTACAATGGGCACTGATTCAGGAGTCAAAATCTCGTCTTAGATCTTACGTATAAGGCATAGGTAGCTTGGCAATCCCTTCCTCAATAGGGTTTTCATCTTCAAGGACGATACCATCTTCGTTCGCATACCCGAAGTAGCCTTGCAAAACTTAACCTTCTTTCCCTTGGGTCCCACAAGTCTGACTTCTTGCCTCTCACATTCAACAATTGCTTTAAACCGTCCCAGCTAGTCCATCCCAAGAATAATGTCCAAGTAACATATCTTTAACTCATATAGGTCATTAGGAAAAATGGTTCCCCCACTGGTCAATGGAACACTCTTATAAACTCTACTGCATTGATACAACTTTCCTGAAGGAACTGCTACAGCGTACAAAGGTTCGAGGTCCTTTAATCCTAACTTTTCGATTATTGATGCAGATACAAAAGAATTTGATGCTCCAGTATTCACAATAAACATACCTATCACCACATCCTTTGCATGCTCTGGTCCCCGCACTTTCGGTGTTTCGACCATTAGACTCTCCGGGTTTATAGCTGCTTGGATTAGACCGAGATCCGTTTCCGTTCTTCGGCTAAAATACGCTTTGACCACGATAGTCACTCCCATTCCTCTGATTCCCAAAATTCTTTTGTTTAACATTCTGTTTTCCCCCCAATTTGTTGATTCGGACGCCCATGCTTGGCATAACATTCGAAGCCACGATGACCCAACTTGCCACAACCATTACATTCTACCCAGTTCCCATCACAATCCTCCCTGGGTGGTTGTTTGGACAGCTGCGACAAAAGTAAACTCTTTCTTTACCATTACGGTCTCCACTCTTCTTTTGATCGTTGAACCCTCTATGTTGCGACTTTCCATTTCTTTCGAAGCTTAAAAAGCCCATGTGTTTCTTGTTGTGCTAGGAATGGTGTTGCTGCTGGAAGTTCTCTTTTCTCTTGTCCCCACTGTTGACACCTACACTGCTAGCATCAAGCTTCTTTCCTTTATCTTTATGCAGTAGACTCCCCACTTGAGCAGCTCTATGGTACATCGCATCCAGAGTGGTGTACCGGTCACAATCAACATGTACTTGAATCTCATTGCTCAGCCCTAACTCAAAACGCTGCATCTTTTGCTCCTCCGTAGGGACGTCATCAGGGCAATACTTCACATACTCCATGAACTTCTTATAGTATTCGTCAACTGTTAAATCCCCATCTCGAGCTGGGAAAATTCATTGGACTTTTGCTTTCTGATATGAGGTGGGTAAAATCTTTCCCGAATCACCCTTTTTGAACTCCTTCCATTGCAAAGGCTCCTGAAGATCACTCATTTAGTTATCTCTGGTATTGGACCACCAGTAATCAGCTTCTTCTTTTGGTAGAAAGAAGCTTGGTACACTCTCAGATGCTCGGGCATTGCACCACATTGAATATCTTATCAAGCATTTGCCTCCAATCAAAAGTTTCACAATCGAAAAAAAAAATGTTCACGATTCGTTAAGATAATGGCGCATCGCCAAGAACACACTTTGTATACTAATTCTAACTAGGCATACATTCTTGTTTTACATGAAATTCAACTTTATTTTGAAATAACTAGTCATTAACTGAACTAAAAGAAAAATGAACTAATAAGCTTATCTAAATGATATTGACATAAGCTACTAACCGATAAAACATACGCACATAATCAACTAATATAAGGTTGGAGGTTATATAACCATCCACATGAAGGTAAGTACGGTAACTTGTAGCTTAACTAGGCTTTACATAAAAAAAAAAATAGAGCCTTTTATGCAACACAAAACTTGCAACATTTACTTCTAAAACCATAATTCATTCTTAAACTTACAACTAATAGTATGTCAATTGTTAAGTCACAACAAATCCATTACAAAGATCCATTACAATCATCGCAAAGATCGTAAACATAAACATGTAAATTTTATGTGCAGTAATAATCAAAACGCATGCGTATAAAAATGCACCTAACCCATATCTACCCATACTCTCAAAACAGTTTAACTTTGAAAACAAAAAGAATAAGTATTAAAGAAAACACAAAGCGTTTAGGAAAGATAGGAACCACTGGCTCTGATACCACCTGTAACACCCCTGAATTTACGACCCTCTGAACGGAACCAAAACCGCGAGATAACGGAGGAAATTCGGGTGTTACACTTAAAATAAAATAAAAGAAAATAAAAAGATAAATAAAGTTTGATTAAAAGGGTTTTAGAAAAAAAAAAAAACTTTCAAACAAAATTCTACGGAAATTTCGGCAGCATCTGCCTTGAATCTTAACGCGCCAAAAGGATCAAACAAACAATAAACCATCACAAGAAGAGGCATTAATAGCCTTGTAACAAAAATCACGGCGGAATGATCATCGCCAAAACCTCTGTCGACATGCTAAGCATGGATCGTGGTTCCCATGTAAACACTTGGGTTTTCCAAAAACATAACCAGCTATACAAGTCATTCAAGACACTAACGAAATATAAAACGAAATATAAAACGAAATAAATCTTTGCAGCGGAACAAATTACATCAAAAGGAGGGCACGTCTCAAACCAAAGACATACTCGATTACAATTCAAAACACGTGAAGCGTCAAAATTAGTTAGAACATGACACGTGTCAAGATTCTCACTCAATCCCCCCGTATGCAATGCTAATAAACTCCAAAAACCTGCAAGTGCTATCTATGATACCCCTACTGCTCAACGTAAAGTCATAGACCAACGTGTCATAGCAGGGCCATCAAAGACAAGCCATCAACAAGGAAACAAACAGTACACGTCAGTAACTAGCAATAAATTATGCATACGTAACCAATAAACAATTTCGACAAAGCAAGGTGAGGAAGGTATCCAAACGTGTAAGCCTCTACTCCACCTATTTCTCAATCCAATATACTTCTCAATATCTTCACCGCCTTCTATCTCTTCAATTACTTTTATATATCTTCTTATGTGACTAGAGGCCACCATATTGGGGTTTGCAAGACCCACATGGCAACACCTCAGCCAAGGACGGTGACGGCCATGTCGGCGCCCAATGGCAAAGTATGATCATACCCCCGTACAACGACCATATATAGACGGTCCATGCCTCCGGGAACTAATCCAGCTGGGGTACCAATCCAGTGGAGTCACAGTAAATATCCAACTTAATGTCTCTTCAAATAAGGGAACTTATTCCCATTTCAATCTCATACAATCCAACATTCTAATCTTGTGATATCAGAACTCATTCTCTACTATGTCTACAGCTGATTCCCACTTGTAGCACTAACTTAATAATATTTAATAGCAGTTCATATCCAATATAGCTCATATGATTTTGCTACGCAGAGAAAACATATTCAAGATACAAGAATTAGATACTGCGTGTACTTACCTACAACTGCAAGATAATAAGTCGCAAAAGTCACTTCGAAGGAGGTTCTTAAGCCCCTCTTATGAGCCGGGCACCTATACACGTTAACAGTAAGACTAATAAGCCTACTTCCCGTCATTTAAGAAGCACTGACTTCATACAACCACACAATCAGTCAAACAAGTTTCGATTCAAGTTAATACGCATTCTAAACGCACTTATGCAATAAATTCAACCCATGTTCACACATGAACCATGCCATCAATCCCAATCGAACTATAACATCATATTCTTGTCAAGTTTATATTAAGATATGTTCAGGTGAACGGGCACAACCATACGCTTGTGCGTTATAGTCAAACTATCCATTGGAAAGTTTAAGAACACGTAATGCACGACATTACACTTAATAACAAACATATCACTCATGGTAGTAGTGATTTATTATTTTTTTCCAAGGTTTTTAGAGTAAGACGATTAAAAATAAATTGATTTTGTAGTTTGACGAATTCATAACGATTTGTATAACTTGGGTCAAAGTCACAAAACTTAGCAACACAATTAATCATATCCATATAACAACCCAGCTCAAAACTAACCACCTCATCAAACGACTATAACCACGACAATACTTTTATTAATGACAATCGCGACCTTAATCTTTCTTAGTAATTATTATTATTATTTACTCTACAACAATGGGTATCAACAATACTAGTCACACCACTTTGAGTAAAGTCATATAAACAATAACTAGCCACCATTCATCCACAATGTCACATACACACGCTTATACAAGATTTTTAGTTAGTAAAACACCTTCCAAGCCATAAAAGTAGTACATACTACTTTTAAATTCATCATCCTAATTTATTCAAGTTCAATTCAAACTTTCAAATACTAACTCACTTTAAATTCTATCAAAATATAACTTAATCTAAGTTAAGATTCATGAATTTACTCAATATACTACATTTTAAATTCATCATAATATAAACCCTAACTTATTTAATATTCAAAGACAACACCTTAAATTAGTACTCATAGTAAGATTCAAAGAACTAATACACACAACCCATAATTTCCAATAACACTTCAAACCCTAATTCATAAGTGTTCAATTTATCATTCAAACTTTCACCCACAACAAGATTTATTAAAATTAACACAAAATCAACCTCATACTCAAAACACTTAATAAAACTCAAGTTTAAACTAGAAAATCAATTAAAGAAAAGAGAAGATGGCTCACAATAATAAAACTAGCAAGAGGGTGAAGGAGTAGTGGTCGTGGAGGTTGCGTGTGACCCACACGGCCGACGAAGGGCCCAAAACCGGCCAGCAGCTGCTGCCGGCACTGCTGTGAATGGAGAACAAACTGCTGCCCGTGACTGTGCGTGGGGGAGGGAGAAGACGGTCGTGCGGCGGTGGTTGTCTGTGGCGGGGATCGAAGTGCAGCCTGCGGGTGGTGCTCGTGGGTGTTCGAGACAGCAAGTATGGCGATGGTTGTGAGGTTTGAGTATAAATGGTGAGGGAGAGAGAGAGTAGAAAGGCTTATGAAATGGAAGGGAGGTAGTGACGGCTACCTCTTCTACACATGGGGTTTATTTAGAAAAAAAATCTAAAACCCTAACACACAATCATTTTGGGCTATCTACTCACGAAGCCCATAAATTTTAACCCGAACTATTAATAGTCTTTTCGTTTGAATCGAGTTTAAGAACGAAATTGTTACGATTATTATTAATTTACTCAACTTTATTTAAGTAATAATCTCCCGTATAATTAAACGTGTTCGACGTTTAGATAATAAATATTTATGGGTTCCAAATATTAAATTTCCGATGTTTAATAATAATTTATAAAGAAAATTATTTTTAATCATGATTTAAATTATAAATAAATAACATTAAAATTTGCGGGGTGTTACATCACCGCCCGGATGAACGGAAAATTTTGTACAATGTGCTTCATCCAAGATACGTTCCTTCAAAGATGCTTCCCCCGACGGTAGACACCAACGACCTTTAAACCTCAAGCTTCCATCTTCGTGAACCAAAAATCCCTCCGCTTTACCTTCTCGAGCCTGATCCTTTAATTTCAACAACTTCGGATCCTTATCCTAAGAATATAAAATCTCCTCCAAAAACGAAGGCCGAATAACCAAGGCACTCAGGCTTTCCTTTAATTCACCCGTACGCACGACCTCCAAGTTCAGCCGAGCAAGGTCCCTATGCAACTCCTCAATTCCATCCAAAGCAGACAACGAATGTGTTTGACTTTCTGCTTAAAGCATCGGCTACCAAGTTCGCTCGCCCCTCGTGATACACAAACTCCAAGTCATAGTCCGCCATGAGTTCTAACCACCGACGTTGTCGCATGTTCAAATCCGGTTGGGTATAAAGATACTTTAAACTCTCATGTCCTGTGTAGATTCTGCATTTAACCCCATACGAATAATGTCTCCATATTTTAAGAGCAAAAACTATCGCAGCCAATTCCAGATCATGAGTAGGATAAATAACCTCATGAACTTTTAGTTGTCGCGATGCATAAGCAATTACTTTACGCTCTTGCATCAAAACACATCCCAACCCCTTCTTCGATGCGTCACTGAACACAGTATAATCTAACTTAGGATCAGGTAGAGCAAGGACAGGAGTCGTAGTTAGCCTTTCCTTCGGAGTCACGAAAGCACGTTCACACTCGTCAGTCCATTCAAACTTCTTATCCTTTTTCATCAAAGAAGTCATAGGTCTGGCAATTCGCGAGAAATCCTTGACAAAACGGCGATAATACCCAGCCAAACCTAAGAAACTTCGAACTTCGGTGACATTCTTCGGTGATGACCAATTTCGAACTGCTTCTACTTTTACCGGATCCACCGAAACACCCTCCTTATAACGAAATGGCCCAAAAATGACACTTTTTCTAACCAAAATTCACACTTTGAAAACTTAGCGTATAACTTATTTTCTCGCAGAGTCTGCAGAATCAAACGTAAATGTCCCTCATGTTCATCTCAGTCTTTCGAATAGACCAGTATATCATCAATAAAGACAACCACAAATTTATCCAAGTACGCACTAAACACTTGATTCATCAAACACATAAAAGCGGCTAGAGCATTTGTCAACCCAAAGGGCATCACGGTAAACTCAAAATGTCCGTAACGTGTCCTAAAGGCCGTCTTATGTATGTCCCCCTCAGCAATCCTCAATTGATGATAGCCTAACTTAAATCAATTTTTGAAAACATTCCAGCTACCTTCAATTGATCAAACAAGTCATCTATACGCGGTAACGGGTACTTGTTCTTAACGATCACCTTATTTAACTCCCTATAATCGATACACAATCTTAAACTGTCGTCCTTCTTCAGTACAAACAAAATCGGAGCGCCCCAAGGTGAAACACTTGGTCGGATATAACCCTTATCCAACAATTCCTCGGGCTGAGA
The DNA here is from genome assembly GCA_019776075.1 of Amaranthus palmeri. Taxonomy (NCBI): domain Eukaryota; kingdom Viridiplantae; phylum Streptophyta; class Magnoliopsida; order Caryophyllales; family Amaranthaceae; genus Amaranthus; species Amaranthus palmeri. The sequence continues at coordinate 105,039 of JAAKBH010000152.1, forward strand.
CTTCAGTTCCTCCATCTCTTTTGGGGCCATGCGGTACAGGGCCTTTGAAATTGGTCCCGTTCCGGGCACCAAGTCTATCGTAAAATTGATTCCTCTTTGCGGTGGCATACCAGGAATCTCCTCAGGGAAAACGTCAACGAATTCGTTTACCACCGCGACATCGTTAGGTTCCACCTCCTTCCTTCCTTCCTGCATGATGTGACACAAGTACAAAGGATGTCCTTGTCTCACAAGTTTTTTTAGTTTCAAGGTCGACACTCAGTTTGTTTTAGGCCCCTTAGAAAACTTTCTATATCTAACGTTTTCCCCACGTGTTCCTACCAACAACACTCTTTGCTCCCTACATTCAATGGTAGCTTTGTACCTTCCTAACCAATCCATTCCCAAAATTACTTCCAGACCCTCCATATCTAACACATATAGATTACTAGGAAAAACAATTTTCCCTATCTTCAAGGGCACATCTTTATATAATCTATCCCAAGTATATAATCTCCCCGAAGGGACCGCCACGGTATAGGATACGTTCTCAAAAGTTTCTAGGTTCAGTTCGCCTACTTTACTCCTTGCCAGAAATGAACAAGTTGCGCCCGAATCAAACAATACATTGACAGCTATAGAATGGACGGTGAACGTACCTGTAACCACCTCCGTTGTCTGGTCAGCCTCCCTAGAACTGACCGCAGATACCCGTCCACTAGCCCACTGAGCGTTCTTTCCTCCCCCTTGATTTCCCATTCGTGGTGTTCCTGAACCCTCAGCCCGATTGCCATCTGACCGAAAATTGTCCCCCATTAAACTGTCGTTGAAATCTCTGACCATTGTTACCATGATGATCTACCCCAGTTGATCAATTTCCTTGCCTCCCAAAACTAATATGGTGTTGGGGCCGATGTTGTTCCCCTAGCGGTCGATTCTCACTCCCTTTCTTTATGTAGCACTCGTACTCCCTATGTCCCTTCTTATGACAGAAATTACATTCAACTAAATTCCCTTCGCAATCCTTTCCGGGGTGGTTTTTCTTACACCTCCTGCAGAAGTACTTCCTTTCCTTTCCATCCCGATCTAGCAAATAAAGGTTTTGCCGGCCTTGCTTCCCCCCTGTATCCAGGATTCACACCAGAACTGCTCCCTTGAAAGCCACCAAAGGTTTTTGGTTTCTTCAAATGGAAACCTACAGGTGCTCTTGAGGTCTGACTTACCAATTCCTTCCTCTTCTCAGTAAAGCTATTCTTCTCCTTTTCTCTTTCCTTCCTTAAAATATTCCCTACCCGAGCTGCACGCTTATACATCTGCTCTAACGTGCTGTAGCGATCACTTTCAATATGCTTTTGAATATCGAAAGATAATCCCAGCTCAAAGCGTTACATTTTCTTCTCTTCAGTGGGTACATCATCTGGACAGTATTTGATGTACTCCATGAACTTGTGGTAGTATTCATCCACAGTCAAACTACCCATTTCAAATCGGGCAAACTCATTCGACTTGTCCTTTCTCACGTGTAAAGGGTAAAACTTCTCTCGCATAGCCCTTTTAAACATATCCCAATCGAAAAGTCCCTCAACTTGCTCCATTAACCCCGCCTTACTATTCGCTCAGCTTCCCCAGTCAAATAAAATGCTGCCTTATTAACTTTCAGTTCTTCTGGACACTCTAATACATCAAAAAGTTTGTCAAATTCTTTTAACCAATGTTAAAGTTCTGATGGTTTTCCCTTACCATCAAAAGTAGATGGTTTGTTCTGGCTAATCCTCTTGCTCATTTCAGAAGCCTGTTCAGAAAAGGATCTTACTTGTGGTGTACCAACCCCAGCTAACGCCTTAATCAAGCTCCTAATCACTAACGTGTTTTCAAGAAAAGAGGTGCTCGGAATAATTAAAAAAAATAGATAATCACGCATACACATATTCAGTTGTCTATAAGTATATTACTAACTGTTACAGCTATTAAACCATTCATATATATCATACATAACTAACAAAACAAAAAAAAGAAACAATAAGAGGGTATAGAAAACAACTCAATATAATGCTCCATTGATATTTTTTTTTTATTAAATTATAACAACTTACGCCAAGCGTTTTACATTATTAGAAAAAGAGAACAACTAAAAAGATAACAAAACAATAGGACGGTAAATTAAGAAATTAACGCCAAGCATCCATAACATCAGCAGACTCATCATAATTTGTTATGTCAAAATCTTCATCATCCCCAACATCCCCGGAGTCAGTACTAGAACTCATATATCCTCCTTTTGATTCCCAGTCACTATCCATCGGAGGGCTTGTTAGTAACTCTTCTTCTTCTTCTTTAGGATCCTCCTCATCTGAATGTTCCCTTCCAGATTCAACCATAAATCCATACAGATCATAGTGTGATCCCCAACCTTCTCTCTCATCTTCACTAGTATTCTCTATAGGACTCAGTGATTCCTATTTAGGGTCTCGCATCTCAAGAACATTCCCAACCTGTGCCCTGAGGTCTACTAGTGGAGGGTCAAATAGATACCCATCTCCTATATGCTCCATAATTGTATCAGATTCCTCCTTTATATGGAGTTCTTCCTCCTCCATAGGCTCTACCTCTTCATCACGTTCCTCCTCTTCCATTTCCTCCTCCTCTTCGGGGTCTTCTTCTTCGTCTCCATTATACCCCTCCCCTTCTAAGTAAGGGTCTGTTTTGGAAGTTAACTCCACTTGGCTCCCCCTGGGCTACTTCTACCGTTTTCCTTGACTCAGATAAATGGTGTAACCTATCTAGATCCAACTCTAGGTCGTAACATACCCTATCAGCCTTTGTTTTTATCATATGCATCCTTTCCTTATAATCTCGGATGCTCTCTCCATCTCTTATCTTCCAAATGTCATTATTCACAACCTCCCTCCATGCAGTTTCTGGGTCAAAGCTCGATACAACGTTATTTGGGCTAGGGGTGTGTGGGTTCATTAGGGCCTTTCCTTTGTCCATGATCCTGAACATATGCATGAAATGGAAGGTAATTAAAAGATTGTTGACAACCAAAGTCACCTATACTATTATAAGGTCTTAACGGTCCCCTCCCAAACATACCCTAAGACATATCACAAAACAGCCAATTTTAATACATTGGTCCTACCCCAACTCTCTCTACTAAGGTCGAGTATTCCTTTATCTCTAAGGGAACGTTGGCTCTGATACCAATTGTAACAGTCCGGTTCGTGTGAGCCGGATAATCATATAAAAATATGACTCCGGTTCACAACTGGACACTTAGTGGAAAGATTCCCATTCAAGATCGTTAACGTTCCATTGATAAGGGAATATAACTAAGCGGAAAAATAAAGCATACGGTAGCGACAGGAATATAAAGTTTCATAATACAACTTGAGAGCCCATCGGCCTTTACTAACGAAACGCCAAAACAAACTAGACTAAGTTCCAATACATAAATGTAAATTATTTTCTACTATAATTCTTATTACATAAAACGCGGTCTTGGGTGATGTGATCCTAACTTCAACCTCACTCCAATTCCCACCTGCAATCCACCTGCTAGTCGTCGATCGACAACGGAAGCAGGTTCAAAAGATCAATCCAATACACGTAAGAGACAACATAGAACTTATCAAGAAGTGGAAAACAAGCAATGTGCTCACCCTAGCATGCAAAGGCTCTAATATATTTATTCAATAATCCCCAACTTGAAACATTGTCCGTCCTATTCGGGTCGTCCAAGTAATAATCCATTTCATTTGGAGGAATACACTTGGGAGAGCTAATTCCAAGGCAATCACCGACCTAAGACGTTGCCCGTCCTGTTCGGGTCGTCAAAGGTTAAAGTATGCATACCCCCATGGTGACCGTAATGATCCAAAACTGTCATGGGAACAATAATATATAATCCATTCCAAAATATTAACCCCCTTGGGATAACCAACACATAAATCCTCGATTTCCAAGTTAAACTTCTTTCAAATTATTTGAGGTGTCTAATCCTTATGTGAGTCACAATGCAATAATCAAGAACGAAACAACATTACTTGCACAACCATATAAATAGTTTGGTCTAAGCGTGTACCTTTACGCAACAGCAAACAATGGTATTCAAATGCTACAAGAATTTCACCCTCTTATGAATTGAGGTTCTAAACAAACACACACACAAAACGAACACATATTAGGACGTGTTTACACTATTAACTCATTCTATACCACTAACATATCAATAAGACTTAGTAATTTTAATTAATTCCATCAAATTCCAAACAACTCAAAATTTCCATTTTTAACCACAACCTTAAACTGCTAATTTGGACAGTTTAGAAAATCGAAATGAAAAATCCGACTTCACAACTGCGTCCGGAGCGCATCAATTACCTTGGACACCAATTTTCAAAATTTCTGAAATCCATTAACTATTTTTAATTATTTTAAGCGTTTAAACGACTTTTAACATATCGGTTAAACAAAACGACAACAAAAACGCATCCCACCTAATAGGATATGAGGCGTCACTTTCCGGGCAGCTATTGCATTCCGGAAGGTTCATGCCACGTACTCATTATATCACATATCTATCATTTCTTTTATATAAAAAGAAAGATCCACTTTATAAATCATATCTAAGAAAATTAACAAAACCCGAATCCTAAAACAACACAATTCATATACCTTATCATACAATCACCTAGCATTTCCAACCACATATAATATTATCTTACTCATAAATTTATCCATCATCAAACACAAAATCATTAGCTAAAACATTCTCATATACAAGACCACTTAAATACCCACTAAAAGCAATAAATTAAAATAATGGAATTAAATACTTGATGTTCTCACTAATTGAATTTTGTAGAGGATCATACGCCAAAACACCCATATGATTCTAATCACACATATAAATAAGTTCAACCCCTTAAACAAAATCAAATTTTATTATGCTATGTTTGGGAATAAGGATTTCATTTGAAAATATGGATTTGAATCAAAATTAGTGTTTGGCAAATATTAGAATTTCAAATTTGGATTTGAGTCAAATCCACAATTGTTATAAAAATGGTTTAAATTTGAGGATTTGAGAATGACATCCAAAACCTTGTCATTCTCAAATTCTAATTTCATGATTTCATAATTGAAATCATTAATTTGAAATGAAATGTTAGTTCCCAAACACAACCTTAAGGAATTTATACACAAAAATACAAAACATGAATGTTTATTTCACTTAATTCACACTACTAAGCTGCGTCTAGCAACTTGAAATTTTTCTAGGGATTATTAGACCATGAAATAAATTTAAATATTAAAAGGTTTTATTCCTATAACAAATTTGAATTTATTTAAGAATACAAATAAATGATAACTTTACACAATTTGTCTTAACCCTTTTAACAATCAATTTTGTTAAAGGGTTATATAAATAAAAAAATTACATAAAAAATACTCAATCCTCCTAAAAGTCATAGGATATCACCATACTTTAAATATAAAATATAATTTTCTTCAAAAGAAAAATCTAATATTAACAATTGAATTTTCACCTACCCTTGAATTAAAACTTGAATGGAGACAAAAAAACCCTTTTTTTTTTATCGTAGCCGAAACCAAGAGAAAGAAAAGAGAGAAAATTTTTTTGTTTGTTTTTGTGAGCAAAAGCAATCGAAAGAACATCACACAATTCTAGCATTTTTTTAAAATAACCCACAACCTTTTAATCTACCCATAACCCCCACTTTAATGTGCTATAAAACACACTTAAGTGGGGAGTTACAAAACTCCTCCAAATTCCTAGTATAACCAGCCAAAGTCATTTAATTGTTATTATTATTTTTTTTATTTAATTAATTAATATTGTGTTTAATTGCCTAGGTTTAATTTAAGCACACATGAACAATTAAATTAGATTAATAAAGATAACCCAAAACGCGACAAATATTAACTCACTCAAATTCTTATACTTGATTATTATTTTATTTAAATCTCGAATATTAATTCATTCAAATTCACGGGGTGTTACAGAAACATTCTCACCAGTCGTGCGCATGACCACGGTCCGTTGTATTATAGCTCTTTCTGCTTCAAAGAATTTGTATTTACATCAATTGGACATTAATAGCGCCTTCTTGCACGGTGATCTTCATGAGGATGTCTATAAGAAAATTCCCGATGGGTTGTCCTCGTCTCCTAATATGGTTTGCAAACTTAAGAAATCCCTCTACGATTTAAAGCAAACCTCACGTCAATGGTTCTCCAAGCTCTCTAATGCTCTTCTCTCTCAAGGGTTCACTCAATCTAAACTTGATTATTCGCTCTTTACTCACAAGACTTCCACATCTCTTACCATCGTTGCGGTTTACGTTTATGACATGATCATCACTGGTGATGACTCTCAACTCATCTCTAAGCTTAAATCTCAATTGCATCATGCTTTTAGTATTAAAAACTTGGGACATTTGCATTTCTTTCTTGGTCTTGAGGCTTCTTATTGTGATACAAGCATTGTTCTTACACAATGCAAGTTTAATTTAGTCATGATCTTCTACGTGATACTAGTTTTTCTGACATCAAGCCGCATGTTACTCCGCTGCCACTACATGCTAAGATCACTTCTACTGATTCACCATTCCTCACTGATCCTACTGTTTATCGAAGTATTGTGGGAAAGCTGAATTTCCTCACAAATACACGGCCTGATTTGTCGTACTCCGTTCAGTCCCTAAGTCAACATATGCAGCGCCCTCGTGAATGTCATCTCCAGGCTCTCGAGCACACTTTGGGCTATCTTTCACATACTATTGGTCAAGGCATATTCCTTTCTGCTACTAATCGTCTTACACTACAGGCATACTCTGATTCCGATTGGGCTGCTTGCCTTGATACTCAAAGGTCCATCTCTGGTTTTGTTCTGCTCCTTGGTCGTTCCCCTGTTAGTTGGAAGTCCAAGAAACAAGCTATGATCTCTAAATCCTCTTCCGAAGATGAGTATCGTGCGATGGCAGCTGCCTCTACTGAAGTGGCTTGGGTCGTTCTTCTCCTCGATGAACTTGGGTTACAGAATTTAAAATCGGTTACCCTTCATTGTGATAACATGTTGCCCTTCACATCGCTCACAATCCAGTTTTTTATGAGGGTACAAAGCACATCGAAGTTGACTGTCATTTGACTCGAGATAAAGTCATAAAAGGTCTTTTTAAACTCACTTAACTTCCCACACAATTCAGCTTGCTGATGTTTTCACAAAAATCTTGTCCTCTGCCTAGTTCCAGCACCTTCTCAGAAAAATTGGCATGCATACCCCTCCCAAGTTTGAGGGGGGGGGGGGGGGTGATGAATATACTCTATTAAAGTGGTTAAAGAACCGTTTTGCTAACAAGTAATGTGTGCAAGGGTTCTCTCTCCTTTCTGTCGTTGAGTACAACTTGATTACTTTAGCTTTTTCCTACTCTAAAATGATAGCTCATTGTTTAGAATTAACAACCTATTCATTCTTGTATAAATAGATAGGTAGGGCATGTACTCTATTATTACTTTTCAGTACTTTTCAATAAAGCTAAATTGCAATTGTCTTCTTCTTCAATGGCGGAATATGCAACACACCATTTTCGTTGATACTTATTAGCTTTCATCTGTTCACAGTTAACAATGTAGACTGCCTAAAATGATGGTTGTTAGATGACAAAAAAGTGCCACTAGTGGTAATATTACAAGTCCTCAAAGGACTATCTGGCTGGACGACATATTAATAAGACATTACACAACCCTCACGCAACCACCTATGAACACAACCTAAACAAGGTGAGAGAGAGAGAGAGAGAGAGAGAGAGAGAGAGAGAGAGAGAGTGTGTGTGTGAGTTATGAAGCACAAAAACTAAGTTAACATCTGAACTTCAAATTACCTCATTAGAAGATGATAAGGATAAAGATTATATAGCAAGTTTTTCAGCTTCAAGTGAGGACGAAGATGATAATATGATGATAAGGATGGTTAAAATGTGTTGTAGAACAGTGATGATAGTACTGAGAAAAGCAGTGATAAGGAGTTTGTGTTGGCCACTAGCTAAAGACAAGGTTAAAGGAGCTTGTTCTAAGTTGATCGAACAAAAGGAGGCATTTTTGGGTTGTCTAGGGAGACTGAAGATGTTCATGCTGTTGATGAATTTAGTGAATTAGTATACATTTAGAATATATTATTCCCAATTTAACAAAATATATGCATTTGGAATATATTAGTTAAGGTATTAATTAATATGTAGAGTAATTTGCAAATATTAGCCTTCAAGTTTAGTACTATTTTTGCAAATTACAGTCCCAAAGTTCTTTTTTGCGAATTACTGCCACAAAAGTATCAAAGTCTACACTATTCAGGCCAAGTGACCCGTTGACAAACCTAAATAACTTCTGACCACCCTAAATGACCGTTGAACATCATTAATCACTTTTGAATTTCTTTGACCATTCTTAATCACCTATGATTTTCCTAATTACCAATAGTACGCTTGTGTTTTAGCACTTTAACCCAAAACGGATGTTGCGATTACCCTAATAGGATAATTCTTTTCCAATTCCGATTGAACAAGTACCTATTCGCCTATTTCCCAACATGTAGGCCAGAAAAGATATTTACCATTCACTAGTAAAAAAAGTCTCATTAGTGACCCCCTATTTGTATCTTTTGTTAAAATATAAGATACAAATAATGCTTTTTGTATCTTTTATTTTAAAAAAAGTTATAAATAAACCTTGTTTGTATCTTGTGTTTGAACACAAGAAACAAATAATAGTTATTAGTACCGGGTGTTCAAACACAAGATACAAGTAACTATCATTTGTATCGCGCGTTTAAACACGCGATACAAATAATAGTTATTTGTATCTTGTGTTTGAACACCCGATACAAATAAATATTATTTGTATCTTGTGTTTAAACACTAGATACAAATAATGAAATTTTAGAGGCGGGATTTCAAGAAATTGTTTGACCGAAATTAAGTTGTTCATCTCTGCAACTATTCATCTCCATTTCAAGCAAATATTCTCTCTGCAACTTAATCTCTACAAATTACCAAAGCTGTTCGAATCTGCTCTCCCTTTCAATTCTTGAGGTAAATTCGTTCAATCTCAACTTCATCTGATCTGCAACTTCATCTGACCAAAACCCTAGACCGAATCTGTTCAAATTTGTGCAACTTTCTAGTAAATTTACACCTTCGTGCTGCCTGGGTATGTTCAAAGTTGTTCGAATCTTACCGAAACCCTAAGGTGTTCGAATCTCTGCAACTTTCTGGTAAATTTACACCTCATCCTTCCTCTTGTTTAAAAAATCAATTTACTTATGTTTTGGTATCTTACTTTAGAGAATTAATTGGAAAGGCTTCATTCTCATGTAGAAATTGATTTGCTTTGATTAGGTTTGCTTCGAATCTCATCCACTTAACTGAAATTATGTCTTTGTTTCTCTAAAAAGACCTCTTAACAAGAAGGAATTGGACAAAGATAGTTGGACAAAATTTGATGTTAATTTTTTTAAAAACATTAGAGATGGAAATGGTGTATTGGAATCTGACTAAAGATTAATGGGTGATGATGTGACTAGACCAATTGTCCAAAATTATGCTGGAAATATAAGAGGATTGTTTGGTATTAGGTTTAATTTTGATTTCTCTAAGGCTATGGTTAAAATGAGTAGTATTGATGTCAAGACTAGTTATTCAAATGGGGAGTTAGAAATGTATGCTCAAAGTTTAATTAAGTTTGAAATGAATGTATTAATATCAAATTTTGTGCAGGTTCGAAACAGACCTCTTAACAAGAAGGAATTGGCAAAGAATGAGGAAGACATTATAGAGACAAACACAAATTCTCTAACAGTTCATGAACACAAATTGAAGGTGGGCGTTTCTCATCTTTTTTAAGTATAGTATGTAAATTCTGCCTGCTTATTTTTTCTCCTGAAATGTTTTTTGTCCTCAAATGTTGTCTTTCATAGTTAAATTGATAGCTACTTATCTAGCACACAATTCCTTGCATTCATCATTTATGTTTAGTGTTGATTGCAAATCACTTGAGATTTCGTCATGATTTGTGCAAAATCTAAAGCGACATTTAGAACTGATTTTATATTTTTCAACGTACAAAAGCGACATGCTTTGCGTATGGACAAACAGGTGAACCCATTGTGCCTTGCGTATTACTGGCTTTTTGTAATTCTTGTGAAAGTTCAAGTTTTCGTTCCATCCATCTATTGTTGGGTTGGCTGATTTTAAGCCTTAATTATGTTAACTTACTCATTCTCACATTTGGAACTGATTTTATACTTTTTGAAAAACTTTCTAGTGAAACCCCGGTTCTCATTCGTGCACCTTGAACTTATGCAGTATAGCGCAGAACCTTAAATATATATAGTCACGTTAAACATGGAAAATAAAGTGAAAAAAAAATTAAACATCGTACCACTGTACCATAAGTACTTTAAAACTGAATACTTAAGTTGGTGATATGTTAGTGGCCTGAATTAATTTCATTCCGCGTCATGCCTTGTTGTGTGTGAGACACCTACTATAACCAAACTATTTAGCATATATTATATAAGAATGTCTTTTGATTTGCTTAATTCTGATGCTTTGATAATCTTGTTAGACAATTGAACATTCATGTGGATCAAAGCTAGTGACTAAGTCTGCTAAAAAAAATGTGCCTTTGTTTTTTTACTCACATGACACTGGTGCTGATAAATTTTATGTTTGGCGATGAACCACCTAATTGTGTCTGTCTAGGTGTTCAGAATGATTGTGATACCTAAAATAAAATTTGATCTGATACTTTAAACGGTAACGAGAAACATTTATTTAGAGTTTTGGAAATGTTGGAGATGTAGGTACACATATTTTACAGTAAAAAAATGAAATGAGTAAAAAAGGCAAGAAAATAACTAAAAAGAAAGTAAAAGAAAAGAATATAGTCAATGTATGGGTGATTTGCAACAAATGTATGGGTTCTTTGATGATGTTGTTTGATTTGATGATGTTTTGGGATGGTTGGTACGGGAAGGAATGAAGGTGGTTATAAATATCACTTTTATTGTATTGAGTTTATTTGCAAGTACATGAGTTTAAAAATTTTTGGATTATTCATTTTACAAACGGAACTCTGTCGAAATTGCTAAAGAATTTTTGTATTTGGTGAACTTTTTAATGTGTTTTTTGTTTTGTTATTTGCTTTTAAGGTTACAATATAGATATAGGTTGTTATTGTATGGACTATGAATTGCACGCGTTCATAAATAATGTATTTATTTTAGTTTATTTTGTTTATTATTTGTTTTGAAGGAGTATATTGCAAAATCAAGCACATATAACCAAGATGAAATAGATGAAGTCTGTGAGCAATGAGCAAAGTACTTTAGATTGAACTTTTTGTTAAACTAAATGTAATTTTAATTGTACATGTAATAATATATAGTTGTTGTGGATGTTATATAATACAATATTTTCTAATTAATGTACATAGTATTTAACAGTATATTATATATATTATAGCCTCGAATGACTTCTATTGATATATATTATATTAATAATTTCGTGTCGACATAGATATATACGATATATATGTTTTTTTAATTAAAAAAAAATCATTTGTATCTAAGATTTAAATAGGGGGATACAAATAAGTGGGTTATTTGTATTGCCTGTTTGTAACATAAGATACAAATAACAACTTATTTGTATCGCCTGTTTCAAACAGAGGATACAAATAACCCATTATTTGTATCGCGTTTTTCATCCAGGCGATACAAATAAGATATTATTTGTATCGTGTGTTTCAAACATGCGATACAAATAACCCGTATTTTTATCTTGGGTTTTCAAGCGATACAAATAATATGTTATTTGAAACCCACTTGTTAGTACCCCCAATATAAGATACAAATGAGCTTAAAAACAAGATACAAATAAGGATTTTTTTACTAGTGATTGTTTTTACCCATAATAACGATAGCTTTTTTGGTCTACATGTCGGAAAATAGATGAATAAGTACTTGTTTTGATCGAATATACGAAAGAGTTACCCCATAAGATTAATCTTTATGTCCGTTTTTTGGAAGAATATCGTTATGATGAATGAAAATGACGTTAAATTACTACCTCCGTTGAATGTTATGTGCAACCGCGGTACACTTCGCGGTTGCCAATGCATTTTTTTGTAGGGCTTAATTAGAGAAAGTAGGTATAGGTAATTAAGGGAAAGGAGGGAAAAAATGATGGAAGTAGGGATAGGTATGTAAGAGAAAGAAGGAGAGAGGAAGTAGGGATAGGTAATTAAGGGAAAAGAAGGAGAGAGAAAATGATGGGATAGGTAATTAAAGGAGAGAGAAAATGATGTGATAGGTAATTAGATTGGTTATTTTTTACTAAAAAAGGAGAAAAAAAAAAGAAAATTGCAGATAATACTGAGCGGACAAAAATGGAAAGAGTTGCAGATAACCACAAGGTCCCTTTTTGGTCTGCATGCCGAAAAATAAGCGAATTGTTTCGACCGGATTTTCAAAACGGTTACCCCCTAATGAAAATCACAAGGTCCCTTTTTTGAAAAAATTATCGTTCTAATGGGTAAAAATGAAGTTAAATATACAATTCGGTCTACGAGCCGGTAAATAGGTGAACAAGTTCTTGTTTCGACCAAACTTTTTAAGATGTTACCCCATTATGGTAATCGCGATGTCCGTTTTTTCAAAAGATATCGTTATAATGGGTAAAAACGACAATAAATATCTTTTTCGGCATACGTGTTGGTAAATAGGCAAATTAGTACTTGTTTTGACCGGATTCCGAAAGAGTTATTCCATAACACAATCGAAATGTGTGTGTTTTTTTAAAATATCGTTATGATGTGTAAAATCGATGTTAAGGTGCTAAAATACATGGGTACAATTGGTAATGAAGAAAGCAAATGGAGCTTAAGGATGGTCAACAAGAGTCAACGGTGCTTAGTGATGGTCAATGGTCATTTAGGCTGATCAAAGGTCATATGGGTTGCTCAACGGTCGCTTGGCTTGGATATGTATAGTTTAATACTTTCGCGGCAATAATGCGCAAAAAAAGAACTTTGGGACTGTAACTCGCAAAAGTACTCCTAAAGTTGAAGGCTATTATTCGCAAATTACTCTAATATATATTTATAATATACGCGTTCCGATTCACACAAAATATGATTTACTTTTTACACTCTATCCAATTCACTATTTCCATCTTAAATATATCTAATTGTATATAACTGATACTTGCATATGAACTTGTTTTATTTTATTAATGCAGTTTCAAATCATAATATGCAATCTTTCTTGACAATTTTTTTAATAGTGCACTCTCAGAAACCTTTATTGACATGTTGTTTTATTAGTGCACTAGATAATTGGGAGTTGAATGGTAACAACTGCATAATATTTTTTAATCTCTTCAAAATTCAAGACATCAACACCGCGATGTTGCCTAGAAATTGTTCGCACCATTTCATTGACTTATAGGCATTATTGAAATAAAAATGAGGCCATCACTAATTTTTTTTCTTTCCCCTTTAAAAAGAACATTTGAGAGAAATTTTTGTTCGCTTACCAAAACAATGTAACCTACATTAGGTCCGCCATTTCAACATATTATATAATCTTATAATTCATAATTGGATAAATTACCAACAACAGTTTTATAGTATACTCAATTTCAAATAAATGGCATCTAACTTTTTTTTTACCAACAACAACCTTCAACTTGGAAAATACGACATCGATACGGCCACTTCTTCAAATGACCTACTAATTGACCATTGACCATGCTCCATGACATTTGATTTTCACTTTATTTCATTAATAAACCTTTGACCATTATTAAAGGAGGGGTTTTAATTGTGGTGGTGGTGGTAGTGGTGTTGATGAAGTGGGAGAATGAAGGTAATTGGAGAGGGTTAATTAGAGAGAGGTTGGGGATAGAAGGATTTAATTAGGGATTATTGGGTAATTAGATTTGATTAATGAAATTAAGTGAAAGTCAAAGGTCATTGAGCATGGTCAACGGTCAATTAGCATGTCATCTGATGAAGTGGTTGTATCGATGTTGTGTTACCCAAGTTGAAGGCTGTTGTTGGTAAAAAAAAAAAAGCTTGAGACTATTTATTTGAAATTGAGTAAACCTCAAGACTGTCGTTGACTATTGATCCTTCATAATTTAAATAAAATAGTTCCACATTTTTGTTATATTATTAATTAACACCGAACAAAAAGCAAATCAAATATACACGATGTAATCGTAGTAAAAACCAAAAAACAAAAAAATACAACTTCTATAACTACTCAAATCCAATGTCTTAATACATATTGGACTATTGTTGTTTATGTCTTGGTAATTATTCTTTATCTAGCAAACCTTGTTTCATTAATAACTACAAATTGTTTCTCCTTATTACCATCAGCAAAAGGAATCATTTGAGAAGCATTAGGTGAAGGTGAAGGAAGCAATAATCTGTTGTCCTGTTTTTCAGCATTAACAACCCCAATTTGTTCATTATTATTAGTCTCCAACATCAATTGTTTTCTAACAAGTTCATGTAAATGTCCTGAAAGTTGTTTCTTTACCATCTCAAATGCCCAATCCATTCTATCTAATTGCTCCATTGCATTTTTATTGTATAGAAACAACCCAGAAAATAATTCAAAGCTATCCCTGGCTGTATTTTCCACCAAATTCAATAAACTTTCATACCCTTTTGTGTTTATTGGTGTGTTTTCTAAGCCCAATTTCTCCAAAACCCGGCCCATCATGTGGGTTATGAATTGGGACCCGGCTGCATGCTTGTCATGGTCATCACATGTCATTTCCACCATCCTACACCCAGCATTTCGAAACACGTCTAAAAATATCTCAGCTCTAGCGGTTCGAGCTGGATCTGATCCAACTCGAACTTTGTCGAAAACAAATGGGAGTCCACCCCACCCATTTTTGCCCGAGTCAGGGCCAAACATTGGGTGAGTACAAAGGATGTCGAAGTCCTTAGGAAGAACTTGGAGGAACAGAGATCGAGGAAATTCCTTCACCGAAAGGACGTCCGCAAAAAGAGTGGACCGACGAAGGCGATGGAGAGGCAATGAGCGAAGGACCTTCTCAGTTGATAGGATCGAAGTGCATAGGAGGATCACCTGAAAATATAAGAATAACACACAATTTGGAACAAGTCAATTATTGTTGAATTACAATATTGATTGAAAATAAAGAAATAGACCACTAACTAACACGTGAGAAAAGTAAAGTTTGGACATGAAAATGTTAGGTATAAGAACTCAATATTTATTATTATTTATTTCCTTTGATTGGAATTTATTAATTATGTAGTCAAATGTGAGGAGCTAGAAAAGATTTTTTTGTGCTTTAAATTTAAAAATTTAATTTCATTTTTTTTAGGTAAAAATGCAAGTTGTTTTTTAAATATATGTCGATCTCATCTTATATACTTCACATATCATATTAAATTTTGTCAATGAAAGGGTATATTAGGAAGTATTTTTTAACACCTCATCCTGTATTTGATAGTTTTATTTTAAGACAAATTTCCAGATTAATAATTTAATGTTATAATTAAATATTTTATAAATATAAGGAATTACTTCAATATTATAAATAATCACTTTAATATAGTATATGTAGGTAGCATTTTGACTTAAGCATTAAAAATAATCTAACCATAAAAACTTAATACATGAGAATTTGTATATTTTAATGTGTATGTATTCTTATTATATTCAGTTTCCTATCAATGACACGTGAGAAGAGAAGACTTTTGCGCGTTAGTTTATTATATAATTTCTCCATTCACTATACCTCTTACATTTGATTTTTTACGCAATCTAATATTTTTTTTAGTCATATGTATATTGAAATACACACATTAATAAATTATAAAACTTATGCCATTAAACGATTCATACAAGATCCCACTTGACTATATTTTATCTTACACATTCACCATAATATATAAAATAAATTTGAACGACGAATAGTATTAAAAACTATAGCAAGGTATAAAATACAAGTTCATTTACTAAATTAATGACGTTTAGGAGTATCTGTAAAGTGTAAATAACTGAAACAATAGTAGAATTTAGACTTTTGAATCATTTCTTAGTCAACTTTTTACTAACCCATTTTTTAATCAACTTTCCTTTCGAATCAACTTTAGACTAACCCATTCTAAATTCTACTAATGTGAAATACTTTCCTTTTGGTTTTAGTGATAAAAATTTAATTAACTTTTTACTAACCCATTCTTAAATTAACTTATTGTTTGTTTGGCAACTTGGAATTCATTTTTAAATATTGAATTGGCATAAATAAATACTATATTTGACAAATTTTAAATTTGGAAATGTGTAAGTGAATCAATTCTACATTGAAGTTCAATAGTTATGTAAAATTGGTCAAGTATTAAAATTTGCAGATTTCAAATATTTGATGTCATGTACAATTCTTGAATTTGATTACTAAATTTAAATTCCTTATTTTCAAATAAGTTCTATAATGCCAAACATTACCTTAATCTTTTTTTCTGTCTTAGTTAGGCCACAGAATTACTTTAAAACTTTTTTAATAAGTCTTACTAGTCTAACAAATTAACTTAAAATCGGTAGAGTATTGGGTAAATATTTAAGAAATGTTGCAATTTGCAAATAAAAAGAAAGTAATATAACCTCAGGATGCTCCTCGCAGAGGTCATCAGCATCGTTAAAATACTCAACACCGATCTCTTTAGCCGCACGGGAGTAATCCGAACGGGAATACGCCAACACACGGTGTCCTTGCTTTACAATCGTCTTCGCTAGGAACTGACCAAAATTACCAAACCCAATTATTGCAATTTTAAGCTTAGAATCTCTTACTGTTGGATCAACAATACTTTCAATACAAGCACGGGCCGTGCCATTGGACTCGACTGGGTTAGAGTTAAAGACCCGACCGCTTCGAACCACCGGGGTTTTCCGAGGCTGGCGAACCGAAATAGAGAAGAGTGATGGAGGAGATAGTAAAGAGCTTGAGCATTGTTGAATTAGCTTTGTGGGACCCGTTACAGTACCAGCAGCCGGGGTGGTGGTGGTGGTGGAAAAGGATAGCATTTTTATTTTTATTTATTTTTTTTTAAAGGTGTTAACTAAGAAAAAACGAAGAAGAAATGAAGAATAATTTGAGGGTAGGTGGACAAAAAACGGTTGCTAGGATTAGCAAGGATCTTGGCAACGAGTTATTGAGAAGGAAAAATATGGAATTTATAGATGGGTGAGAAGTGGAAAATAAGGTAGCTTCCTTTTTTTAGTGTGGTCTTTGTTGGACTTTTCTTTTGTTTTGCGATGATTCTTTGACTTGTGTTTTGATCTTACACTTGGGTGCGTGCTACTAAAATGATGCTAATACTTAATTAATTAAGTTTTGTTGCTTACTTTTCTCATGTTTAAATACCAGCTTGTCTAAATTAAATAATGTTGATGTGTTATATATATTCACAGATCACTTCTATGCGGATTAATTTAATAAGGCCGGTGAAGCTATAAGGGTTTTAATTTATTCTTATTTATGTTTGTTTTTGATAATTGACTTAATTTTTATGGTGATTTATAAATTACGGGGATTGATTAGAAATTTCTATTTCAATACTACTATTTTATTTGATTTGATTATCATAACTAAATTCTATTGGCTTACATAATATCAAACCGTTGGTATAAATTACATGATTGGATTGTCTAAATTAATATAAAAAGTCGGAAAATAGAATAATATACCTTAGTAAAGAGGAGTTATGAATTACATGATCCGAAAAATACAATGAAAATAAAGAAGTATTTAACGTTTCTACTCTGAAGAATAAAAATCTGAGATCTACAACCACAAGGTCAGTCTTATCCGCGATACAGTCTTTCGAAAAATCTCTCTGATGCTCAAGTTAATCCAGAGAATAGAAATATAGATAAAATATTAATAAGACTCTATTAAAAGACTAGGCCTCAAAATTTGGATTAATTATGATATCACTATAGGAAATCCGTAGTATATTTTCATATATTTTCAGTATCTTTTTTAATTCTAGAATATTGTATTTTAGGCATGATTGTATCCTGATTTTATTTTCTTCATAGATTAAACATGATTATGGGTGTATATAATCAGTCGTGTAATTCATTGGAGAGTAATACAAGCAAAGTATTCCATCTCAATCTTTAATTTCCGCTGTATTACAATTCTTCATGGTATCAGAGCCGAACGATTAGTTCTGAGATGGAAACCATTTTTTCGGCATCATCATGTACCAATAAACTTTACCTGAGATGGAAAACGAAACAGAAACAAAACCTCAAGAACAGCAGCTAGTAACGGTTGCACACATGGATCAAATGTTCCAATATCCCTAACACCTCGACCAAAACAAACCAAACACAACCAGTGAACCACCCTTGGCGGATCTAAGGGTGGCGGAACAATTAAATTACCGAAATTACACCAAATGGTGTAAATTAATCCAAGTTGCACTAGAGGGGAGTGGGCATGTCAATCACATCCATCGACGACCCACTCGCACACACAGATCCGAACTACAGTAAATGGAAACCGCGGGATTCCGTTGTTTTCTCGTGGCTCATAGCAATCATCGAATCGGAATTGGTGAACCAATTTCTAGACTACAATACAACAATAGATCTCTAAAGAGAGATTGAAACCCTTCTAGGGAGTGGAATGGACGAGTTACAGATTTATGACTTAAGCAGTCGAGTCGCAAGCATCAAACAAAACAACGACAATGTTGAGGCCTTCTTTGGGAAGTTAAATACAATTTGGAAAGAAATTGATCGTAGGATGCCGAATCCTATGAAATGTGCAGTAGACATCACAACTTTCAACACTTACATCAGAAAACAAAGACTTTATCGGTTTTTGGCTGGACTTAATGAAGATCTTGACAAAGAGAAGAGAGACATGCATAATCAAGACCCCCTACCCAATCTAGATACGGATTATGCTACCATCCGCCGGGAAATTGCACGACGTGGCATAATGTGTACCACCTCATCATCAGGATTTAATCCCTCAGAGATTGGGAAGGGGTTAGCCATTGCGGAGGAACAAAGCACACCAAGGATGTTTTAAGATCATAGGGTACCCGGAATGGTGGGAGGAACACAAGCACCGGAGAACCGCCACCAAGGCCACGGCTAACCGGACTGGCGGTAAGGCTCACCTACCCACGACACTTCCCGGAGACCGGCAAACACCAACAGGACAAGCAAGCATCGATCCTCATCAGTGAGAAACAAGTAAAACAAAAATTAAATGTTCCTTTTATGCTTATTCATTCAGTTGTTTGGGATCTCGCTCCTATAATTGGATTACATGGTTTTTCATATTATGTTATGTTTATTGGTGATTGTACCCGTATGAGCTGGATTTATTTTCTCAAGCATAAATCTGAGGTGTTTAAGGTGTTTGTTGATTTTAATAACAAGCTTTGTAACCATTTTCAAGTCCAACCCAGTATTCTTCGAACTCATAATGGTAGAGAATATGTTAACTCTGATATGCATTAATTTCTCACTGCTAAAGCCTTAATCCACTAAACCTCATGTCTTGTTACACCTCAACAAAATGGAGTAGCTGAGAGAAAAAATAGGACTTTACTTAAGATGACCCGTGCTATTATGCTGGAATATTGTGTCCCTACTTCTCTTTGTCCTTAGGTAATTGCCACATCCAACTACCTTACAAACCATCTCCCCACAAAGAGCCTTAACTATCATACACCCTTAGACACCCTAAAACATCACAACTTGCTACCTTTTGCTCATACCTTACCACCTAGAATTTATGGTTGTACTATATATATTCACTCCCCGAAAATAATGAGAAATAAACTGGAACCTAGGGCTACTAAGTGTGTTTTTGATGGGTACGGGATAAATCAAAAAATGTACAAAAGCTATAATCCTCAAGCTCGAAGGATATTTATAGCCGGTTTGTAACGCGTCGTTTAACATTAGAAACGCAAGTCAATCAAAAATTATTTATACACCCTAAATACAACTATAACGTGTATAGAGGTAATTTGGGGATCGAACCACAAGGACAAGGGCTAGGAAGATTAGGTGCTAGGTGTAGAGAAATATGGTGTGTGTAAGGAGGGTGTTTGAACTATACTATGAAAAGCGATAAACAAGGTTAAGCTAAGCAATGGAAGACAAACGGGGATGGTAAGGATCCACCCTAGGTCGATACAATGTTCTCATACAAGGCTAGGTCAAGGGAGATCGAGCGTGGCTCAATCGAGACACTCTAGATAATGAGGGGAAGTTGACGACCTATAGCCATGCGAACCACCCATAATCGCCCTATGTCTCACTTGGGAGTGGCAGGAAAAGATACGCATCACATATCAATCAAACAAACCACCAAACCAAAACCCCTAAGAAAACTACTATAACATATTAAAACTAACAACAACTATGAACATGAAGGAAAGCATGATTGAAAGCATTAGGGCAAGAAGAAAGCAAAGATAAAGCAATAACTCTAACTATCAACTTTACTAGAAAGCATTAAAGAAAGTAATAACAAGATTGGAAAGCAAATGAACAAAGAAACAAAGCAAGAATCAAAGCATGAAAGAACAAAACATTAAATAGCATAAATGAAAGATAAACAAAGTAAATGAAAGCAATAATGAAAGAAGACTTACATAAACTTGATAGGAAATGAAAGATACAAAGCTTGAATGAAAATGGAAAGCAATAAATCTAGTCTAGGGCATAAATGAAAGGAACTAAAGCAATAAAATGATGTCCAAGTTGGGTGGGTTTCTCTACATCAAGACATAACTCTAACATTCATATTTAAGGGCTTATATAGGCTTTACAAAGGGGGAACAAAAAGCCCTAAATAATCCTACGTGGCTAAGCTTGCGAAGAATAAAACAACGCTGAAATAAGCACGCATTCGCCCGAACCAAGGAGCATTCGACCAAATGGGACCTCATTCGCCCGAATGAGACCCATTCGGGGTTTCCACAGAGTTGCAAAACATTGCGTAGGAATTTGCAAAGCATTTGCTCGAATGCATTATACCATTCGTCCGAACGACTTAAATTTGCCCGAAGGGCTAATCTGATTCGCTCGAATTGCTGCGTTGTGAGCTACTTGCTTTGGCCTGTTGCAAGCATTCGCATGAATGGGCTGAACTTTCGCCCGAATGTAGCTCGAATGCCCTTCATTCTCATTCTAAACATACTCTTAAAGTGTCGGAAGGTCTTGGAATCATGCGAGGTGCCCCGGAGTGCCTGGAAACACGTGGGAATGCCTCGAAATGCACGCCTCTACTTCGACTTTGATGTCTAAGCCTCGAACTCGATCCGGTTTACCTTGAAACCTCCCGAAATACCTGAAATAACCTCTAAACACCATTGAGACAAGAGCAAGGTAAAATTGAGTGTAAAATGCATGAAACCAATGTAAAACGACGAGACTCGACACCAAAGTAGGGACATAAATGTGCTCTAAATCGAGCACATCAAATATACACTACTATGGATTGTGAGTTTGTTGAGAATAAGTTCTACTACCACCATTCTCGATGTCAGGGGGAGAAGGAAAGTGACAATCTCAGATTATTAACTAATCCAGTCCAGTCATACTTTGACTCAAAGGAATAAGTAGGCGATGCTGCTGAAACTCCTATAGTTGTTCTGTCCTTTCCTGTATCATTCCTCTCTCTGAACATGTCTTATCATCAGGTGAGTAGCTTGGAAAATAAGATTGATGTTGATAATATTGAGTTGACTGATAACGGAGTTTCAGATGAGTCTACTAGTAGTGGAGGTACGGTAGAACCTATAGAAACAAGTGTACATGTTGAACCAAATACTGAGAGATCGTATGTGCTTCCACCTCGAGCTATACAAGGCATTCCCCTGAAGAGGTATGATCCAAATTATGAGGCTAGATGATCGAGATATCCTGTTGAGACTCTTAATACAGGCAATATGTCACAAAGTGCCCTGGCATTAAATACAACTCTTTACTCGACAAAGCTTCCAGCTACAGTTGAAGAGGCTCTAGTAATTGATCATTGGCGAAAGGCAATAGAAGAGGAAATAGATGCTCTTAAGAGAAATGTCACATGGGAAAGATGCAACCTATCGAGTAAAAAGAATGTAGTTGGGTGCAAGTGGGTGTTCACAGTCAAGTACAGGGCGGATGGCATAATTGAAAGGACAAAGCTCGTCTTGTGGCGAAAGGGTAAACTCAAACTTATGGGCTTGACTACTCAGAAACTTTTTCTCCAGTAGCCCAAATTGACACAATACGAGTTCTATTTAGTATAGCAGCAAACTCAGACTGGCCTCTTCATTAGTTCAATGTGAAGAATGTTTTTCATCATGGAGAGTTACAAGAAGAAGTCTATATGGAGGCACCACCGAAATCACTTCAGAGTTCTTAGAAAACCAAGGGTGTAGATTAAAAAAGGCACTGTTTGGTCTAAAGCAGTCACCTAGGGCTTGGTTCGGAAGATTCACGTCTGCCATGAGGAGATTTGGGTTTAGGCAAAGTAACTCTGATCATACTTTGACCCTAAGGAGAAAAGGAGGGGAAATAACATGTCTTATAATCTCAAGAACAAGTTGTTTCAGGAATTCCAGATGAAAGATCTAGGGAGGCTCAAATACTTCTTAGGGATTGAAGTTCTGAGATCAAACAAGAGAATCTTCATATCTCAAAAGAAGTATGTTATGGACTTACTAGCTGAGACGGGAATATTGAATTGTAAACCTATTGAGACACCGATGATGATGAATCATGGGTTGCAGATACTTAAAAGGGTGGAACTAACAAATCGTATGCAGTACGAGAGACTGGTAGGGAAGTTGATTTACTTAGCTCACATAAGGCCTGACATTGCATATGTAGTGGGAGTGGTTAGTCGATCCATGCATAAACCACAGGTTCAACACATGTAAGCAATTTTTCGCATTTTGAGGTATCTTAAAGGGACTCTTGGGAGGGGAGTCTTATATCAGAAGAATGGTCACTTAAACCTCATTGCTTACATTGACGCGGACTGGGCAGATGACAGAGATGACAGAAAGTCAACCTCAGGGTACTTTACTCTTGTAGAAGGTAACCTAGTGACCTAGAGAAGTAAAAGAACAGAAAGTGGTGGCATTATCAAGTGTAGAGGCAGAGTTCAGAGGAGTCGCAAAGGGAATCATGGAGATCCTATGGCTTAGAAAGTTGTTAACTTAACTTGGGTTTAATCCCAAAGAAGGTTGTAAATTATACTGAGATGATCAAGATGCTATTTCAGAGAATCTAGTCCAGCACGATCGTACGAAACATGTCAAAGTTGACAGACATTTCATAAAGGAAAAATTAGAAGCAGATGTGATCAGGCTACCTCATGTGAAGTCCAAGGAACAACTAGCAGACATTCTCATGTGAAGACCCAATGACCTAACTTGAGGGGGAGTGTTAGAATAGAGAAACAAAATAATGTAGTATATTTGTATTTAGGGAAATTCCTATGTTGTGTAATCATTTATTATTTAGGCAAAAATAATTAGATCCTTGTACATATTGCCCATCCTTGTTAATGAGAAGAAAGGGTCACAAGATTAAAACCAAAAATACTGTGTTATTCCTGAAATCATTACGATCTTGTGATTTAAAATTAAGTGATCGATTTAGATCGTAGGTAAGATCTTAAAGTTAATAGGATCGTAGGATCCTACTTATATTATCTCAAGAAATTACGCGGTAGGATCCTAACACGATTTAACGATTTTAAGATTTGACGATCCAATCGTAAGAATCGTTTGAATCGTAAAATAATAATCTTCAAATCTTGATTTAACTTATATTTAAATATATGTAAAATTATTATAACAATATGACTATAATATTCAAATTATTCTTGATTTGCATTTTTAATCATCAAAAGTATTATTTTTGGTAATTTAATAGATGAAGTCAAATATAATTGATAATTAGTTAATCAAAGCATATTATTTTATATTTGTAGGATCATACGATCCTACGTTTCTATTCTACCGATTTTCATTCTACCCTCTCATCGATCCTAAATAGAATCTCAATGCTAAAAACGTTAAATATATATTGGAGAAATAAACAAACTAAAAAGAGTTATTGGAGTAAAAACTTTAAATATATATTGTTAAGTGATGAAGAATAATAAATTAGAAGAATTAGGCGATGAAGCCTTATCCCCTCAAATAAGGTAGACTATACTATTTATAATTCCTTCATCTTCTGAATGCCATTATGTTTTATTATCATCTCTTCTCTTGTTTCAAATTCAAATCTACTTATATTTATTTATATGATTTGGTATTTACTTCTCTTTAAATATCTATCTCTAAATTAATACTAACTTAGACTTCAAATTATTAATTTTAAAAACTAAAATTTTAAAATTAATTAAATTAGGATCAGCCAAATTGAACACTAATCGGCTAGATGAGGTGAATGTGGAACGTGTATAAAGTAGGAAAAAACAGGTAATATGCTCAAACGTAATAACGCACATCTTTGAAATTATTAAATTTAGGAGCTACTTGCCATTTGTCTTCATCAATTCGTCATCATTTATAAAGTTATGAAGGTCCTTTCAGATCAACGTCAAGTAGGACTAATCTTATCCATAGACCATATACATGAAAAGTGATGGCCAAGAAGTAGGTTACCCGGAACCGAATCAGTCTGAACTACCGGAAATTATCTTAGAACCGGAATTGTTTGCGAGAGATTTCGAACCGATCCAAATCTCAAATCGTTAAGGTTTCAAAATAATTTTAGTGAACACGTAGAACCGTTAGCAGAATGTAGCCCGTGAAACCATGAATTGTTAAAGTTCAAGTTCATTTTCTCCTTTTTTTAATTAATCATTTTTATTATTAAATTATTATTTTTTAGGGAAAATTACATTAAAAAATCCTAACTATTAGCGGTTTAAATATAAAACTCCGAACAATTAATTATTATTTAAAACTCCCAACTTTAGACTCATTTTATATTAAAAGTCCAAGATGACTTATAACCGGACAAATTGGTTTTAGTTAACAAGTAATGGGACCTAATTGTATATATTAATCACCTCAACCCTTTGACCTTACACGACCCTTCACGTACCGTCCCATTTTAACAACATGGTAACCGGTTAAACATATTATAAAATCGTATCGGTGCTTTAAATTTAAACTGGGCATAAAGTTAGGAGTTTTGATGAACAATTGATAGTTGAAAGTTTTATATTTAAACCGCGAATAGTTGGAAGTTTTTAAAGTAATTTTCCCTATTTTACATTGACTTTAGTTTTCCTTCTTTTTTGTAAATACTTCTTTTAATAATGTCAATCAAAACTTTTTGATAGGAGTAATAATCAACAATGGTATGTTCATATTATTATATTACTTTATATGTTTTATATTTGTATTTAAAGCAAAAAAAGAATTATATCGATGGTCTGACCCTTCCAACTCGCCAATTGATTCGCTAGGAACCACATTCAGAACCGCTAAGGAATTTTCTAAAATCGCCAGCAACCGAAACCAGAACCCAACGCTCCGAATCAGGCTCCAATTTTAAGAAACTGAAACCAAATTAAGCCGAAACCGAAAATCGAATGGACCATGGCCATCACCATACATGAGGTTTCTAATGTTCATGTAAATTGAAAAAATAAAATACAGCTAGTCTCCTGAGAGTTTTTTTAGTCTTTTTGAGAGACGTCTCTTATGCCCAATCAATTAAAGCTTATTGCCGATATCTACTCTATATTTTTCCTAATGGGTCAACCCAATTAGAGATGTTCTCTTAAAGATACCGTCTCTCACACGAATTTGTGATTTATAATATGTAAGATTGGAGTAATGATATTATATATTCGGTATGTTTTATTTTGTTTTAATTGTAGGGTATGAACTGTATGAATTATATGAATAAAATAAAGATCAAAATATTTTTTTCAGTTAGTTGATAATTTTTTTATTGAAATTAATTATATGTGAGAAGACATGGGAATCTCAAAGATAGAGTATCACGATTTTATTAAAAAAGAGTAAAGATGATTACATGCCTAATAACCTATGTGAAAATAAAACCTATACAGATTTTTATAAAAAGAAAATATACAGTTTGTTGCGGAAACAACAAAAAAAACTTGCACAAAATTTCAAATGAAAAAAAAACTTGCAAAGGGAGAAGTAGTTATTAACTTAGGTACAACCAGGGCTGCAAATTCGGTTACTCATTCAGATTTTAGGTCGAATTTCACCGGGTTCGAATATTATCAGGTTTGGGTTTTTGCAGGAGATTTAGCACTTTGAATCGGGTCGATTCGGTTACAGGTCCATTCAAGTACGGTTCCGTATCGGATTAATACCACACTGGGTCGGTTTCGGTCATATGCATCCCTGTTTGGATTTGTATCGGGTTCGTTTAATGCAATTTGGATCCAAAATCGATTATGTTGCAGGCCGAATCGAGTTCGATTAGACTATTGGTCGGGTCATTTTGGTTTTAGGTTAACGTTAATTCGGATTATCTTGGTTCTTGTTGACTTCGGATCAATTATACTCCCTCCGAATCATTTTAGATGTCCCATTTGGGTTTTCACGGTTATTAATGGTGGTGTGGGGTCTATTAAAAAGATGGTAGTTGGGTATTTTAATTGATTAAATTAATTGTAATGGTGGTAGTTGGATATTGGGAATTGGAAAAGTGGGGGTATTTAGGTAAAAAAAGATAGACAAAAAAAGAAATGAGACAATTGATATGATTTTGCCAAATCAGAAAACGGGACATCTAAAATGATTCGGAGGGAGTATCATTTTTGAGTTGTGCTTTTAGTTATTCTTAGAATTTAGGTCGATTAAAATCAAATTCAATCTAGTTTTATATCGAATGAAATTTATGGCTATTACACAATTAATTTATGTTTAAATCGTCTGTAATTGGAGAATGGAGAGTTGTTGTCGGTTAATAGACAAATTTGGTTTAGCCTAAGATAAAGTCGATGAGATTTGAATGTGGGCTTGCATTTATTGTTTAATTTTAGCTAAACTAAACTTGATTCAATTCAATCAAACTTATTATTAACTGGATTAAATTTGATACGGTTAAATCAAATTAGTCAACATCAGGTCGGTTGTTCTCGAGTCGGGTACCGGTAGATTATTGGTGTAAAATAATCGGGTACATGTTGGATTATTGGTCAACATCAGGTCGAGTTTCGATCGGTTACAGGTCACTGCACCTCGGTTCAACCAACGGGCTGGATACAGGTCGATTTCGGGCAGTATTACAGGCCGGGTCAATATTTCACAGTCTTAGGTACAAGTTTATTTTTGTTTGTCTTACTGATCAATTTGTTGTTATATTTTTTTAATTATCTTGTTATATTTATAATATTTTATATTTTTAAGGAAACATTACCCAAATTAATAAATCCATTTATTGATTTTCCCGTAATAATCTCAACTTTTGATTAACCATTAATAATCCCAATTTAGGTTCAATTAACAAAGAAAATTATTGTCCAAATCGTGACTGGTTTTTGAAGATTAATTCTACAAAATTAAAAAGAAAAATAATATCAACGTAAAAAAATATTAAAAATAAAAGTTAATATCAAAAAATAGAATTACTTGGATTCTCTTATTAATTTTTTCAAATTTTTTCAATTTTTTTATAATTTTATTTTGTATTTACTTTTAATTTAGTTTTTTTCGCAAAATGACTTGTTGTTTAGGTAAGACCGTTTGAGGTTACCTTGGTGTATTCCTAACAATCACCCTTATAGTTGACATTATTCATGTTTAATAAAATGGTGAGATTGAAAATCAATATAAGATTGGATTATTCTTTATAATTTTCCTATTTATAATTCATAAATTCATTTTTTAGCATAATCTTATCCACTTAATTATCTTTTATATATTAATTTTTTTTTCACATATTTGATTCCAATGCAAACAACTAAAATTGAAATTTACTACTGATCGAAGTAATTGATCATAGCAGGAGAAAGTTGCTAAACCAAAATTAATGATAGAGTATATAGGATATATAAATATTAGGAAAAATTATCGGGAATAACCCGTACTTTTAACGTTTGTCTGTGAATAATCCCTACTTTTGATTATTCATAAATAATCCGAACTTTGAAGTCAGTTTGTTCACAGCACCCCCTCCTCATTTTTGACCGGTTGTAGCAAGTTACCCCAACGAAATTACTTGTTCCTTCCCCTTTATTATGAGCTACTGGTTGATTTTTCAATTCATCATATTCAACCTCTTACTTTACTCCATTGTTAAACCCTAAGTTTAGAGAGAAAATTCAAACATTTCATTCACTCTTTTTTTTCTTTTTTTTTTTTACAAAAATGAATTCTCATAGTTCTTCAACATATAGTAGAACCTCTTATTCAACAAATCCATGCTCACATTTCACACTCTTAGTCAAATTAGAACCTCTACTATATGTTGAAGAACTGTGAAAAAAAAAAGAAAAAAAAAGAGTGAATGGAAAGTTTGAATTTTCTCTCTCTAAGCTTAGGGTTTAACAATGGAGTAAAGTAAGAGGTTGAAGATGATGAATTTAAAAATCAACCAGCAGCTCATAATAAAGGGGAAGGAACAAGTAATTTCGTTGGGGTAACTTGCTACAACCGGTCAAAAATGAGGAGGGGGTGCTGTGAACAAACTGACTTCAAAGTTCGGATTATTCATGAATAATCAAAAGTAGGGATTATTCACAGGCAAACGTTAAAAGTACGGGTTATTCCCGACAATTTTTCCTAAATATTAAACACTAGATTGCAAATTAATTTGAATTTATAAAGTCCGTGGAAGAAACAATCCCAGTTAGAAAAATATATAAGTACTCGATCGGTTTTCATATCATATTCTTAAATACTCCCTCCGGTCCAGTTTAGATGTCCCATTTGACTTTTCACACATGCCGAGGCAACATTTTAACCTTTAATATCTCTAATTGTTCTTAATCAAAAATTATAAAAAATTGATTTTAATAATCCTAGTATTGAGACGAATCAAACAAGATCCCACATGACTATGTTTTAACTTATAGATTAAGAGTAAAATATAAATTAAGAGTGATGAGTGAATAATGCTTAAAGTCAAATGGGACATCTAAACTGGACCGGAGGGAGTATAATTTATGAACTTTAGTGTCAAACATTAATTCTGATTTTCCATCAATCTATATTAAAAAATATATTCATATGTGATTTTGATTCGTATTAATATAAAGTTTTTAAAACATCAATATTTTAGAATTTTTAGTAGCCTACATTAAAATTATTTGACTTTAAATTTTACTTTGAGATAAAAAAAAATTGAATGAAAAGTGAAAACAGGGCCGTCTTAATCATTTTGGGGGCCCTGTTCTAAACTTTGAAATTGGTCCCTAATAAAAAATATTATGCTTAAACAAAATTAATTTCATGCCCGTTGTAATGGAGGATTCAAAGAAACGAAGAATCGAAGGTATAATTTTAATTTGGAATATTGAAAATCTTTGGGAAAAACAAAAAAAATTAATTAAGAAAGTAGGAAAAATTTAGAGGAAGATTGAAGATTTAGAGAGTACTAGGTATTTCCTCGTGCTATGCACGGCATTGAAAAGATTTTGTTAGTATAAATTTATAAAATATTTTAAACCAATATTATTGCTAAATTACAAAAAAAGATTTAAATAATCAACATCATTAAACAACAACTATACAATAATGTAAAAAACATATTTATGATTTAATTATTTAAATGGTTCCGTTGGCATTCTAATGAATAGCATATAGTGTTAAAGATGGGGTGAAGATTTAAAGGGAAGCATATTGCAAGGGTGGTGGCTAGTAGGTGGAAGTGTATGCAGGTTCAAGCTAGTGGTGGTATTCAGAACATCAATGGCAGGAAGAGGGAGATGATAGTTGTGGTGATAAAGGAGAGATAGAAAGAAAGGATAGGGTGGTGCACATGTGAGAATGATGGGGGAGATTAGATTTTTTTAATTGGGATATTCTACATAGTAAGCACCAACTACGGTAAAAGGCGAGTGGTTACTGTAGTTAGGAGTGTTCACCGGTCCAAACCCGGACCGGAATCTCAAAAAAATCTAAGACCCGGTCCGGTTCCGGTCTAACCCGGTCATCAACAAAGAGATAATACAAATTCCTGATTGTAATTTGTATTCACATTATATATCCCTAATAATCTTTTGTGATATTCTTCCTCGGGATGGCAACCATGAAAGATTTTACTTCTAACTTTGCTAAGTTGGAAAAGTTTGTTGGTGTGAATTTTCGAAGCCGGCAAAAGAGGATGATGTTCCATCTTACTACTTTGAACGTGGCCTATGTGATAAGTTCACCTAAGCCGGAGGAGCCGAAGAATGAAATCCTTGAGCAAACAAGGAAGAGGAGTAAGTGGGAAAATGATGATTTCATTTGCCGGGGCCATTTTCTAAATGAGATGCAAGACTCACTATTTGATATCTACCAATACCATGAGTCTGCTAAGGAGTTATGGGATGCTTTGGAGAACAAATACATGGAGGAGGATGCTAGCTCCAAAAAGTTTCTTGTAAGTAATTTTAATTCTTATAAGATGGTAGAAGATCGCACTATTATTGATCAATTTCATGAATTACAAAGAATGTATGCCAACCTTAAATTACATAAAATTGAAATAGATGAGGTATTTCTTGTTTCAAGCATTATAGACAAGTTGACTTCATCATGGAGGGATGTTAGACATGCTTTAAAGCATAAAAGAGAGGAGATTACACTCTCCGATCTTGGGCAACATATTGTTGTTGAGTCTAGCATACAGATTCATGAGAATCGGAAGGATGAGAATCCTAATATTGGAACCATTAACATGGTTGCGGAAGGGAAACCATCCCGTTCCGGAGATAAGAGGAAGAGAAATGATTCTTCAAAGGGGAAGGCCATAGTCTCTAATACCAAAAAGGTATGTTGGGAATGTGGCAAGCCCGGGCACGGAAGGAAAAATTGCTTTGTTCTTAAGAACAAGCAAAAGAAGGCAAAGGGGAATGGTCAAGCTTCTACAAGCAAAGGACCATCCACTCAAGGTAATCTTGCAATTTTGAATGAAAATTCTTCTATGAATCTTTCTTCATTGAATACAAATATTAGTGCTATGCAGGATGATTCTTTGTCCTGGTGGATCGATTCGGTGGCATCGAGGCATGTTTGCAATTCTACAAAATGGTTCAAATCCTTTCACAAGGTAGTTGATGGGGAGCATCTCTTCATGGGAAACAATGCACCTATCATGGTCCAAGGCAAAGGATAAATTGAGCTATTGTTTACTTCGGGGAATCTCTTAGTTTTAAGGGATGTGTATTATGCACCAGAAATAAGTAGAAATCTTGTCTCGGGTCCTCTTTTGAATCGATTAGGCTACAAATTAGTATTTGAAGCCGATAGGTGTATTATCTCTAAAAATAACTGGTTCATAGGTCGTGCGTTTCTTTGTAATAGTTTATTTAAGTTATCATTAGACTCAAATAAGAACTTTATTTGTAATATTTCAAATATGAATGATAAAGATTGCATTATTTGTGGCATGTTATATTAGGACATGTGAATTTTGATAAAGTTTCTTTTATGTCTAAGCATAGCTTAATTCCAATGTGTGTTAAAATGTCTAAAAATTGCAAAACGTGCATGTTAAATAAGATCACAAGAACACCTTTTAAAAGTGTTAAACGGAAATCCGAAATTTTTGAATTAATTCATAGTGATCTTTGTGATTTTCATAGTACACCATCATTGGGAAATAAAAAGTATGTCATAACTTTTATTGATGATTTCTCAAAGTTTTGTTATGTATATCTATTACATACAAAAGATGAGGCTCTTGAACATTTTAAGATTTACAAAAATGAAGTAGAATCACAAATTGGAAGTAAACTTAAAAGGTTAAGAACCGATAAAGAAGGACAATATTATGATCCAAATTATTTTAACTCAATGGGTATTATACATGAAACAACCGCGGATATGCACCACAATCAAATGGTGTGGCGGAGAGGAAAAACCGTACTCTACAAGAGATGGTTAATTCCATGTTATCCTACTCGGGTTTGAGTGATGGATTTTGGGGTGAAGTAATGTTGACAACTTGTCACATTCTTAACCGAGTTCCAATGAGAACGAATAAGGAAACTCCTTATGAACTTTGGTACAAAAAGAAACCAAACTTAAGCTATCTTAAGGTTTGGGATTGTAGGGCCATTGTAAGATTGCCCGGTAACAAAAGAAAGAAACTCGGTGAACGAGGGATTGAATGCATTTTTATAGGTTATGCTATTCATAGCAAAACTTATATAGGTTCTATGTTATAGAACAAAATGACTATATATCGATTCATTCGATCATAGTGTCAAGGGATGCAATTTTTGATGAAATTAGATTTTCATCATTGAGTAGACAAAGAAATCTATAAGCTTGTACCAATGAATATGTTGATGATAGTCAAAAAGGTTCACCGCCTCTAGGTGTTGATGAGAATCAACAACTAGATGAAAGTTAAAAGCTTGGTTGATCATATTCCCAAAAGGAGTAAGAGACAACGGAAAGTTAAAAGCTTTGGACCAGACTTCCAAGTATACTTGGTTGAAAGTGATAGAAGTGAAGTTTCTTTTAGTGTTCCACATTTATATAATGTGGAAGGTGACCCATTGATTTATAGCGATGTTATGGCATCACATGATAGTGCTTTTTGGAAAGAGGATATTGATGATGAGATGCAATCCATCATGGGTAATAACACTTGGGTGTTAGTGGATCTTACTCCTACTTATAAACCAATAGGTTGCAAGTGGATTTTTTTAAAGAAAATGAAGATTGATGGTACTATTGATAAGTTTAAAGCCCGATTAGTGGCACAATGCTTTAGACAAAAGCAAGGTATCGACCATTTTGATACATATGCACCGGTTGCAAGAATAACCACTATTTAGTTATTGGTAGCTTTAGCTACGGTCTATCATCTAGAAATACATCAAATGGATGTTAAAACCGCATTTCTATATGGGGAGTTAGATGAGGAGGTATATATGAAACAACCCAAAGGGTTTGTTTTGAAAGGACATGAGCAAAAGGTGTATAAACTTGTTAAATCTTTATATGGACTTAAACAAGCACCTACGTAATGGCGTTATCATTTGTCTATATGTAGATGACATGCTCATCTTTGGTACTTAGATCCTTCCAGATAAAGGATATGGGGGAGGCCAATGTGATCTTTGATATTAAGATCATGAGACAAGGAAATCGTATTAAGTTAAGTCAAGCTCATTATGTTGAGAAGATACTTAAATGGTTTAGTATGCTTGATAAAGCACTGGTCTCTACTCCCATGGAACCAGGTATGAAATTTGCCAAACATACCGGTCAACCAATTTCTCAATTGGAGTATTCAAATGTCCTAGGATCTTTGATGAATGCTATGACCTGTAGCTTTTGCGGTTGGTAAACTTAGTAGATTTACAAGCAACCCAGGTCCCCATCATTGGATGGCGATAAGAAGAGTATTAAGATACTTGTTGCGTTCCAAGGATTATGGTATTGCGTAAAGCGGTGAACCTCCTATTTTAGAAGGTTATTCTAATGCTAGTTGGATCATTAACGAAAAGGATAACCCTTCTACAAGTGGTTGGGTGTTTGTTTATGGGGGAGGTGTCGTTTCATGGTCCTCTAAGAAACAAACATTCATAGCTATTCTACTATATCAGCAAAGTTTATAGCTCTTGCTTCGGCATCTAGTGAAGCGGAGTGGTTGAGGAATCTCATGTTTGAGATTACTTTGTTACCTAAGCCAATCTCACTAGTGGCGATTCATGCGGATTGCATGACGACTTTGGGTGGAGCTTATAGTCAAGTGTATAATGGTAAGTCTCGTCATATTGCCCTAAGGCATAGCCTAGTGCAAGGACTTATTATTAACGGGGTCATAACTTTTGACTATGTGATCACTAAGTTCAATGTGGTGGATTCGTTTACGAAAGCCATGAATAGAGATTCGATTGAACAAGCTTCAATTGAAATCGGTTTATGTCAATAAAATCATTTAGGAAGGCCTGATTCACGCTTGAGTAACATCGTGTCTGAAAATTCAATGTGGTAAAGTGATCTTGATTTTTGTAAAGCAACAAGTTTTATGACCCATCGTTGCTTTGTACCGTGATGAACAAGGTAGTCATCTTTGAAAGTTCTCAAGATCAAAGGTTGAAGAGCTCTTGGTGTTATATCCAGGTCACGGGGATATGTTTTATACGTATTGAGAACCTACCTATACAATTTTGAAGTGTGGTCGCTTTAAGTAGTCAAGATTGGCATAATGACTATGATAAACTTATGAATAAGATACAAACACGGCCTTATAATGTGTCAGGTTAATAACTTTTTGTTATTTGTTTTATGGGTACTTCATCTTCAAGTGGTTGATAGGGTCATTTGATTTAATTCCATATGGAAATCAATTCTGGCTCGATCACTTGTGAAGTGTGTTGTACTAGGCGTTTATTTCAATCCGAAGGGATATTAGCGTTGATGCATGAAATTGATTATAAGTTTTGGTAAATGAGAGGCTTATTATACCCAAAATGAGGGAGGATTGTTGAACATCTAGTGTCTAAAAATCCTTTGTTTATAATCACTAAGTACTACTAAAGTAGTGGGACAATATGTATTAATATACTAGGTCCAAAAGGCATTAAAAGATAGGATAAAACGAGGAAAGGGAAAAACCAAGTCAACATATAAAGCCGACTCGGCTTTCCACTTGTAGGAGCTAAAGCCGACTCGACTTTGGCTTCTGGAAAGTGAAGTTTTCTCCAGAAGGAAAAGCCGAGTCGGCTTTCCTTGGGTGATGTCAGACCGCCGACTCGGCGGTATGTGCTGAGATGACCAATGGTCATTTTTCCTGTTTTCTTGAAGTTAATACTTTGGATTCCTTCAATGTCTTTTGGTTCTCACTTCTCATCCCATGTATGACAATTTGACAATGTAGAACATCCTTCTATAGACTTAAATTTGCTTGCTTATGTTCACAATTTGAAGTGTTTAATAAGACCGACTTTATAAGGGGCAAGTAGGGTCTCTACTTGAAACACTCGCATAAATTAATTTGATTTTAACGACGAATTTCACGTCTAAATATTTTTACTTAGTGGTGGTAGTAATAAAAAAAATTCTATAAATACATTGAATACAACCTTGTTAATTTGTAACGTGGTTATGAATCATAAAAAGTAACGTACACACTTTGGAGGTAAAACTTAAAGTTGAGCAATTACCCACAACAATTTGGAAAAATTATAATATTCATTCGAAAACTTTATTTACCCATGTTGGGAATAATAAATATTTCATACATATATACAAGTAATTTTTACACATGAAATACAAGTTACATAACTTGATACATGTATAATAATTTTTATCCAAACTTTAAACTATCCAAACTCAAATCATCTCTAAAACAGCAGCCCCTAACTGCCATAATACCCCTCTTTTAGCCCTAAATCCACTTACACACTCCACCATAATCTCTACCAAAAACCCTTTTGTTCTTGCCGTAAAACATTATCATAACAAACATGCAAACATGATAGATCAAGACATATTTCCTGTCCATATTTTCATCTCCATCAACCTTCTTGCACTCTTCTTTTTACTCCAAAATTCATCCATAAATACAATAGAAGTTCAATCTTACAATTCCTAGCATAAACATCTTCTTTTTTCATACAATCTCCTCCAAAAAACCCATCTAAACTTCTGAAAATTTATGTTTAGAAACTCAAATCTTTTATAAAAATAAATTTCATTTCAAGAGCTTTCCATAGACACCAAACTTGAAAAACTCCACTAAGAATAGAGTAAGTTCTGTTTATTTCTTTATTTCACTAGTTTTGTTAAAACTTATTCATGTAAAATTTTTTTTACATGAAATCTTTTTATAAGCTAAGATCAACATAAAATGTGTAATTTATACTAATAACTAAGAACAATAATCTCCTAAGAAGGCCTAGAAATTTCGAGCAAAAGAAGAACAAAAAGTTTTCTTCCATCAACTTACAATCTTCTATTTGTGTTTTCTAGCCAAAAACTCTCAAGTTGTGGGACTTGTTCAACAAGTGTTGCTCAACACTAATCAATCTCCAAGGTAACAAAATATCAAAGAGTAAGTAAATCCAACTATTTTTAGTTAGAAATCAAAAGTCATTAAGTTATACTTAGAAAGATCCGAAATAATGCTATTTTTGAATTCTTTAAAAATAATTGTAGCAAAGAAGTTGGATATTAGTTATTGAGAAGTTGTACCAAAGGTTAAGGAGTACGTTTGGAGATAAGGATCGAGGCATGTCACATGGGGTGATTTTTAAAAGATTTAAGAACAAGTTGGAAAAGTTTTGTATAAACTTGTTTTTCAAAAAAAATAAAATTCCCAAAGAGAAGTTCTTAAATCTTGAAAAATGATTTCAAAATGATATCAAAATGATAATTTTGAGTATGGAATGATTTATTACATGTATTATTATTGTGGGCATCATGCATGTTAATTTAATAAATTGTTGCATTTTTAAAGTTATGATTTACACTACTTTGTGAAAGTGATGGTGAAGGAAATGGTTATATGGACTTTGAAAATATTTGAAATGCATTTTAAAAGTAATTTCCAGTAGCTATAGGTTAAAAAAAATCTCTTGAATATTTTTGCTGAAATTTATTCGTTAAATCAATATTTTAATTGATTTTAAGGTGTTAAATACTCTTATTATAAAACATGGTATTAGATAAGCTTTTGATCATAAAAACTAATTAATAAAACCATATTGTAATGTCTTTAACAAAATTTGGCAAGAATATATTTATTTTGAAATTTTTCATGATTTTTGAGTAATTCACTACAAAAAATAAAAGCATAATTGCGACCAAAACCCACCGACTACCCTTATTTAGTTAGAAATTTCTGACTAAATTACCGACTACACCACTTAAGTTTGAATTTCCGACTCAATTCCTACTAACGTCATGTGGTAAGAAAATTCCGACTAAACTGCGACTAATACACTAGTCGCAACAATTTCAACTTTACTGACGAACATTTTAGTCGGCAGTTACTCGGTGACTTTGGCAGAATTTTCCAACTATTAGTCTTGTCAGACATTAGTCGGAAGTTATCCAAATTTTTCTGTAAATATACTCCCCCCCCCCCCCCCCCCCCCCGCCAAACTTTCACCCTATATTATATTTCTTTCTACAAATATACATTTTACTCTTTCTTATAATCTTATAATTTAAATTTACATTATTTCTTACTTTATTATCTCCAAATAATCTTATAATATAAATTTACATTATTTTTTACTTCAAAAAAAAATTACATTATTTCTCCCAATCCACAAGGATTCTAGATATCACTATTAAAAAGGTATTGTTTTAGTTATTTGCTTACTTTAGTTTTGTTATATTATTTATATTTTATCATATGTTATTTTTATCATATGTTATTTTTAAAAAAATAATGAGCTTTATGTGGTCAATTGGTTTTTTGTAACAATTATGAGTACTTACCCGAAATTGTTGTTATTTTCTTCCATATATGGTGATAGTGTGTTAGAAACGATTAAATTTGTTTTTAAAATTTGATGAAATAAAGCATTGTATTAAAGCTTAGTAAAACTTGCCCTCCATGGCTCTGGTGGTTTCGGATTCAATGATTGAAACCCCAAGTCATGGTTTCAAGGGTTGGTGGAGCAACGAATT
The DNA here is from genome assembly GCA_019776075.1 of Amaranthus palmeri. Taxonomy (NCBI): domain Eukaryota; kingdom Viridiplantae; phylum Streptophyta; class Magnoliopsida; order Caryophyllales; family Amaranthaceae; genus Amaranthus; species Amaranthus palmeri. The sequence goes on from JAAKBH010000152.1 coordinate 142,935, forward strand.
AAAGCTTAGTAAAAATAAACAGCCATTTCCAACTCTATGCATCAACTTCACTCATAATTATTACAACCTACATCTTGTATTTTGTAAGGTTGTATAAAATATGCACTGAGGTTCGTTCATACATAGAGTTGGAATTCGTGGGGTATTCTTACTAATTTTTTTTTTTGTAAGTAAAATTTACAATGCTTAATTTAATCAAACCGTTCAGAACGTATTTTAATGGTTTTTACCACACTTCACCATATATGCAAGGAAAACAATTATATCAATCGAGTAATTATGATTTTTACGTACAAAATGGCCGCAAAAAGCTCATTAAAATTTTTTTTTTTGACAAAATTACCGACCGGATTCCGACCAGATGTTGGTCGCTATTTAGTTCAAAACTTGAAGTGTCAAAATCAGTCAGAAATCAGTCACAGCTTCCTGACAAGCATTTATTACCTTAAGTTTCGTGTCCTTATTGACCATTTTTCCGTCAGTGATTAGTCGGAATTGTTCCTGATTTTTCTATAAATACCCCTCCCTCAACGTAATTTTTTCTTACATTTTACATCTACACTTTCTCTCTACTTTCTGTCTCCTTTATTATCTCCAAATAATTTAGGTATGATTTTAGCTATGTTTTGGTTACTTTAAACAAGTACCTCATTGCGTTATTTCTCACTTGCCCTGCTCTTCTTCACACTCATACTCGAGTTTCTTCAATTAAGTGTGAGTGTGAGAAGAGCGGGACAAATTGAGAAACATAAATTTAACGGTTCTACTTTTTGTAAAAAAAATTTTAATGAGCTTTTTTTTGTGCCATTTTGTAGTACTAATTATAAGTACTTAACCGAAATAGTTGTTTTTCACTAATTCTCTTGTATGCTTACTATAAAAATGTGTTAGAAACGATTAAAATATGTTCTACAAATTTGATGAAATTGAGCGTCATATTATTTTACTTATATTTGCTATTGAAAAATAATAATTTTCGATTTGCAGTTCGTCGGTTTTCCCATATAGTGGTAATTACGGCCTACATATTGTATTTTCTAAGGCTGTAAATTGCACTGTGGTGGAACCAACGAGATGCAATGAAAAAAGTATTTGTATAGTTGATTCATTTATTAAGTAAAATTTAAGATGCTTAATTTCATCAGGTTTGAGAAATATATATTTAACGTTTTCAATTTTTTTTAGTAAATACGAGGAAATAATTAAGAATAACCACTTTTTCAACTTAGTACTTATTATTATTACCCAAAAATGGCCCGAAAAAAAGCTTTAGTCTATTTACCGACTAGACTGCCACCAACATCTAGTCGCAGATTGGTCGGAATTTGTGTTTCAAAAACAGCCAATCATGGGTTCTAACACGCATTTATTCCATAAAGTTGTCGCACCCTCTACCGACCAATTTGCGACTATTGTCTAGTCGTAGGGTGGTCGGTTTTTCGAAATTCAAAAGTTGGTCAAAGGGTCCTGATATGCATTTTTTGCCTAAAGATCCGTGTACTTACTGACCAGCCTTTGACCATTATCTGGTCGCAGTTTAGTCGGAATTCTGAAATTACTTTTCAAAAAGTGAACTTTTCAGAGATTCTTTATTAGGCACAGCTTTTCACGTGCCGACACTATACCGACCAAATATTTGTCGCAAGCTGGTCGGAAGTTAGTCGGCACTATTTCTGCGTTGCTAATCGTAGTATATTTTGTTGTTTTTGCAGAGCAATGGACTTATGAAATGAAAGAAGTTGGATGTACAACTGAAGTTGTAAAGGAGTTTATAATATTAGATATTTAGAAGGTGTCGAAGAATTTATACAATTTGCAAGGAAAAAAACTCCAGATGAAGTTGAATGTCCGTGTAAAAAGTGTGGTAATCGTAGACTGTGGGCTCTAGATGTCGTAAGAGATCATCTGTTAAAGGAGAGGTTTGTTGAAAACTACTACGATTGGTACCTGCACAAATTCATTATTGAATTGTTGCCGAAAGATAATCGGATGACAACAAGATTTTACGATACGAAGAAACAAATGTCGGCTCTTGGATTGCCGGTAGATAAGATTGATTATTGTGTTAATGGATGTATGATTTATTGGGGCCCCACAACGAGTATGACACAATGTGATGAGTGTGGGGTTTCTAGATGGATATCTGATTACACTCCCAGAAAGAAATTCCACTACTTTCCCATTAGTCCTAGGCTACAACAGTTGTATGCTTCTGCGACTGCTGCCAGCCACATGAGGTGGCATGCGGAGCACCGTTCAGAAGATGGAGAGATGTGTCACCCCTCGGACAGTGAGGCCTGGTTGACTTTCAACGCGACCCATCCAGGTTTTGCACGGGAGACAAGAAATGTGAGACTAGGGTTGTGTACAGATGGTTTCTACCTATTTGGCAGCTCGAGATAACAATATTCATGCTGGCCCATAATACTAACTCCATACAATCTTCCGCCCTTGATGTGCATGAGGAAACAATACATGTTCTTAACGAAGATCGTCCCTGGCCCTAACAATCCAAAACATAAGATTGACCTGTACCTACAGCCACTGTTACACGAGTTAAAGCTGTTGTGGGAAGATGGGATCCAGACATACGACGTATCCAAGAGGTAGAACTTTCAGCTTCGTGCGGCTTTGATGTGGACAATCAACGACTTTCCAGCTTATTCGATGATGTCGGGGTGGAGTACATCTGGCATGCACGTTTATTAAAGACACAACAGAAGAGTGAGTTTGTTTTACTCACACATGAGATTTTTAGATAGTAGGCACCCATACCGCAGAATTCGGGTGAGTAGCAATCGTTGAGCTGTTGAGAAGGATGTTAGGCCCGACATACTTTTAGAGGAGCTGGATCGTTTAGGCTTTTTACGGGTATTTGAAGACGATACAACTATATACAACGTAGAAATCAGTAAATATTGTGTTGGATGGAAGAAGAGAAGTTTTTTTTGGGATTTGCCGTACAAGAGCACGAACATGATCCATCATAACCTTGACGTGATGCACATTGAGAAGAACTTCTTTGATAACATTTTCAACACAATAATGTGTGTTCCAGGAAAAACTAAGGATCATCTCAAGGCATGTCAAGATTTTTCCAAGCTCGGGATCCGATCGGAATTGCATCCAGTTGGTTCTACCATCCCCAAGGCATCATACACACTAAACAGAGAAAAAATGGCTTTCCTTCTAGAGTGGCTTAAAACTCTAAGATACATATATATCGACATTGTTACTTTTCAGAGAAAATGAGAAAGAATATTATTGCAATCAATCAGTTTTTACATTGGTGAGGAGATACATATATATACAGAAGAAAGAGGCAAGAAAAGGAGCTAACGTGTCGTGCAAAGAAGAGAAGTGTAACAAATTCTCTGAACAACTTTTCTTAAGAAGAATACAAAAGCTAAAACTATATTAGGCTACTAACCTTTGCTGACTAGACAAAGCTAACTTAATTAAGGAGAAGATTCCTAGCTATGAGTATCTCCAATACCCCCCCTCCCCTCAAGGTGGTGGATGGATGAGAAACCGAATCCATACTCACCTTGTCTAAAAGAGGATGCAATTGAGGAGAAGGAAGGCTCTTGGTAAATAAATCAGCCACTTGCTCAGTAGTAGGAAGATACGCAAGATGAATCAACCCTTCTAACACTTTGTCGCGAGTGAAGTGACAATCTATTTCGATGTGCTTGGTACGTTCATGGAAGACTGGGTTTTGAGCAATCTGTAAAGCAGATTGATTGTCACAGAATAAAGTGACGGGTTTCAAATCAAACACACCCAATTCTTCTAATAATCTAACAGTCCATGTCACTTCGGAAGCAGCGGAAGACATAGCACGATACTCCGCTTCAGCGGAGGATTTAGAAACAATACTTTGTTTCTTGGATTTCCATGCAACAGGAGAATGAACCAAAAGGAGAACATAACCAGAAATAGAGCGTCTAGTGTCAGGGCAGCTAGCCCAATCAGAATCGGAGAATGCCTACAAAACCAACTGATTATCTGCCTTGAGTAAAATACCCTGACCTTCAGTCTGTGCTACATATGTGAGAGTATGAGTCAAAGCATCCATATGACTAGTGTAAGGTTGTTGCATGAATTGACTGAGAGCTTGGACGGCAAAGCATAAATTCGGGCGAGTATGAGTAAGGAAATTAACTTGCCAACTAATGATCGATAATGTGCAGTATCAAATAATGGAGTACCAGAAGTTTTCTGTAATATGAGATGTAATGGCAAAGGGGTGGTAGCTCGAGTTTTCAGAGGAAGACCACAATGATGAAGCAGTTCCCTAGTGAACTTCTTCTAGCTGAGTAAAATACCTTCATTGGTGTACACAACTTCGATGCCAAGAAAGTAATTTAATAAGCCGAAATCTTTGATGCTGAACTCACGGTGCAAATGCTGTTTTAAAGAATCAATGCCTATGGAATCAGTACCTGTGAGGATAATGTCATCGACATAAACAGCGGCAATGCACAACAAGTCACCTTGACGTCAGATTAACAAACTATAATCATTTTTAGACTGAGTGAAGCCTAAACTGAAAAGAGTATGTACCAACTTTTCGAACCATTGTCTAGAAGCCTGTTTAAGCCCGTAGATAGACTTCTTTAACCGACAAACCATACCCGGTTCAGAGTGAAAACCTTCAGGGACCTTCATATAAACCTCCTCCTTTAAATCGCCATGGAGGAACGCATTATTAACGTCAAGTTGAAATAAAGTCCAACCCTTGCTTGCGGCTAGAGCAATGATGCACCGGATAGTATTCATTTTCACAACGGGACTGAAAGTCTCTTGATAATCGATGCCATATTTTTGAGTGAATCCCTTGGCCACTAACCGAGCCTTGCAATGTTCAAGATCACCATAGGATTTGAGTTTTACCTTGTACACCCACTTACAACCGATGGGTTTCTTGCCTTTAGGTAAAGAAACGAGGTCCCAAGTGTCATTTTTGAGTAAAGCCTCAATCTCCTTATTCATGGCATCAACCCACAAGGGGTTAGAGGTAGCTTGGGCATATGTAAGGGGTTCTTGGAGGCGACAAGTGGCAGCAATGAAGCATTTGTGAGTATCAGGGAAGTGATCATAAGTGATGAAATTGCACTAATGTTTTTCAGGGAAAGGAGCAGTAAAGCACTTGTAGTTAGTAAAATGAAAAGGAAACTTGATGGGTCTTCCTGACCTGGTGGTAGGGTGTATTTGTGTGGAAGAGGGCGGAACAGAGGGAGGGGAGGCAGAGGGTAAGGAAGGGGCAGCAAGAAGGGAATGTGAGGGAGAAGGTGGGGTTGGTAGGCAAGGCAGAATGAGGAGGAAAAGGGTCATCAGATATGTCATCAAAAAAAGATAAAGAAGTAGAAGAGGGAAGGTAGATAGCATTGTGTAAAGTATGGGTAGGGTGGACTTTATTGTAGTGTAGATGAAAAGGAAAATGACTCTCATGGAAAATCACATTCCGGGTGATTTTTATTTTGTAGGTAGCTAAATCCAAAACATTGTAGCCCATTTAACTAATAGAATATCCTAAGAAAACACAAGGAACGCTTCGAACATTCATTTTGGTGCGGTGAACTCTAGGAGTGGATGCAAAACAGAGACACCCAAAAACCCTCAAATGAGACAAATCAGGTACATAGTTTTGTAACCTTTGAAAAGGAACTTCATTATTTATGGCTTTCAATGGCATTCGATTGATGAGATAAACGGCACATAAAACACACTCCCCCCAAAGATAATCAGGAACTCGAGACTGTATATAAAGAGCTCTAGCAGTTTCAAGTATATGTCGATGTTTTCTCTCAACCACACCATTTTCCTGTGGTGTGTCGGGACAACTACTTTGATGAAGAATGCCTAATGTGTTAAACAAACGCTTCATGTTTCCTTCACACAAATCCAGAGCATTATCAGAACGGATGATTTTAACTTGAGTATGAAACTAAGTAAAAACCATAGTGAAAAAATCAGACATAATATCAACAGACTCAGTTTTGTGCTTCATTAAATGTACCCATGTAAATCGAGAATAATCGTCCACAATTGTCAAAAACATATTACAAGAGGAAGGTGTCTTCACGGAATGTGGTCCCCAAACATCGATATGTACAAGCTGAAAAGGGCCAGTAGTCTTTATTAAACTAATGGGAAATGGTAAACGAGTCTGTTTTGTTTTAAAGCACACTTGACAAATACAATCAGCCATACAATCTTTTATATTGCAACATGGTTTGATTATTTTGAGTTGACTAAAAGGCAAATGCCCTAAGCGTAGATGCCATAGCTTTGCATTGTCAGAAGCTGCTAAACAAATGGCTTTGGGACAAAACTGACCATCAACATCCTGTACTGCATCTTGAAAACTATATAGTCAAGCCTTCATATCACCAAGAGGCATCAATTGACCTCTCTGTGTTTTCATAAAAATTTGTCAGAAGTGAAATGTAATTCACATACCATGTCTGTGCATAACTTGTGGACAGAAATTAAATTTAATTTAAAATCTGGGACATGCAACACATTATGAAGAAACACATGGTCATTGAGTTTAACCATGCCTATATGTTGTATCATGACTTTACTGCCATTTGGAATGGTAATATGATTGTCAGGGGCAGTCATGGGCTTATAAGTAGCAAAGCAACTAATATCAAAACATACATGGTCTATGGCACCACTATCAAGTAGCCACTTAGTGTTGGTGCATGATAAAAGACAGTGTTTACCTGCCATCATAGCTACATTGCCAGTGATCTCATTCTTGTTATTCCTAGAAGCATTGTCAGACGCCTTCTGAGTGCTCAAAAATTCCATAAACTGATGGTACTTCTCAACAGTAATAGGTTGAGGAGAATTGACATCTTCATTGTGCTGAGTGTCATGTGGTCTATGAGTTACAGCAGCAATTTTCCGGTCTTTGAAACCTTTAAAGCCAAGAGGATAGCCATGAACTTCATAACATCTATCTATACTATGGCCTGGAATCTTGCAATGTGTACAGTAATACATAGAACCAGGCTTATCTTGCCGTATTTCTTCTGTAGAGAGCCTTCCCTGAGAAAATTGAGTACCTCTGTGAGCATCTGGTTGTCTTCTGTATACATTGCTTGGTGTAGGAGTCTTGAAAGATGCTTATAACTCCCTGTATGACTGTACTTTCTCTTTTCAGCAAGAAAAGCAAGAGATTCCTTGTTAACAGGCAATTGATAGATTTCTCTGTGTTTTTCTTCTTGAGCGAACATCCAATATGCTTCAGTAACCTTAGGTAAAGAAGGCATCATTAACATATTGCCTCGTATGATGCTGAACTTGTCATTGAGTTTCATCATAAACTGGATTATCATTCTTTCTTGATGACGCTCGAAAATTTTCTTTGTCAAATTGCTTGTGCAATTGTTGCATGTACAGTAAGGGAGAGGATATGCCTCATATATGGCGTCCCAAATTGACTTAATAGAAGTAAAGAACTCATACACAAATTGACTGCCTTGATTAATGTTAGTTAATTTTTGTTCAAGAGCGTATATTTGTGCCAATGATGTATAGCTAAATCTCTCTTCTAGGTCAAGCCAAATATCTTTCGCAGATCTCAAAAAAATTACACTACTAGCAATGCTTTCATCTAAATTGAACAAGATCCAAGAACATACCAGATTGTTACAACGATCCCATGCCTTGTATTCTGCAGAATGTTCATCGTCTGGTTTAGAGTATGTACCATCAATAAATCTGATTTTATTCTTCGCCGATGAAGTCAAAATCATAGATCTCTTCCAACTAGTGAAACTTTCTCCATTGAATTTGAATGAGACAAGCTGTGCTGAATTAGCATCTGAAGGATGAATGTAATAAACACTCGTAGGATTCTGATTTAGTGGTAAACTCAAGGTCTGAGAATTTTTTGAGGAAGATGATTGAGTCATGTTCTTCAACAAAAGCAATTAGAGGAGAGAAGAAAATGCAAAACAAGAATTGAGAAGAATTTCAAGAAGAGAGAATTGTTCAAGAACGATACAATCAAGAATCGAAAAAAAATCAGTTGATGAATGTCAGAGAACTCTGCTCTGATACCATGTTACTTTTCAGAGAAAATGAGAAAGAATATTATTGCAATCAATCGGTTTTTACAATGGTGAGGAGATACATATATATACAGAAGAGAGAGGCAAGAAAAGGAGCTAACGTGTCGTGCAAGGAAGAGATTTGTAACAAATTCTCTGAACAACGTTTCTAAAGAAGAATACAAAAACTATAACTGAATTAGGCTAATAACCTTTGCTGACTAGACAAAGCTAAATTAACTAAGGTGAAGATTTCTTTGTATGAGTATCTCCTATAGACATGGCTAAACATCAGATATTCGGGATGAAGAGTCAGGATTGTCATGTGTTCATGCAGCGACTAATTGCAATAGCATTTCGGGAGTTGCTTCCTGCGAAAGTATGGGTAGCTCTTATTGAAATTAGTCTGTTTTTTAGAAGTCTTACTTCTCCGAAAATTTGTGCCGCAGATATGTGGAGGTTGGATGAGGAAATTGTAGTGGTGCACTGTAAGTTAGAGACTATATTTCCTCCAACATTCTTTGATGTCATGAAACATCTGCCTGTTCATCTAATTTACGAGGCAAGGATTACTGGTCCGGTACAATATATGTGGTATATCCCTTTGAGAGGTAATTACTAATTACATGTCTAAACTAAGTATTATTTCCTTTTATGGTCACTAATTACATGTCTGAATAATTACTAATTGGTTTAATTTACAGATATCTTCGACATTTAAATCTTAATGTCAAAAACAAGGCGCATGTTGAGGCCTCAATCTGTAACGCATATCTTACAGAAGAAGCATCATACTTTGTCTCGTATTACTTTGGGCCAGATGCTCGTTGCAGAGTTAGAGATCTTCCAAGAAAAGATGGCGGAGGCTTTAATAACATGAGATCGGGTGTTTTGTCCATATTCACACACCCAATCAAATTTCATTGGAGGGGTAAGGCTCTTATGATGGATGAAGCAGACCTCAACGAGCACATTTCAAAGGAGGAGCAACGACGTTTGAGGGAAGAGGTCAACCATTTGCTCAACTTTATGCGCATCGTTTTCCACGAAAATCCCTCCTACAGACAACCTCCTCCGCCTCCACCGACCAACTGAGCCTTTGTATTTTTGTTTTTTTTAATTTTGAATTTTTATGGATAAAACATTGGGTTGTATAATACATTACATTAACATTAGTATATTTGTATTATTAATTTTTTTCGTGCCTTTTGTATTATCTAGAGGTGTTCATTCGGGTGATTGGGTCAGTTTCGAACGGGTGTCATTCAGTTTGGTTGTATTTCTGATTGGTTATGTTTCGACTATTTGTTATGACGGGTCCCACTCGAGTCGGGTTGGTTAGTCATGATTCGGTTAAAGATCGATTATTCGAGCTATCGGGTTAACATCGGTTCGATGTCGGTTGAAGTTTGGGTCGAGAGTGAATCGGTGTCGGGTTGTCATCGATTAATAATTTGTTCGATTATGTCGGGTACAGACCGTGTTCAGTTTTTTTCGATAACAAATTTCGGCTACGTATTATTAATTACAATCGACCGAGTCAATATCAAAATAGGTTTTTAGTGAATTTTTAATTGATGACAAAATTCCTTTTACTTAAAGCAAAATAGTTAAAATGCAAATTAATTAGTGATCATTATTACTTTTTTTTTTTTACTTGTTTGACCGGAAATTAAAAATATAAAGTTATAGTCCCTCCGTTTGTTTTTGATTGTCCTATTTGAAGATTTCACACAAATTAAGAAAGGTGAAATCTTTGTAGATAGTGGGTATTATTTTATTAAGAAAGGTGGAATCTCTATAGAGAGTGAGTATTATTTTATTAAGAAAGGTGGAATCTTTGTAGATAGTGGGTATTATTTTATTAAAATAGTGGTGTAAATTAATTAGGAAAAATTACCCAGAATAATACGACCTTTCACCTATTTTCCACGAATAATACGAACTTTCAATTAACCATGAATAATACGACCTTTGACATAAATTTTCCATTGGTATATCATTTTACCCTTTACCGGTTAGAATTTATTTTTAACAAAAATCAACAAACTCACTCATCTTCTCTCATTTCGTCTTTCTTCTCAAAAATACCCAGCTTCATCTTCTCTCATTCACGCTGCTCATTCACGCAGAATAACCAGAGATTCATCCCTCCCAAGCTTGACAATCAACTCACTGTTTGTTTTTCGTTAGATGTTGATGAAAATAAGGTGGTGGAAAATTTGCATAAACAGTCGATAATTATTGAAAATGAGGAGCCCTTAAATTTGAAACGGCTTCCATGGAAGCTTTTGAACTTAAAACCTGTATTCAAGGATGTATTTTACCTATCCCCCACAAAATTGTTGTTTTCCTTTGAATGTGAAAATGATATGATAGTTGCTATGGAGAATAACAATATATTTTGGGAAACTTTTGACGACGTGAGACCGTGGTCAGATGGGGAATGCTTCGGGGATAGGCTAGTTTAGCTCGTATGTTTCGGAATACACCCGAAATGCTACTCCATTGAGAATTTGAACAAGCTGGGAGAAAAATGGGGACCAGTTATTGCTATGGAACAGTGTTTGGAAGGCATCAACTGTTGTTCAAATTACTAGTGAGAACCAAAGCCCAAAATAAAGTCGACACTCGGGTTTGATTTCTTTTTGACAACGGTTGTTGTGATGTCTGGATCAAAGAAAGTGGAATGTGGGATAGCAAGAAGGTTGAAGAGAAAGGGAGATTGGAAAGTGACCATGGGGATGATGCTATTTTGGAGTGTAGTGGCAACTCAAAAATTTTAGAGGTGAGTGAGACACTGGAAATAGCGCATAATAGGGATCCGGAGTATGGTGTTGAGCATACACAGCAGGTTGTAGGAGGTCCTTCTCGTCATTTCTCTGTGGGTCTTAATACCTATAGTAATTACAGGAGATCAGTCGAGAATGAGTTTATGGTTATTCAATCCTTTCAACACCATTCCACCCCAGTTGAAGCACAGAATGACATCGTGGACAAGCAGTACAGTAGTGTTCACAAGGAAGTTGGTCTTTTTGTGCATTTACATGTTTAAGGCTATTAAGAAAAGGGGAAGATTAAAGGAAGTAATTAAAAAAATAAAGGATAACAATGGAGGAAGTAAGCAAAAAAAGGTGAAATGAGCAACAATGGAGGTGAATGGGTGAGGAAGAAGGTTGAAGCAGCAAAAAAAAGGAGGAAATGAGCAACGGTCAGATTTTGACCGGTTATGTAGGTTGCAAACAGGTAAAGTATACCAATGGAAAATTTATGTCAAAGGTCGTATTATTCATGGTTAATTAAAAGTTCGTATTATTCGTGGAAAATAGGTGAAAGGTCGTATTATTCTGGGTAATTTTTCCAATTAATTATTGTATTGGTATTATGAGAGATAAATGAGGATTAAACGAGGAATATAGAAAGTATATGGAAGATAAAAACCTTCCAAAATAGGAAAGTATTCTAAATCGGACAAACTTATGTAACTGCCCGTTATGTGGACAAACTTAAAAGAACAGAGGGAGTATCAAGTTTCATCTAATACGATTAAAAGTAGTTAAATAAACATTGGCCATTGATTATTAACTCTAAATATATGAAATCATGTATTTATAAAATTAATTTATTAAAATATCTAAAATCCGTTCGGGTAAAGTCGATTTTAGCTGGATCGAGTTCGGTTTCGAGCATGATTCGGTTGGATGTGAATCGGGTCGGTCATTTTTAGGTTCGGGTAATCTCGGTTAACGGTTATGTGTCGGTTAAAAAATTCGGTTATAGTTCGGGTTCAGCTTTCCCATTTTCGATTGTCAACCGGTTCGGGTACAACATCGGTTAGTTCAGGTATTGTCGGTTCGATAAACCTAAAAGAGGAAGATATTTTTGGGTCGGTTTACTTTCGGTTTCGTTTCGGGTCGGATCACTTTTGAACAACTCTAGTATTATCTTTATTGCGTTTTTTGTTTCGTTTATCGATAATTTAGGTTATCGATAAAATAACAAAACTGGTCAAATGTGGTCAATATCATTGACCACATTTGACCAGTTTTATTATTTTAATATTAAAAATTTACCAACTCAACTCCGACTAAATATTAGTAGGAATTTAGTCGGTAACCTTAGCAAAAGCCGACTACCTACTGATAATTATTTAGTCGGAATCCAACGCCGCCAAAATTTGGTCACTTTTTGACTAAATTAAGGTTTGACTTTTCCGACTATTTTCCTACCACTATTTTCGTCGGCGGTTAGTCGGAAAAAAAAATTATTATTCAAAATTCTGAAATATCAATTAAATTCATATTTTAGAGAGTCCGGCTATTTACCTACTAAATTGTTGGTCGATATATTACGACTAATGGTTAGTCGGCGGTTGGTCGATATATTGCGACTGAATGCCTACAACTTGATCTAGTCGGAATTGCGACTAAACACCAACCATCTAAGTTTTGGTCGGAATTCCGACTGAATTTCCGACTATTTTTATTTACCGACAATCTAAATCGACTTACTGTTGTTAGTCGGTGTTTAGTCGTATAGAGCTATACCGACTAAACACCGACTATTCTGGGTGGTCGGAATTATCCGTTTTTTTTGTAGTGATTGTTAAAATGGTTATCGGTAAATTGTAAATTAGTAAAATAATAAAATAATTATCAAATAAAGACATATGGATTTGAAATTTTTATCACGAATCATATGGGCAGTAACTAAATTTGGTAAAAGTTTGGAAAGATTTAGTTAACTCTAAAGGACCTTAATAATATTTTTACTCGGTTATTAATAATGGTAAGTTAGAAAACATCAAAATACAAAATAAATACTAAATGACGTCTTTTGGACATGAAAATTTGTTTAGAAAGTTATATAAATAATAGTTACATGTTAAAAAATTTATATTGATTTTTTTTATCATATAGGGACTTAATAGATTTTATTTGGTTTATTGGTTAAATAACGATATTAATTATTAAAAATACCCCCACAAGATTTTCAATGGTCATTTAAAATTTTATATTCCTTAAAATGGTTTCTAGAACATCATAAAATTTTCATATATTTTTATTTGGACTTAAAAAATTTTAAACTGATTTTTTTTGATTTATCAATAAAATACCAATATAAAAAAATTAGAATATCATACATGACATTTATAAGTTTAAATGGGCTAATAATATTTTTATATGACTTCTTGAACTTTGGTAAAATTTTATTAAGCTAATTATTAAGTACTTACTTCTTTATCAAATTAATAAAAATTGTTTAATTATTTACATTGTTCATTAAATTTGAGTAAAAATAGACCTATATCAAAAATTCATAATTACGTTAGTAACCTACTATCTCATAGTATAAATTAAAATAAGTTTTACTTAGATAGTTTGTAAATTTTATTGATAAAACATCATTTAAATAACGGTAAATACCTAAAGTTTCGAAAATAATTATAAAATCATTATAAATTGGAATAACCAATTATAATGTGATGGGACAACCTTAAACTCATTTTAATTAAGTATTATAATGACTTGATTAGCATGGTCCTTGTTGGAGAACTAATACGTATTTTGTAAATCAACTATCGATTTTATTAAAGGCAAAACTATCTCGTATTTAAGAAAATAGTGTTTTATGAAATCTTTTGTCATATTGATTTTATAGACTTATGAACTATATTATAGTTGCTTTGAATGAATTTCAACACTTTTAAATTATATTTACTTTAAGAAGGATGGAAATAAAACATTTTAGTGGTTTCCTTGAAAAATTGTCTTGAATTTTAATAACTTTTTATTACGATGCATTTCCACACATGTCAGTGATGCCCCAATATAATACAAATGTTAAATTTGATGATACGATTATGCTAAGCATGTTTTACCCATGTGGGAAGATTTTGATTTGAATTTTTTTTTTCAATGTCGTGAAGAAAGTATGATTTGCTCTGTTGCAAATAAAAGATGTTTATCATATGAAAAAAGTGAATATTTTTTACTTTTCAAATGCTATTGAATTTACAAGGTATATATTATATACAATAATGTTGTAGAGGAATCAGCGACTCACCAATGATGCGAGTGTTGTTCACAATAACATTGTGTTACACTTGTCAGACATGTCGCGGACGGTAGACCGACTACCAAACGAGTCACAGGATGACTCACAGAGTACCCATTCAAACTTATGATATGAGTTGGAAATTGATTTTGATCCATTGAGATCTTATGATCTATGATAAAAAAAATGAGAACTTAGAATTATTATAAAACCATTGAATTGAGTTTAAATGATGATATGATTTATCAAATGAAAAAGTATCTTTCAAAATGAATTTACTCAAACCAAATGTTTTAACAACCTGTTTGACGGGCACTAGTGTGTTATACTCAACCTTTTGTTGATATTATGCTTTGTATGTTTTCCAATGGCTTTTGTTTTTAGAGTGAACCCACATGGCACCTCGATGGAGAAATAATATGCGAACGAAGGATGAACTTGAATTGGACTTTGGCACACTTTTATTTAGATCTCTTTATTGTATCTGAGAGAGTATTAGTACAACTATTTAGATTTGGACTATTCTAAATACGTAACTCGAACTTCAGACTTATTTCGATTTGGTTGTAATTTTCTTTTCTTTTGGACAACTAAGACTTCCATTATATTTTTACTTGAACATTGGTTTAACCTTTAAGTAACCCCATTAATTATGGTGGCAAAAGTGAGCTTCCGCTTTATTAATACTAAATTCAAATTATTGCCTCTATAATTCAGGGCAGTTACACTGTTCTTGACCTATCTAAAAATCTAAAAGATTCAAAAAAAATAACGGTTTAATGTTTGATGCTTAAATAGTGCATTAATTAGTAATTAAGGGCTTTTAATTAATATTTCGCGCCCTCAGCTTCTTTAATCTCAGGACTTTTAAAATCAAAAATCAAATTTTAAATTTTTTAATAATGTTATATGCCATGCATGATGAATTCTACCAAATATTTCGATATATTAAAAGAGACGAACATATTACTTATTCAGAGACTGTTTCGGCACATGCAAATTAAGAATACAAATTATAAGAAATATAATCAAATCGAATCATGTGCAACTGTGATATTCTGATTCCTCTACAACATTATTAGGCTTTTCGTTTTGTTAATTTTTGGAATTATACACGATTATGATATTCAATAGTTTTATATTCTTTGTTTTCTCCTACCAAGCATAACTACATATAAGACAAAAAGGGACTTTTGAATTATGTATATTTATAGGAGTTTTAGTATTTTAAGTTTAGTATTTTCATATTATCATGCATTATTAATGTTTTTGATAAAAAAAGGATCTATTTTGAATTGGACTCAAATCTAGTTAACAATTCAATCAAATACTACTCGATCCCTCCTATTCACACAAAATGGGACATTTGGATTGGGCATTGTTTTTAAGAGTGAAATGGTGGGATATTTTAATTGATTAAATTAATTTAAAGGTGGTAGTTGGGTATTGGAAGTAGTAAAAGTGGGGTAGTTGGGTATTTTAATTGATTAAATTAATTTAAAGGTGGTAATTGGGTATTGGGAGTTGTAAAAGTGGGAGTAGTTGGGTATTTTAATTGATTAAATTAATTATAAAGGTGAGAGTAAAAATAGAAATTGGACATTTTGTGTGAATTGAAGGGAGTAATATTGATAGAGTACATAACATATAGCCCTTCAAAAATCAATTCAAGCTTTTATGCTAAATTGATTATCACATTTGATAAGTATTGAAAACAAGAGAGAAATCTAAATTTTGTATTATATTCTCATTAATTAAAATGAAGAAATAATGCCCTAGTTAAACAAAAAAATAACAGAAAGAACACTTAATACTTTTCTAAAAATAGCCTAACAATAAACTATTATTAGTAATAAACTAAAAATAACTATTATTCTTAACAAACTAAAAAAAACTATTACTTGTAACAAACTAAAAATAACAAATTAAGAAAGAGAAACTGACTCCCTCTTCCTTTCTCTTTTTCTCTCTTCCCTTCCAAAAAAATCTAACCTCCATAGTTAGTTCGGGGCTATCATCAACCTTTTGGTTGTAAGCCTCTAAATTTATCTCTTTTCTTTTAATATTAAATTTATCCATTTTAAACATTTAGAATATAACTAGAATAAATATGTGTCCTCTCTCTACAGGAGAGTTGTTTTACCCATTCATTGGGTTAATTCTACCCAAATATTGGGTTTTGATTTCTCTCTTCGTGAGACTTTGGAGTTATGAAGTTTGGTTTGTAATTGATTTGTGGGTAGAGATTAATGCGATAATGCAGCAGACACCAAAAAAGCAATTACCATCAACTACATCAAATTCAATTTTATCTCAAGACTAAGATCGAAAGACCTCCACATAGAAGGTTGTGTCAAACAGCGATGTGGAAGAGGATGTTCAAAATTATCAGATCTCATATACAACGATCGTACTTTTGTTAATTTTGAGTTATCTTTGTCACAACCCGGCTTACCGTTTACTGAGTAAGACAGGTCGTCACGGGGTTTACTAACCCAAAGATCTCCAATTTCGATTCATAGCTCGTAAAAAGGGTCACGAGGTCTAATACATAACCACAACAGCTAATCTTAAAACCAAATAGCTAAACCAAAATCTAAAATAATAATACAAAGTCACTATATAAGTCTAATGTAATCAATATACAAAGTCTATTACACACTTACTAAATACAAACACTATTACTTCCCACAAACTCAATTCATAAATCTTCCATGTATACTCTATTCATCATCGCTAACCCATCGTTCCCGACTGGTACCGACCTGTAATCAAACTGAAAGATGGAAACAACAGGGAGTCAGATTAAACTGAATGAGAAGTAACAATCCAAAACACAAAACATAGTAATTCAAAACATAGGTTTAAAAGCAACATCCATTTCCTAGATCTATGTGCGCACAGGGAGTCTAGTTTGAGAGGTGCCCCATAGCTCTATAACTATGTCTCTCTCGGGTGAGGCTAGTCAATATTTGGATTACAATTCACCTCAAAAACAGGGAGTAGGGAACAATGTTCCTCAACTCCGTCAATGGCCAGCTCGCAGCTCGATCCATTAACCATATCATAATCAACATAATCAATCATATCCAAATCATCATCAATAATCAACAGTTCAAAACAATTTGATAATGAAAACATTTTCAAAACAGTAGCTTGGCCAAGCCCTTTAAGGGACTGCTACTACTTACCAATTCCGACGCTTCTAATAGCCAAGATCGATTCACCGCAGCTGACTAAAAGGGCTCATCGTGTAGTCGTATCCTGAAGCATGACAATAAGCATAATCACTAACGAGTGTTCGATATTACTATACTAACGTATAACTTATTACATCTCCTTCTAGGACTTAAGCTTAACCAAGACTCTTGTTTTAATATTCCTAATCATCATAATAGTGCATATTCTAATCCTTAATTCACCATTATATCTCGACTTATCGATACCTTCAAGAATCATTTACCTTATTTACGAACATCAATTATCGAATATCTTATTTATCAACATTGTTCCTCTGTAAGACCTATACCCAAGGTAATCTATATACACCTCTGAAATTTATATATTCTTCAAATCAAGTATTTAGTTAAACTCAGATTGTTAATTTGTTTCCAAAGCAATCACCCACAAAAGAATCTCCTAATTCTTCAAAAATATCATATTACCAAAATGAATCAAGAAAACCATCCAAGAATGTTAAATTATCACACACTTTTCACTTTCCCCGAGAGAATCCATAATCCTCATTATTCACTTAAGCTTTTTTTTTTTTTTTTGCAAATTTGGAAATATTTTATTAATGAAGATAAAAAACACCACACTGGAAGATGTAGCCCCAGGACCGCCGGCATAAAAAACCCCGCGAGGGGAAAAAGCCATTGGACCAAGGGACCAAAAACCAGGCCACTCAGAACAGCGCATAGGAGTGGACTATGCAGATATCAGGACCATGTCTCATCATACACATCGTTGTCCCCCGATTTAGCCCGTCCCCATACAACACCCAAAAAACACCATAAAAGAAAAAAAAAAACAACATCAGGCTCAAAACAGGCCCAAAACCAACAACAAGAAAACAAAAAACACCATCACAAGTACAACATCGGGCAAGTAGAGGAATTGAGACTCCATGTCATATCAACGCCTAGAAGCTCCTTTGCCAAGCTTGCGATTCTCATCTTCAAGGTGGATACTATGATTTTTGGGTTGCAGGCCTTCTGTTCAAATTTGATTTTATTTCTTTCATACCATAACGACCAAACTGTGCATCCTAGAATAAGGTTCCAAATTTTCCCATTGCATCTTCTAGGTTTCAAGCTCCTCCAAGAAGTGGTGAATAAAGGGCATTGAAAGTGCAGAGCGCCCTCAACTCCCCACCATGCTAGAACATCCATCCAAATCCTCCAAGACACTGCACAAGTAAAGAGAACATGAGAATTTGTCTCTAAAGTCAACTCACAGAAAGGGCATTGACCATTTGAGTAGTCAATTATTCCTCTATTCACTAGCATATCTCCTGTTTTGAGTCTCTCCAAATTTGCAAGCCAAAGAGTAAGTTGAGCTCTAGGAGGCACTTTCATCTTCCATATGATCCTGCAAACATCAGTAGAAAGAATTGGGGTATGTGTGCTATAGAATCTTTCCACAATATCTTTAATGGGGAATTTGCTATATCGGTTTTCATGCCAATATGCACCATCATTTTCTCCAAGGACTGGGGATACCTGCATAATAAGAAGCATTAGTCTATCAAGATCATTTTTCTCCCAATCATACAACTGTCGTCTCCAAGACAACTCCCACACCCAAGCACCATTACGCCACAACCCCAATCATACAACTGTCGTCTCCAAGACAACGCCTAGAACAGTCTAGGAAAGAGCTCCTTGAGTGGGCCATTCGAAACCCATTTATCGCATTATTCACTTAAGCTAACATCAACTATCATAAGATCATCTAATTAAACAAGCTAATCCAATAAAATTAAGAAACTATTAATCATTTCCATGGTTTCAAGGACTCTTTAATGAAAAAGGATGAAACTAAAAGTAATATAATCAAGAAAGAAAGGTGTATAATAATTTTAGGGTTTATGCAAAAGAAAAGATAGATTAAACCATACCAACAATAATCATCAATTGAAAGCCAAGAAGGAAGGCAACAGGCGATACACACAACACGCCAAAACCATGTTGCTGATTTCTTCATTGTTGATTTCTGTCAAAAAAATCAATGGAAGAGGAAGAAGGAGGCGTGATATCTGCTTGCTCAGGACTGCTGTCGAAAATCAAAAGAAAGATTGGTAGTGATGGCTGCTCAAGTTCTACCGCAAGGAGGGAAAAAGAAAGATTTTCTTGAAATTGTACTGATTTAATGGCTGTACAGTATTTGTTTTATAAAAACAAACAGAAAAAAAAGGGTTTATGGAAAAAGGGATTAAGAAAGAGGGTTAATAGTATAAAGAAGGGAGATGAATCGTTTCTTGATTCTTAGAATCAAAAATGATAAAATAAGATTGATTAGTAATAAAATGTGAGAAAGGAATGAAGAAACAATAAAGTCAAAAGAGATATTTTTATGATCTTAGCCATAAGTCCAATTATTTATTTGGCTTAATTTTAATTTTTTTTAAAATATTTAATTTAAATTTCCCAATTTTAAAAAATTAATTTCTCAATTGTTACAATCTTTGGTTAAAGTTGTTATGTACTTGCTAATTTTTATCTTTGATGTAGATGTCGTATGACTCTTTATTAATGAATCAGGTATTTAACAAAAAAAAAACTAAAAATAACCATTATTTTCTACACTCCCCCTTAAGTTGAGTGGTCAGATCTTGAACATCCAACTTGCGAAGTGTCTCTTCAAAGACTTCTGTTCGAATTATCTTCGTAAGAATCTCTGCAACCTGGTCTGTGATGGATTGAAGACTAATGACTTCATTTTCAAATTTCAAGTTTCTCTTTTATGAAGTGACGATCTACTTCTACATGCTTTGTACGATCATATTGAACCGGGTTCTCGGAAATACTTATTGCAGCTTCATTATCACAATAAAGCTTACATGGTTTAGTTTGGTGAAAACCAAGTTCTTCCAACAACTTTCGGAGCCATAAAATTTAGTTAACCCTTTGGCAATACCCTTGATTTCTACTCAGCACTAGATAAAGCTACAACCTTTTGCTTCCTACTTTTCCAGGTCACCAAATAACCTCCGCCAAAAGTAAAATATCCAGAGGTTGAATTTCTTCCGTCTCTATCTCTTGCCCAATCGACATCAATATAGGCTAATAAACCAAGATTCCCATTCATTTTAAACAAAATACCTTAACCACACGTTCCTTTGAGATATCGAATTCTCCTCATGACCACTTCGAGATGATCAGTTTGAGGAAGATGCATAAATCTATTAATAATTCCTACCACATAAGTTGTGTCTAGCCTAGTATGAAAGAGATACATAAGTTTACCAATTAATCTCCGGTATTGCTCTTTATCTGTCAACTTAGCTCCCTTAACAATTATTGGAATTTCGACCGCATAAACCATGATTAGCCATTATTGGAATTCCCGCTGGCTTGCAATCAATCACAACAATACTAGGAAGTAGATCAAGAATATATTTCTTTTATTTAATGAATATTCCGAGCTTGGATCTAAGAACCTCAATTCCAAGGAAGTATTTAAGATTTTCAAGATCTTTCATTTCAAACTCTTTAAATAGTCTTACCTTCAACTTTGCTATCTCTTCCAAATCATCTCATGTGATTATCATATCATCAACATATATTATTAGACATGTAATCATCTTTTCAGTCTTCAAGAATAAACTGTGGTCTGCATTGCTTTGCCTATACCCAAATTTCTTCATAGCAAGAGTAAATCTCCCAAACCATGCTCTTGGAGATTGTTTTAAACCATATAAGACCTTCAAAAGTTGGCATCCTTCTCCAATATTAAAATTATGAGTGAAGTCGGGAGGAGCTTCCATATATATTTCTTCCTCAATTTCGCCATGAAGAAAAGCATTATTGAGTATGTTTCCATAATTTCTTCCTCAATGCTAATGAATTATTGAGTTTCCTTATTTTAAACTACAAACACTTAAGAGTACGTTTTTAGGGTGTAGTCAATCGATCTCCCCTTTGTTTATTGATTATTTTCATAGCATTTTGTTTCTTGTCATTAGTATAGTTTTAAACACCGAACCTTTTATATAACCTTCCTACATCCAAATCTAGAGTGTAGCATCCCCTTTTTTCTAATGATTGCTCTCCCCCACCTCTTGATGATCAAACTATAAGTTAGTCTTTTGATGATGAGCGTTGCTTGCAAGACTCTCTTATTTCCATATAGTTGCATCATTACTCCCCTATGCCTTCTGATAAAGTACCACTCGCTTGTGAGACTCTTGTCGAAGTGCTTGTATACTTCACATTGACGAGTGTCGACATTTTGTGCATTTTCATCCATTATGTGAGGCCATTGACTTAGAGATTAAAGTATCTATTGACCATGAGTCTCCAGTACATTTTTATTACGTGTTTTGTTTTAAGTCTCATTTTATATCTCTTATGGCGCGTTTGGTAAATGGTAATAAACCGCGACAATGGGAATGAAAAGCTAGTGTAATATTAGTTGAAAAATCTCTTTTCTACCTTGATGGCCATGCTTGACAACCTTCAATCATCTCATTTTGTTCATGAAATTCATTCCAATGCATTACCAATGGGAGAGGTGGTATTAGGTGGTAATGGAAATTTGTGAACAAAAAAACTTTTTTGTGATCAAAATTTCATTAGCATAGGAATGACATGAAAGTTTTGATGCAATTTTACACTATAAATCATTCTCATTACAATCATTTAGTACCACTAACCAAACGGGCCGTTAATGACTATGATTTGTTCCCCACTGCTCTCCCCCATGCTCATATTGATTCTTGTGATGATTTAACAATCAATTCTTACTCCCTTTCTTTTGTTTGCTTTTTCTTTGGCTTATCATCTCGTAATTAAAAAGTCATTCTTTGTTGTGTATCTCCTCTTCTTGCTTCTCTCCCTCTTCCACTCCCCAACCTTTACTAGTATGGGGAGTGAGTTTGACAAACTTTCATGGAGTTTGACTCGCTATTTATGAGAACGACCAAACTAAAGACCTTAACGAAGCGCTTGTATGGAGGCAACCTAACTATTTTTATTTTATTTTTTATTTTACTACCTCTGTTAATTGTTTTCTGCAACTTTTGCCATTTTTGTCCGCTCAAGGTTATTTGCAACTTTCCTTTTTTAGTAAAAAATAACCAATCTAATTACCTATCCCATCATTTTCTCTCTCCTTTAATCACCTATCCCATCATTTTTTCTCTTCTTCTTTTTCCTAAATTACCTATCCCTACTTCCTCTCTCTTTCTTTCTCTTACTTACCTATCCCTACTTCCATTATTTCTCTCTCCTATCTTACCTTTAATTACATTACCCCACATTCTCTAATTTTGCTTTAAGAAAAATTGCATTGGCAACCGCAATTTGTACTGCGGTTGCACAAAACAATTAACGGAGGTAGTATTTTATTTGTTGCATTTTTGCTAGTTATGCTCACGTTTGGTTTGCAGTGTTTGACTATTCTTTAGAACTCACAGATCCAAACGTTCGTTGTACCACCTAAGCTATCTCCTAATGTTGTGATTGATCTTAAAGAAGACAGATGTTTGTGCTAATGGTCCCGTAAAAGAAAATATACAAAAAATAAGAGGGTCCGAAAGAGATATAAGGCTAAGAAAAAGAAGATGGCTCCACCTTGGCTTAGGGGGCCCTTATATTCGAACCCACCTCCTAGTGACACCAATGCTATGTTATTAACCCTTGTTTTAGTTTTCTTGGACATAGTGCATATATTGTTGATCTTTTTTCTTTATGCTTTTCTTGTTCACTAAAGGCAAGGTTGCACAAAAAATGATTGTAATACCCTAGACACTACACATAGTATAGTAGTAGAGGGGGATTGAACCATGAGGACAAGACTTGCAAGACTCTAGACTTGATGTACGGAGGTTATATGGGTGAAAGGTTGTTTAAACTAAACTACTAATGACCATAAAAAAAATATAAAAGCGATAATAAGCAATGAAAGACAAACGGAGATGGATTAGATCCACCCTAACAAGGTTAATTAAAATACATTATAAGCTGGGTCAAGGGAAATCGCAAAACAATATAATCAATCAAGACACTTAAGATGGTGAGAGGAAGTTCGTGACTTTATAAATCACACAGACAAATTATAATTGTCCTATGTCTCCTAATTATTGGCAGGACAAGATTCACATCGAGAATCAATCAACCAATCATTAATTGGGACTTTACGTCCTTCAATAATAATACCGCAAGTGCACGATTTAGCGTAGTACGTCAGCAAGTACGGGTCGAATCCACACGGAGTGGGGTGTATATCAAGGGATTCTTAAACAATTAGTTTGTTCAACAACGTATATATAGATGTTTGTTGGTAATATGACAAGCAAATAAAGACTAAAGCTAAAGTACAACATAAAACAAGAAAAGATGCTAATTAACCAAGAAAATAAAATTAAAGGCAATGAAAACACATGAAAAAGTAATATGATGATGAAGAGGCAAAGGCTAGACTTTATCACCAAAGTAGTATTTATGAATATTCAAGCTAAGGTCATAGTTATGGGTTATGGGAAAAAACGTATCATAAATATTACTGTTCTCTCTTGAGCAACAAAAGCTTTCTAAAACATACTCAACTACCTATTATCATAAAGCTAAGTACATTTTAAGACATGGAGCACGCATTCAACATTTGCAATCAAAATATCTACCTATTGTCACGAAGATGATTCAATTTTTAGGCATGAATTATCATTAGAAATCGATTCTCGCCCCCATCTTCCTATTTGGTTCAGGCCCTTAGCCAACATATGCAAATACCCACAGTTATTCATTTTGTAGCTCTTATCCATATATATATATATATATATATATATATATATATATATATATATATATATATATATATATATATATATATATATATATATATATATATATATATATATATATATATATATATATATATATATATATATATATATATATATATATATATATATATATATATATATATATATATATATATATATATATATATATATATATATGATCGAAAAGTATGTAGTATATTACATTTACTTTAACAAAAAGTTCAATCTAAAGTACTTTGCCCATTGGTCACGGACTTCATCTATTTCATCTTGGCTATATGTGCTTGATCTTGCAATATACTCCTTCAAAACAAATAATAAACAAAACAAATTAAAATAAATACATTATTTATGAACGCGCGCAATCCAATATACAATAACGACCTATATCTATATTGTAACCTTGAAAGCAAATAACAAAACAAAAAAGACATTAAAAAGTTCACCAAATACAAAAATTCTGTAGAACGGCAGAATTCTATTTGTAAAATTAATAATCCAAAAATTTTTAAACTCATGTACCTGCAAATAAACTCAATACAGTAAAAGTGGTGTTTATAACCACCTTCATTCCTTCTCGTACCAACCAAATAATTTCCCAAAGTACAATGAAAATGGTGTTAATAACCACTTTTTCTCCAATCTAAACTATTTAACTAAACAACCATTTCAAAACATCATCAAATTAAACAACATAACTAGAAAGCATAATAAAAATCGAAAAATAAACTCATTTGTTGCAAATCACCCATACATTGACTATATTGTTTAAATATCTCATACATAAACCTCATGACGTAGTAGCCACACTCTCTCCCGCCAGGTTGTTGGGCACACTCATAAAATTAGAAAAATGAGCTAAATTGAATGCTATACAACTTAAATTTTTAGAAAATATAAGAATAACACATATATACCTTTATTTGCTTAAAAAGTAATGTTGTGTTGTTACTTTGGCTATGAGCCTTGCCCTATAAGATTTATAAGCATTAAAATAAAACCACAAAAGTTTGTCAAGGCAAAACATTCAATTATGATTAACTCTTTCAAAATATATTCAAGGACTTGTTTTGTAGTTTCAATCTTCTACCAATAAAACGGCTAATGACAAAAGTTTAAATTCCATAATAAAAATAATAAGTCTCCAAAGGAATTGTTTTGAAGGTTAATATGCCCAAAACAAATTAGGAGTCAACAAATACTTATGAGATCACTAAAATGGATGAGCTTGCTTATACAAATGAGATATGAATCAGGGAATGAAAGTAAACAGTATAACTGAAAACTTATATATTCAATTCAAGACAAGTGTGTACACATACAACTATACAAGTATGGAATCGAATAAGCCTGAACAGGCTTAAGTGAAGTTCCATCAATCTAAAGTTTCTCTTTCCTCCCATACTTCAATAATATTTTCTTTGGATTCTAAATGTTATTTTCTAATTTTAATATTCTAATGATATTTCTGTAAAAAGCTAAGCAAAAAACAATTAATGGATGAAACCATTTAATTTTAACAACAATTGCAAAATGTATAAATATAATTATGCGGGACGATGCAACATGTTTTTCAACACACTCAAGATTGTTAGTGTAAATCCTTTACCGCTAGTGACAAAAGGCATCAAGAATCAAGAAAAAGGGCTTCATAATTTTAGCATACAACCCCACCAAAAAAAACCATGTAAATTAGGTGTGAAAAAACAACTTATGTGTAGGATTTAGAATTGTTGAACATTTAAAGTATATAGACCTAGATTTGTATATACTACATACTTAGTATAGTAGTATGGGACTAAATAAATATATTATAAGTCCAATTAAATACCTCAAAGATTTTGATGAATCGTTACTTTGATTCATAAGTTTTGTTTGATGAAATCATTGCTTTGATTCATAAGCTTTGTTTGGTGAAACATTACTTTGGTTCATAAGCTTTGCTTGATGAAACATTATTTTGGTTCATAAAGTTTTACTTCGTGAAACATTACTTTGATTCATAAGCTTTGCTTGGTGAAATACTTTTATTTCAAAAGGAGGTATTGTTTGATGCATAGCTCTATAAATAGAGGTTGCATGTCAAGGGACATTCCATCCCATTTTTCATATCATTTATGATTTCCCTCTTAAGAATACTCTAATTCTTATTCTTCCTTTCATGAGATAATATTGAGAGAGTAATTAACTCTCAATATCATCAAAGTTCTTAATTCACTACAACACTTGTATTTACTATTGCAATGTACTTTGTGCTAGTACATTGTTGTGTAGATTGTATCTCATTGTGAATTTCAGTTATCATCCCAAGCACCTTTGTGGGAGAAATATCACAATAAGAAAGTGCATGAACGCCTTCTACTCATATCAAGTTTCCGAGCGACTTCTTTGATTGTCGCAACCTTATCTTCATGGTGTCCATTTGATGATTTACAAAGCAAGGAGTTCCATTGCCATTCACACAAAGAAAATACAAATCGGTTTGTTTTATTTGTATTTGCATTATATTTCCAATAAGAATCAACAAGAATATACTGTATACAAGGTGCCAAGGGAGAATAATTCGCACACCAGAAGAAATGGATCCCTTCCAAGACCTGGGCCAACAACAAGACAGTCAAATCGTTCCATCCACTTCTTAACTATAGAAAGAACCTTGTTAACAGTGATTCCTTTGTTTTCATCCCTGTTAATAAATACTATATTACCAACCACCAGCACGACGACGTATGTACACAAAACGAAGCATTGGTATCAATTTTACTTGACACTATAGGACTCTTCCAAGACCGGAAGCACAATCAACTCAGGACTGTAGCTCTTGATGATTGGAGCTGCATCTTTGTACAAAACACATGTGACAGATCTGCACCCTTTGATGAAGAAAACAAAGCAACTGACTCTCAATCTCTCGGAATAAGATGCAAATATATAAAATTTTGATACAGATATTAATGTGACTAACAATTTTTAAAGCTGAGATTGCTGCAAAGTAAGGAGCACCAGTGTATTCTCGACAACCTCCAATAACAGCTATTTTGCCTGTCAACATATAGCTCATAAGACTGAATCTCCAACTACACTGCTCATACTCATAAATACAGGTCTTCATTCAAGTCCTCAGGCCAATTTTGGATTTAGTGTTTCGGGGTCAGTTCAAATCGAATCTTGTGTCCATGTTGGTTTTACATAATCGTAAACCTATTTTTAAATTGGGTCAAATTGGATTCAGTTATAAAATAGAAAATGAATAACAATTCACAAAATCAACCAAATAATCATAAATTCAGCTAAATCTGAGAAAGAATTGACCTCAGAGATACAGTAAGAACAGATAGCTTTGACAATAGAAAGAAAGAGAGAAGAAACCTCGACTAATTTAGATAAAAAAGAAACCATGAATTTCACCCAAAATTACAGGAGATAGAAATTGAAGAGAAGAAACGAATGGATTAGGCAGGAATCCTTTTATTTTCTAATTTCTATCTATAAATAATAATAATTAACCGATTAGAATCAAATTAAAGACAAAAACCAAGAAAATATTTGTAAAAATTAAAACAAACAAACCAAAACAGGGATGAATTAGTGATTAACGAAGCAGATGAACAGTGATGAACGAAGTCCCAAATGAACGGATTTACAAACAACAAATTTACCTGAACAAAGATTGACGAACGCAGCAACAATTGGAAATTGTTAGGAACGAAGCAGATTAGACATGAATTAGTGATGAACGAATCAGATGAACGCAACAATTGATGAACAAAGCAGGGATGAAAGCAAGCAGATTAGGTTTTTAGGAGGAACGAAGCACTGAGGAACCACTGAGGAACGAAAGAAGCAAACAGCAATTGATGAACAAATTATTTGATTCTTTGATTTTTCGGAAATATTAGGGTTTTAGGTTTAGAAATTAGAAATTGAAAGTTCCGCGGTCCCGCCTTTAATTTATCTAATTTCATTTTGGAACAATCCCCAACAACAGCCTTGTAATTTACTCGTTTTCATTTAAACAGCCTCCAACTTCGTTTATCCTCAACAACAGCCACCAAAGTACCAAAAGTGACATCGAAACAGCCAAGTTGCCCAAATGACCGGTTGTTAGCCTATTCTTACCTTTGACCATGGCTTATGACCGTTGACCTAAAATAAAATAAAATAAAATAAAAATTTAACTTCCTTCATCTCTTACCTTTCACCATTCATCTTCAACAGGCTGAAGAAACCCATGGAAATTGAAATTGACCAGGGCAAGACTAAGACACCATGAAAAGAAAGCAGATACCTTATGAAGTTCAAGAACTCCTCAAGCATGCTTTGAACCTTCAATCCATGGGGAATGAAGAACCAGATCCTTCAAGCCATAGCCCAAACTTTTGCAATTACTGGAAAGCATCTTCAAAGTCCTCCATGGGGGTCAGTAAATCACATCCAAGCTTTAATCTCATCGAACTCCAGGCTCGATTTGACGAATTCAAATTTAGGGTTTAACCCATAGCAGAATACCAAGAGTGAATCTTCAAATCTGGAGCTTCATGGAGTCGAACACAGACCCAAACATGAATCTCGAACGATAATTAAAGGCGATAACCCATCCTTTAGTTGCTCACATACTTTATTACAGGCCATAAACGAAAATCCCTAAATCAATTTAGGGTCAAATCGAATTAGGGTTTCTTCAGCCTGTTGAAGATGAGGTTCGTAATCATCATAGACGCGCCTGAGAGGGAGTTTTCGCCATTAAAGTAGTAGCAAATCCATTGAAGAAAGGTATGGAGAGTGGAAGAGGATAAAGAAATGGAGGAAGAAGAGTGAATGGTGAAAGGTAAGGGATGAAGGAAGTGAATTTTTTTTTTTTTAAATTTTATTTTTGGTCAACGGTCATAAGCCATGGTCAAAGGTAAGAATAGGCTAACAACCGGTCATTTGGGCAACTTGGCTGTTTTGATGTCACTTTTGGTACTTTGGTGGCTGTTGTTGAGGATAAACGAAGTTGGAGGCTGTTTAAATGAAAACGAGTAAATTACAAGGCTGTTGTTGGGGATTGTTCCTTTCATTTTCAGATTATTTGTATACTAGTATTATACCCGTGCCATGCACGGGTTATCTACACTTGTGACTTCAGAGATATAAATAATAATTTGTAATTTATTTAGTAAAACACTTCTATCTTAAAAATCAATAATATTTTAGTAAGTAAAACATTCTAATAAAACAAATATAAGATTGCAATAAATAAATTGTAGAATAACTTGACAACAAAATAATTTTCTACAACGATATCAATGCTAAAATCAAATGATCATTATTTGTTAATAGACAAATCAAGATGACAATATTGATCCTGCAAATAAAAATAAAATTAAAATTAGTAAATAAACATTCTAATTATATATAATAGTTAAATTACACATGTTTTAAATGCAAGATACGTACCTTAAATATTAGAAAATACTTCCTTATATACGACATTTTCAGTCGTATTTTTTGGTTTGTTGTCTTTGTCACATACCAATATTTTGAGACCACGCCTACTTGTTACCCTTGAGACAGCCACATAAAGTTGACCATGACTAAACACAGGCTTAGGAAGATATATCCCTACATATGCCAAAGATTGCCCTTGACTTTTATTTATTGTCATAGCAAAACATAGTGAAATCGGAAATTGCCTTCGTTGTAGTTGTACCGGCAAACGTGAGTCGTCAGAAGGTGTCAAAGTAATGCGTGGAATAAGCACTTTACTTCCTTTGTAGCTGCCAGTAATAATTGTAGCCTCTATGACATGATCACCCAAATGATTAACGACCAACCTAGTTCCATTCCACAACCCCGCAGAAGGATCAATGTTCCTTAACAACATCACTGGAGCTATTCATAAAAACCAAATAAAGTATATAATATTGAATTTGGTAATTAATTGGTAAGGCTATATATATATTGAATTTGGTAATTGACGGTAATTGGTAAGGCTAGGCATAGATGTTATACTATAAAGTGGAAATTTGGTAACTGAATCAATTGGGTAATCATATAATTTGGTAATTAATAAATGGGATTGCTTCAGTTACCAAATTTATAAATTGATTTGAGTGCGTCAATGTGGTAATTTACCGGATTCTATAGTATACAATTTGGTAATAAATAAATTTGATTGCTTGTTTATAAATTGATTTGATTTGATTGCGTCAATGTGGTAATTGACCGGATGCTCTAGTATACAATTTGGTAATTAATAATTAATTTGGTAATTAATAATTAATAAATTTGAGTCTAAGAACGACACGTGGCAAGCCAGCATTTTGAGCGGCAAAAAATTAACTCTAAGAACGACACGTGGCATAGATGCTTCTGTATTATATAATTTATATGATTGTGTTTAAACACACGATACAAAATAATAGTTATTTGTATCGGGTGTTTAAACACAAGATACAAATAACTATTATTTGTATCGCGTCTTTAAACACACGATACAAATAATAGTTATTTGTATCGGGTGTTTAAACACAGGATACAAATAACTATTATTTGTATTACGTGTTTAAACACACGATACAAATAATAGTTATTTGTATCGGATGTTTAAACACAAGATACAAATAACTATATTTGTATCGTGTGTTTAAACACACGATACAAATAATAGTTATTTGTATCTTTTGTTAAAGTAAAAGATACAAAAAGTATTATTTGTATCTTCTTTTTTAACAAACGATACTAATAGGGGGTTACTAACGAGACTTTTTTTACTAGTGACTTCATCTCAGTTAGCTGGCATTTTCTCCAAGATAATTTCATCCATTCCATTTCGTGATTTGCTGGCCAAACTTGGCATGTATACTCCAGCCCAGTTCGTGAGGGGCTGATAAAGAGTAGTATAGTAGTATAGTAAAATTTATTAATACAGTTGATAAGTGTAATTATTTGCACTAACCGGTTATATTTTTATGCTCCTTTGCGGTGTTTTGAAGGCGATTTGGGGTCATTTCGTTCGGTTTCACTCTACTTTGGTATCTCGTGGTCAAAGTATGAGAAGATGGGTGAATTTTGTGGTTTTGAGTTGTTTTTGTGGGTTTTCGGTGCTAATCATGTATACATCGCTCAAAGAACGTATCAAGCTATCAATTTTGCCAAGCCATGAAGAGTAAAAGAGCAAAAGAGTAGAAAAGTATTGTCAATGCAAAAGTTTTGAGGTGAAATTTGATACATGTCTACTCTTTTGGACATAACTTTTGATAGGAACATCGCATTGATGCAAGGTTTGCGGCATTGGAAAGTAGACTTCAATAGCTTTCCAACGGTATATTTTCTTTGGTCTTTTTTTTTAATTAGCTTCTTAGGGTTTATTAGTAGGTAATGAGAGACACATTAGAAAGTCTCCTAAGCCTCCTTGAGAGAGCATGAGGGAGGGAGATGGAAACCCTCTTCTTCTTCCTCCTTCCTCCTCAATCTTTCTCCATTAGAGACCATTTTTATTCCTTGTAAGCTTTTAATTTCTTGTCTTTCTTATTAGTAGTTTAATCTTTCTTTATCAATTTTGTATTAGTTTAATCTTCCTTTGTCAAACTTTAATTATTTTCTTAGAAATTGTTATTCCTTAAAAGTAGTTTGTTCTTCATTGTTGTTATTTGAATTATTTGTGGTTTCATTTGGTTTTTAATCATTGATTTTCTTACTTTGTCATTTAATTTATTGTTAGTCATGTCTAATATTATCTTAGGGTTTATTTTAATTGCATTCACCATGATTATTGAGTAGATCCATTTTCTAGGGTTAGGGTTTGAACCTATTAGTTAAGCATGAATTGATTGGATGTGTCTATGAAACTATGGATTAAAGTGATTAAATTGTGCTAATTAACCCTAAATTAAATATGCTTTGTCGAACCATTCAATAGAACTAGCGTGTGAGATTGGGATCGCCTTTGCTTTAGGCTAAACTTTAGTTAAATTCTTATTAATTCGTTCAATAAAGTTAACGCGTGAGAATTGAATTAATAGGGTCTAAATCTAATAGTTAATCAACAGAGCGAGAGTTTGAGATTAACAAGATCATGTTTAATCACATAATTAATCCGACATTTCATAGACACTATTGAGAATTGGATCATACAAGACTTTAGGGGATTCCCGACACCCTGGATTTCATCATCATATAGTTTAAACACATTTTAATTATCGCATTTATAGTTGTTAGTTCACAACCAATCAATCCTATTTGTCCCTAAGCAATATAATCAATCGAAATTACCAAGTTTCTTGTCCTAGCTTCCTTGTGTTCGACCCGCGACTACACGTACACCGTGCGCTTGCGGTTAAAATAAAATTTGCACATCAAGTTTTTGGCGCCGTTGCCGGGGAAGCGACAGATAATTAATTTGTTAATTTTTATTGCATATATTGCTTTCGTGTTATTTTTTTTATGTTTTGCATCTTTATCCATGGCTATATTTTCTTTTCCGCAATATGAAGGTGAGCAATTCCTCACATATTTCTCTAGATTTCAAGATTATGTGGAATACTTGGCTTCTTGTGGCTACACTTTTTACTATGAGGATTTAGGCCATGTGATATTAGAGGGGTTGAACCTCGAGTCTTGGAGTCTAGCCAACCATATTGGTGATGGTCAAATACTTGACATGGATGATGGTTATCGTTGGGAATTTTTTTGCAATATGTCTGCTCAGTGTTTGCAGGATGAACAACATCAGGAGTCTCTTTCTAGACAATTATCAACAATGATCGAGGAAATAACAATATGGAACGAACAATTGGCTGAGCGATCAGCTAGTCTTGCTCGTAATCAAGTAATTCTCGATCAAATGGTAATGGACAATGAGAAAACCAGTGGTGCAACAATTGAGCTTGATGATGCCCTTTCTTCAAAGGGTAATGTGGGTGAGTTACACTTTCCAATGGAACAGGCTGATAACTTTAATAACTCTTACTTGCATATTGATTTATCTTGTGATAGCTCATCTATTGATGATGAGGAAGTAGGGTCTTTAGCGTCTGACGCTATTGAGTCTTATGATATTACTTCTTATGATTGTGTCTCCCCATCTCCCCTCATTCATTCACCACCCATTGAGCATAAGTCCACCATTGACCATCCCAACCTCGTTAATGAGGAATGTCATGCCAAGTCTATTTGGGAACGTGAACTAGATGCTCTTGAGATCATGTTAGAGGGTAACGAAGTCTACGATGAAGAAACATTAGAAGTGGTAAACTCTTTTGATATTGAATTTCTTCATCTCGAGACTTCTTCATGTCTCGAACTGTTTTTGGTTGAGGAAGGAAAGTCCCTTATAGTTTCATCTCCACATTTAATTCATAAGAGTACTATAGAGTTTGTTGATTCTGATTTTATTCCTGATAATTATGTTATTGACAAACTCTCCTGTTATAGTCTCTTTGACCATGATCCATATGTGCTAAATTGTATTAATGTGCATGTTTTTCCTAAATGTGCTGCTAGACTGTTTGACAAGTTGAAAAGGGCTCTCACCTTTATTTTTGGAGTTGTTTTTCTTTCGAACTACCTCTATCATGTTGGTTTAAATTTTTCAGAGGAGTTCGATAAGATGCTAAGAGCTTTGTCGATGTCCAATCTTGAGCACAACAGTCGAGCTATAGACATTAAATATAGCGCTTGCGGGTGGCAACCCGTGCTTTTAGTAACATTTTTATTATTTGTTTTTACATTAGACTTCCCCTATCTGTGTGATTTTGTTTTTGATTTTTTGGTTCCCTTGCTACGTAGTTAAGCATTGGGGACAATGCTTTAGATAAACATGGAGTGCAGTCTACATCTGTTAGCTGTAGTTTTTCTTTTTGTTTTCTTAGATTAGCTTTTTTTTCTTTTTTTGTCTTTTATTTACTGTCTTTTATTTTCTGTTCAAAAAAAATGAAAAAAAAAGCGAAAAAAATTGTAAAAAAAAAAAGAAAAAGAAAAAAAAACGATAATGAGAGTGCTAGCCATAACCTGTGAAGGAGAACTAGGCAAAAGGAGAGTGTGTGTGCTTCAATCGACATCTACCTACATCCTTTGCCATGGCGTTCGCAGGTATACTTCTTTTCCTATCTTTATCTTCTATCTATTTCTAGCTCCACTAAATTGTCCCACCTTAACCCACCTAGCCATCCTCACTTAGACTCTCGCATATCATTTTATACTAACCACTGCATGTTATTTGAGCTACAAATTTTTAACCTACATAAGCCCCCATTCTCTTTTGTCCAAATTAGTTCTTAAATTGCGAGATCCAAGAGCTCCATTATTTGAATCATACTGTTTGGAGTTTGGGTGTTTTTGTTTGGTTTCATCTTGTTGTGGTTGTGTTGATGTTGTGTGGATGTTTGTTTTGGGTTGGGTATGAGGTCGACAAGGGGTTTGGGATTTATATGGGCCTAAGTGAGATCATATTTTTTTTTTGAGAGATAAGGAGACTAAGATAGGAAGCCTCTTTCTTTTGGGGAGCCATAAGGAGAGCCTGTGTTCATGTCTTAAGAGGTAATGATGCAACTGATGGTGCTATCCCAGTTCATCATTAGAGTATTCTAGTTAGCTATGCATTCTTTTCCGTGCTTTGATCTGCTATTGCTACTCATTTTCTTTTTGTGGTTCATTTGTGTACAATCTTAGCTTCATGTTTATATTGTATCATTGCTTTTGTTTTGCTAAGTTTGTACATGCTATTCATTAGAAAAAGGGGAACATGTTTCAAAAGAGATAAGCCCGCTAGGTTGAAAACCTGCAAGGGCGACCTAGGCAAAAGAGCGGCATGAATGGGTGAGCAATGTGAGATTTGGAAAAATGAAAGAGTGGCTAGGACGAAAACCCGAAATGAGTACCTAAGCAAAATGAGAGAAAAAGAGAGAAATTTCATTTAAACATCTTATCTCATTTGTGCTTGAATTTGGAGACCGTATGTTAACCTTGCTTTTATTCTTTTCAACCTTGATTGCTCGAGGACGAGCAAAGGTTAAACATGGAGTGGTTTGATAAGTGCAATTATTTGCACTAATCGGTTATATTTTTATGCTCCTTTGCGGTGTTTTGAAGGCGATTCGGGTTCATTTCGTTCGGTTTCACTCTACTTTGGTATCTCGTGGTCAAAGTATGAGAAGATGGGTGAATTTTGTGGTTTTGAGTTGTTTTTGTGGGTTTTCGGTGCTAATCATGTATACATCGCTCAAAGAACGTATCAAGCTATCAATTTTGTCAAGCCATGAAGAGTAAAAGAGCAAAAGAGTAGAAAAGTGTTGTCAATGCAAAAGTTTTGAGGTGAAATTTGATACATGTCTACTCTTTTGGACATAACTTTTGATAGGAACATCGCATTGATGCAAGGTTTGCGGCATTGGAAAGTAGACTTCAATAGCTTTCCAACGGTATATTTTCTTTGGTCTTTTTTTTTAATTAGCTTCTTAGGGTTTATTAGTAGGTAATGAGAGACACATTAGAAAGTCTCCCTCCTTGAGAGAGCATGAGGGAGGGAGATGGAAACCCTCTTCTTCTTCCTCCTTCCTCCTCAATCTTTCTCCATTAGAGACCATTTTTATTCCTTGTAAACTTTTAATTTCTTGTCTTTCTTATTAGTAGTTTAATCTTTCTTTATCAATTTTGTATTAGTTTAATCTTCCTTTGTCAAACTTTAATTATTTTCTTAGAAATTGTTATTCCTTAAAAGTAGTTTGTTCTTCATTGTTGTTATTTGAATTATTTGTGGTTTCATTTGGTTTTTAATCATTGATTTTCTTACTTTGTCATTTAATTTATTGTTAGTCATGTCTAATATTATCTTAGGGTTTTTAATTGCATTCACCATGATTAGTGAGTAGATCCATTTTCTAGGGTTAGGGTTTGAACCTATTAGTTAAGCACGAATTGATTCTTGGATGTGTCTATGAAACTATGGATTAAAGTGATTAAATTGTGCTAATTAACCCTAAATTAAATATGATTTGTCGAACCATTCAATAGAACTAGCGTGTGAGATTGGGATCGCCTTTGCTTTAGGGTAAACTTTAGTTAATTTCTTCTTATTAATTCGTTCAATAAAGTTAACGCGTGAGAATTGAATTAATTGGGTCTAAATCTAATAGTTAATCAACAGAGCGAGAGTTCGAGATTAACAAGATCATGTTTAATCACATAATTAATCCGACATTTCATAGACACTATTGAGAATTGGATCATACAAGACTTTAGGGGATTCCCGACACCCTGGATTTCATCATCATATAGTTTAAACACATTTTAATTATCGCATTTATAGTTGTTAGTTCACAATCAATCAATCCTTTTTGTCCCTAAGCAATATAATCAATCGAAATTACCAAGTTTCTTGTCCTAGCTTCCTTGTGTTCGACCCGCGACTACACGTACACCGTGCGCTTGCGGTTAAAATAAAATTTGCACATCAACAGTAGCTTAGTTTGTTGCATGGAATAGCTTTTTGTCCTATTTTTTGCCAGATGTCTTCTTGTAACAAACCCCTTGTATGTAAGGCATACTTTGGTCTTTCTTTTGATAATAATGCATTAGAAACACTTTCTCTCTCTATTTCTTGCTTGTTTTTTCTACTCTCTGATTTGGTTATTATTGCTTAGATTATCACATACAGAGACAACTAGTCCATCAATGGAGAGAGTATGTCTCTGTAGTAAAATACTAGTACAAACATATAAACCGGGTATCCGGATTCGGGGTACCCGGTTTAAACCGGGTCGGAACCGGATCGCAATTTTAGGTACTCGATAAAGCGGGTACCTAGATTTCCGGATCCAGATCGACCCGGTTTTGAACACGCCTAATTACAGACATATTTCTTTTGAGAATAAAAACCCCATGCGTAAACAACAGTAGTTCCATGTTTTCTACTAGTGCTGCAGACATAAGAAAAAACAGGATCTAAATGATCTGTCTGAACCAAAAAATAAACCAGGCTTGCTACTAGTGCTGCAGACATCAGAAGGTATGCATCTTGTGGATCGATTCATTTATTGACCCCCTTCACCTACCTGCAAACTGCGTAATTGTATACATGATAAGAAAATAATCAAATGATAACGAAAATATATATATAAAAAACTTATGTATAACAAAAATATATGTTGACATTGTAAGACAGCAAGTAAGAACGACATCTGATATTAAATTGGTAATTCATTGTATTTAGGTGATATTAACTACTTCTATGTTTGATTGCTAAAGTCTATCCTTGATACAGAGAGTAATTATATATCATATCTTAAAATCTATCAAGTTAATCATGCTTACAAAATATGAATAGCTGCTAACAAGATTCGATGAGGGAGTTGTGTTATATTATCTAGAAGGCTTAGTTGAATCTGAGGATACACACATATGTTCATACATTCCTCTGCGTCACATTGACCCCTAATGCCCACTACATTCTACAATTTTGACAGCTTTTTTGCCAACAGAAAAGCTGTGAAACAATAGCCATAATACTCCAACTACAATTAGACATAATACATCAATAATATCAACTTGTATTGACTTTTCTACAAAGACTTATCCACACCCAAAGAGTTGGAACACAAACTCAGAAACATGAATTTTAGTACTCATAAACAATAGTAAAATACAATACAATGAGACATAAAACATCAATTGGGAATTTTTCTGCAAAAACTAATCTACACCCTAAGAGTTAAATGTAGACTCATAGACATCAATCCAGTACTCCGTATGCATAATTTTATTTTAAACCTGTACATAATAATATAATTTGATGGACGTTTCATAGAGATGAGAACATGGTGTGAAAATTCAGAATAAGATTATGAGATTTTTCAAGAAATGACGCAGCTTCAAAGAGAAAAAATATCAATTAAAATAGGAAACAAGAAGGGGAATAAATAACAAGTGATGTACCGATAGTTGTCCAACCTTTTAGTTTCAGCAATGATAATGAATGTAATTATTATACGAGACTTCCAAAAGGAATGAATCATACAACATGATGTATGTGTAAAGACATTTAGTTTAATCCATGTGTCAATTAATAGTTATGTACAATGTCGTATCACACTAGTTTGTTGCCTATTGTGCAAAAAGTGCGCTTTGTCTAAAAGTTCAATTACCGATCATCACCAATAAACCAAAGAAATAATGCCAAATTACGCACTTCTAGTCTATTGCAACTCATTTAACAAGGGGTATCAAAAATTCCAAACATACAAGTTAACTCAGAAAGGACATGCTTAATACCCAATACCAAAACACACCCTACACCCATCACATACACAATACCACTCAACAACTTGCAACACCTATCACATACTCATAACGTTAAGACACACAAGCAATAATAGGACACCTTTGCCCACACACCTCAAACACTATTCACACTTAATGTAAGCTAAAACAACCACTAACTAGCCCCTATGACAGTCACAAAATTGTCTAAAAAAACCCGAAAACACCAAACCAAAATAGCCTCCAAATCGATATCAAATACTTACCAGGAACAAGAAATCAATATTGAAATCCACAACTTGCAAATCTTCTAAGAACATCTGAAAATGACTTTGTATATCCTTTTTTTTAACAGAAAAGGAAATTTTATTGATGAATATATTGAAAAGCTACATTTAGAATACTAAGATGTACTTAAATTTTACACACAAAAGTTTGTTGAAAGTTTGCACAAGACTCTAAACTATAGATCAGTTTGTCGATGTCATACATGAACATCAAAGAGATGCGTAGTGTCCAAAAAGAGAGGGCACAAACTATAACACCCCTAATTTTTATGACAAGTTAATTCACGTGTTGGGCAACGTAGGTTGTACGTCATTAGTGTATTTTAATAAATTGGAATTAAATTATTTATTTTTCTTAAGATTATATTAGTTTTGAATATTTGTTTTGACGCCTTACACTTTCTAAGTGTGGCGGACACCCTGTTTTTACTTTATGTTGCTATGAAAGACTTTTTAAGACTCATTGTATTTATTATTTTATTGTCATAAAAATTAGGGGTGTTACAATTGGTATCAGAGCCAACCTGTGACCGTGACTAATATGTAAGGTTATTAGTTACCTAGGGGGTGACAGATCTTGGAGACGAGTGAAGTGGTAATTGAGGATACGAAAACTAAAATTTTGAGTTAAGATAAAATTATTGCTTAAGGGATGAGCACAGACTTTGGTGGATTATGATTAATAGGTGGACTATATAATATAATTTGAAGCATTTACATTTAATATGTGTTATTTAGGATTTAATACTAAGACTTGTGAGTTATTGGATTATGGATTCGGTGTTAGCATGTGACGTATTATAATTGAGATTACTTATTAAGGAGTTGAATTTGTTACATTTTGAAGACATTTTAATTTTATTAAGGAGTTGTGTTGAGAAGATTGAATTTTTATTTGAGACAGAATGGACTATATATTTTTTTAAGACATTTGTTTTATACGAATAAAATTAAAGATTTAGTATCAGCTAAGCTTTTATTGTATATCTAGAACTATTAAAGAGTCTTAAGTGGTTACAAGCTCGGCGATAAACATTCGATGTATAATATTGTGAGTATCAAGGAGTTATAATTTAATGGTGTATATCGAGGTTTATGAGTGATTCAATGTATGTTATCAAATTATAATGTGAGAATTATTATCAAGTACTAAGTATCTATTTGATGGCGATTAAAAATATATATATTCACTTATTGGGAGATTGTATTTTTTTGTATGTAAGGGTGATTTACAGTTCTTGGGTTCATTTTGACACCTTAAACACATAAGATAATCGACTTAAGGATGTTGTTTGTGTTAAGAACTGCATTAACTTTAGATAATTTAAATATTATTTTGATTATATGGGGATAATAAATATTATAGTTGAGCGATTATAAAATTCACCAATTGACCTTAAGATAGAAGTATAGTATGGTTGTTATTATGTTTCAGAAAGAAGGTTAGAATAATTGTTCTAAGTGTGTCGTATGGTATGAGATACTTGTTTTCATCAGTGAGAACACACAACATTTATAGTTGCTATTTGTATTTCTCGTATTTGTAGTGTAGTATATGTGTTTACTAGATAAGTTTCATGTGATATTAGTCGGCTACAGTGTTATCCTTCTCGTATGAGGAGGTCTTTTCATGTTAAGGCTTAGTTAATTTGTGATATTGTTGTGGTGTAGTAATAGTTGTGAAATTTATTATTTAATCCTGTAGCCGAGTAGGTTGTTTGTAAGGAAATCATGGCCTATTATATAATTATTTGGTGATCAACAACACATAATTGAGTCATTGGGTTAACATTGATAACATCTTCAAAATTTGTTAACATATTATTACTCATATTTGTTGACTAAAGTGAGTTCGAGGACGAACTCTATTATAAAGTTGGGTAGAATCATATGATTTCAGAGGAATGTCATATAGTTCATCATTTTTAGGTTGATCATATCCTAGTTTATTATCAGTATTTTGTGTTTGTGTATTATGGTATACAAGAAGAGTTATTATTTTCTTTTTAATAGAAATTTTATCAATTCTATTACTATCTTTGGAGAGATGTTTTGTTTTAGGTTCATCGTCATTGTACTTTGGAATTTATTATTGGTGTGATTGTTAGTGGAGACCTATTTTGGGAGCTGTTAGCTAAAATATTTGTGTTATTAATTGAGTTGTATTGTACAATTGAGTATTATTAATTGGATACTTCTCAGTTTCAGATGTTTTGTTTCATCAAATTAAGAGTCAAAATATACTATCGTGGGAATCACATTTTGATTATTGGAGATATATATAGCTTGAAGATGAACTTTATTTTATGGTGGCAAGAATGTAATATTTGTTTTCACTAATATTGAGCTAAAGTTAAGATGTGGACGAAGTTTATTGAAGATATTGTAGCAATTAAGTCTTATTCTAAGTTGAGTTTTAATTTTGAGGAAGAACTTGACTTTATGATGATTAAGCTGAAGTTAACTTCGAGGACAATTTGTTTTAAGTTGGATAGAGTGTGATACCTTGTTATTTTACGTTAAATTTATTTTATTTTATTTTATATGTGTGTTATATGATTATAATTTATGACCAATCGATATTTAATAATCATACACTAAAGTACTCGTCAAATAAAATTATAAACATATTACAAGTGATAACGTGAAGGTCGTATATAATTAAAATTATATAACATTAATAATCGTTCACTAGAATTAGCTTTAATAGGAAACTATTTATACTGTAATAATAATAATAATAATAATAATAATAATAATAATAATAATAATAATAATAATAATTATAATAATAATAATAATAATAATAATAATAATAATAATAATAATAATAATAATAATAATAATAATAATAATAATAATAATAATAATAATAATAATAATAATAATAATAATAATAATAATAATAATAATAATAATAATAATAATAATAATAATAATAATAAGGAAAAATTACCTACAATAATCCAAACTATTCATGATTTTCCTACAATAATCCCATCTATTGATTAACCAT
Organism: Amaranthus palmeri; assembly: GCA_019776075.1. Taxonomy (NCBI): domain Eukaryota; kingdom Viridiplantae; phylum Streptophyta; class Magnoliopsida; order Caryophyllales; family Amaranthaceae; genus Amaranthus; species Amaranthus palmeri. The sequence goes on from JAAKBH010000152.1 coordinate 184,611, forward strand.
GAATAATCCCAATTTTGAAGGGTATTTTCCTAGAGTAAGCTTGGGTAACCTGATGACCTGCTATAGTAGGTAATTCACCAAAAAATAAATTAAATATTAATTTATAATTAGAAAATATTTTTGAAAATTTACATAAAAAATTCTAAATAATAAAAAAATAATCATAAATTTTTTATGAACATTTTTTTAACATTTTTTTACATTTTTTTTAAATTTATCTTTTTTTTAAAAAAAATAAAACTTACTATAGCAAGTCATCCGGTCACCAGGTTTACTCTAGGAAAATGCCCCTCAAAGTTGGGATTATTCATGGTTAATCAATAGTTGGGATTATTGTAGGAAAATCGCAAATAGTTTGGATTATTCTAAGTAATTTTTCCTAATAATAATAATAATAATAATAATAATAATAATAATAATAATAATAATAATAATAATAATAATAATTATCCCAAAAAAAAAAAAAAAAAAAAAAAAAAATAATAATAATAATAATAATAATAATAATAATAATAATAATAATAATAATAATAATAATAATAATAATAATCAAGTGGTACGTTTTTTTAGTGAATGAGATCACAAAGTAATAATGGCTTTACAAGGTAGTGAATGTCATTAAGTAAGAGGAATAGTATATGTCATTAGTGCAGTAACAAATGTATTTCTGTAGCCTACAATATTCATTACAGTTAAGTAATATAATTACCCTTTGAGTTCCTTTCAACAATTATTTTAACTTTTCATTTTCCCATCTTCTCTCATAAATAGCCGATTCTATGGCAAGTCAAGTACTCATTAAATACAACTTTTATCCTCCTCATTTCAATAGTATTAAATGATGTAACAATCAGCAGATATTGTAGCGGTGGTCAATCTCGACGTCGAGTCGATGTTGATCCAAAAGCTTATAACATTTTATTTTCCCGTTCGATCTCATTTCTAAAACAATGTGAGTAGTTATGTCTAAGCTTCATAAATTTAAACTCGATATTTGTCATCTTGTTTTGAGATTCAAATTTTACGTAACAATGGCGTCCGGTTACTTCCATCACGTTTTTATAATTATAAGTATTTCCCATTTAGTTTTTAAATGCCATTGTACATACCAATGGATCTCATATTTGCCTGGTTCTTTTTACGTATGTTTGTACATTCAAATTATAAAATTAAAATATTTTGTTTTTAAGTGTTTGAATTACATTGAAAAGGCTATGCGAATTTGGAGTTTTCAATCAGACTATTTATTTTCCTAAATTTAATTATTCCATGTGTTTACATCAGCCGCTCCAGCTCAAGTATTAATTTATTTTCGTTTCATTTTAAAAGAGGTAAATATGTTACGAATGTGTTTAATCAGTTTTGTTTATTATTTTAGTTGCTTTGATTTTATTGTTTTAAAGAATCAAGCTTACACAAACAGTAAATAAAATAATATTGCCACACCAGAAGAAAGAATAGCCCCAAATACAAAAACTCTTTTGCCTTGACAAACATGGCACAAACGGCAAAATAACCAGAAGCAATTGTTCGGCCTACCAATATAAGCAGAATGTTATAATTCAATTGGATAACTAAGTCCACCAAAGACTAATAGATGCCCCTTCAAACGCAGCAGTCGCCACCAATAATAAAAAAAACTCTTTATCTCATTTGACGGAGGATTTGTAAAAAAAACAGCGACACAAACTATGCAAGAAATAATTGTGGAGAATCCCCACACTCTGTTCCTTATTCAACATTACTCGAACAGCAGATGATGACAATAAGGCGTAACAAAGGGTAAAGTAAACATGTTTCAAATTTGATCGTGCTGTTGGAGATATTTAATTCAATACAGAAAAATTCCCGAAAGTAGATGGAGATTCAACGAAAGGTTCCATGATTTAAAGATTTTGAATACAACATTGAAAAAAAGAGGAACGAGAAAAACTATGTAGAGGAGCAAACTGACAAATTAAAATTTTCAATATCCCCAGTTAAATTAAAAAGTGTTACACAAAAATTTTAAACGATAAAATGTAATTAGACTTTCCCTCACGTTCATTAATAACCATGGAAACATTTGCAAATTCAAATATTGTTGTTAAATAAATATATTTTATTCATAATTTTATTATTTATTTTATTTATTTATTTTAATTCTAATGCTTTTTTATTTTTTATTTTTATATTACAGAGAGTTGTAACTTGCTATAAACAATAATTTAAAAATTATACTATGTCTAAGATGAATAAAAGATTTGAACATGTGTAATTATAACAAAAAAAGTCTTTTGTTTCAATCCTAATACATATCTTATTTAAAGGTTTTTTTATTTTTTTATTTTTATTTTTATATTACCGGGAATGTGCCATTGTTATAAAATAATCATTGAAGAGTCATATAATAACTTAATTATATATATAAGATTAATAATTTTTAATTGATATAATTAATAAAATGTGCTTGGCACGAAAACCTATATAATTAAGTAATATTTTCATAAATAAAATTGAAAGAAAGTCATTACCTTTTTCCCGTGTATTATGTCACGAAATGTTTTAACATAAAAGTCTTATACTTTGCAGTTGTAGATTGCTAAGAATAACATGTCATTTGAGACTTCAATCCTCTAATTTTGAGTTCAAAAATTCGGAGTTATTTCAAAGTCTTCTCATCGATCAGTAATTTATGAACAGAATTTGGAAAAACTGTGGGTAAAGCAATCTTAATAGCGGGGTCTTGATCAGTAATTATAGAATACGGTTGTTTCCCCCATAGAATTCAAAAAAGTTTGAAAAAGCCACGTATCTGATGCAACATCCTCCTTGCTACTTAAATCAATGGCAAATATAACACACCGCTTATGATTTTCTACACCCGTAAATGGCACAAACACCAAATTATACTTATTAGTGCTATATGTAGCATCTATTGATATAGAGTCACCAAAAACAACATAATTTCTTCTACATGTACCATCAGCCCATAGTGCTAAGCATAGTGATTTGGATTCATCAACATCGAAGTCAAAGAAAAAGCTAGGGTAATTTTCTTTTTTCATAAGAAACATTTCAACAAACATTTTTACCATCAGCATCATTTATATCCACTTTTAATCCCTATAAAAATTCTTAAGATCATCTAAGGATGAACCAACGCTCATGTAGCTACCTACTTGCTCTTTCCACATTCTAAATGAACTAGTGGGACCTTGATTCAACTTTAAATTATTAAAAAGAAAATTTGCCAAGAATAATCCCAACTATCACCCGTTGGTCAGAAATAATCCCAACTATTGATTATTTTTTAATAATCCTAACTATTGATGTAGTTTGCTGAAAATAGTCCCACTCTATTCTTAATCGGTTGTAGCTGGTTTTTTTGTTTAATATTTTTTACCTTTTTTTTTAACTCTCCTTCATCAAATTAGTATAACCTACCCTTTCTGCAGAATTTTTGCATATGGTGAACTTTATAATATACGATTGAAAACCTATATTATAACATTGAAAAACAAATAACAAATAAACTCAATACAATAAAAGTGGTGTTCATTACCACCTTCATTCTTTCCCATACCAATCAAATTATTTCCCAAAGTACAATAAAAGTGGTGTTCATAATCACAATAGTTGTAAGTCAGCTAAACCTTTATAGACACAAAACTAATCACCTTCCCTATAATATTCTCACAAAGCAGCATTCAATATGCACTAAATATCTCTAAAAACAAGCTAAAGCCAAACATAAAAATTAAGGTGGCTTCTTTTTATACTTATTTTCTTTGTTTATACTCAAAATTAAGTAACATGTCAAAGCAACTATTTAAAGCTTTACTAGAACACAACTATTTAAACAACATAACTATATCAGTGCATATACTTTACTTTATCAGAGTAACTTGTTAGAGCATGAACAATTAAGCAATTTATTAAAGCATTAGAAACTATGGCATTCACAAATATTTCCTCTTAAGTTTGTTGCATTTCTTCTCCCTTTTGACATCAATAAAATAGGAGTGACATAATAAAATCACAGGGCTAAATAATAACAGATTAGCCAAAGAAGGATAAGCAGCAATCATTAAAGCAAATAACATAAGAACAATCAAGATATGCAAATAGTAAGCATCATACACTATTTGCAAAATAAGATAGAAGTAGAAACAGTAGCATCATTGTTCAACAAAAGAAAATCAAGTTACAAACTTTGTACCCCAGCATAGTACTTCAAAAGACAAAGAAAAATATTGTTTGCTCAAAAGAAAAACTGACGATATGGCCAACAAAGCATAAATATATTAATGGAGCAGAAGTAAGGATCAAGCAACAGTCTATTCATCATCAACAAACTCGGTCTGCACTTCAACAGTATCATGCTTGGCTCCAAGATGAGACTCCATCTGAGATAGCTGATCAATAAGTGACGCAAGTGAGACACAGATTTCATCTTGAAAAGCAAAGAACTAAGACTGAAAATCATTGAATTTCGAGAGAACAAGGTTTACGGTAGTTGTTGGAACAGTGGAGGGGTTAGCAGATGCATCACAACTAGGTGAAGTGCGTGGAGGTGGAAACTGTGTAGTGAATGGCGGTGGAGTAGAAGGTATAGGTGATGGTGGTGTTGATGGAATCTGATGTGGTGGAAGTGTGGCTGGTTTTGGTGAAGGAGGTGCATTGGTAGGCTCTTTGTAGGTGCGTTGGTTTGGAGACTTCTCAAAAATTTAGCCATTATTGTGATTGGAGAAGATGAAGATTAGGATGAGAAAGATGAAGACTATAAAGAGGGCAAAATTGTAATTTCCAAATTTAACGGCAACTTAACGTTTTTTAGCTAACTAGTTGTGGGGCCGCGTGCTACGCACGCGGTCCCCCAAGTTATACTATCAAATTTCAAACATGTTAATTTATATACATATATTTAAAATAATGCGAATGTACGCCTAAAATGGTGAGACGGTGTATACTCATGTCCGACTGACGGACAACAGAAATCTTGATAAAAACTCAGTTGATTCTGAACGCCAAGAACATCTTAATAAAGACTTACAAATTCTTTAAAAAGCACGTTATACATATGTTTATATATGGGGTAAGCAATTATTAGTTTCAGCAAATTCAATCAGTGGAACATATTTACTTCCTAAAAGCAACACTTTTTGCTAAATTTCTTGATCACAAGCTTCATTTGATAGAATATCTTAGGACTGAGTTGATAGTTTATGCCTTTATGGCCTAAATGTAATCCTTCTCTCTGCATATCTGTTGTCATATGCCGAGTTACTGAATTAATTCATTCAAGGTAAAACCAACCCATAAAGTAGCGCACAGGCCCGGCTATAGGCAGGAGCTGCCTGAGCAACTGCTCAGGGCCTCCATGTTTGAGGGACCTCACTTACTTAGTGTGTTTGTAACACCCGAATTTCCTTTCAAGGAAATTCGGGTGTTACAATGTTCTCCAAACAAACCCGAAAAAAGGCATACACTCATGGTTAATCTTGCTTCTTTCCCAAACAAACCACCAAGTACATATATATATCTGGATTCTTTCATCATCAAGTTTTTAGTTTTTCTTCGATTATTCAACAATATTGATATTATTATTTTTTTTTTGAAATGAACAATATCATTAAGTTGTGACTTCTATCCATCATACATACTATTAAAAGTCTTGGGAAATGACAAATGTCATGTTATGGGAATGCATGTCATTTGTCATTTTTCTATTGGTTATAAGATAATAGAATTCTTTCTACATTTAATCACCATTGTTTAATTTTTCTAGATTTAGATTAGATTATACTCTGTAAATTTAAAAGATTCAAACTCTATTAATTATGATAATTAATTTATTCAAAAAAAAATTCTTACCATTTGATCGTCAATTAGTTTTTATATATAGGATTTATACTCTGCTAATATTGTCAATTATACTATGCTATTATTGTCAATTATGATATAAGGCAATACTTTTAAGGGGAAGGTTAGTCAGAATTTTTGAATTATCTAACAATCAAGTATCAATTTTTTAATTAATTACTACAAATTGAATTGTTATTCGGAATTTAATGTATATCATTTATGCCTAATTAGGAAATAAAATAATTCTTTTCCATTGATTAAAGCCAATTAGGGGATTGTTATGTTTTCTTAAAATTCTGCCTTCTTAAATTAAGAAAACCCAATTTCAAAATTTTGTCACAAAAACCCTACAATCCACTATATATAACAGATATGCCTTAAGTTATTTCACACAAAACCTCTAAACTGTTATTCTCTAATGTAGATTTCTTTATTATTGTTTTTTATTGATTTGTTTTACAATTTTATATTATATATACAATTGCATTATTTTACATAAGTAATTGCATTATCTCTCAAATCTAATATTACATTATTAAATTGTTACATTATTTTTATATCAAATGTCATAATTTAAAAAATGTCATAATTTACATGTATATTATAAACATACATTAATTTTATTATTTTAGATTTTTTATGTATTAATTCTAAAAACTCCGTGCATGCACGGATTTTTATACTAGTTCTTAATTAATTGGATTGAATTGAGGATGACAAATAATTAATTTATTATTAATCAAGCTACCAATAGAAAAAAAATCAAAAATTAAAGGCATAGAGAAGAGGAGCTATGAAAATAGAGAAATTTTTGTAAATAATGTTGGTAATTTATTGATTTGATTTTCTAAAATTCGAGATAGTAGAAGAATAGAAGAGATATAGTATCAGTTCTTTTTAATTGTCAAGTTATTATGATTAATAATTGTTGATTTGAAGTAGTTTTAAAGTTTGATAATTTTTTACTATTCTATTTAATAATTTTGTAATTTTTTAGTATTTAAAAAAAATTAATTTTTAAAGGCCTCTATTTTTATTTTTGCTCAGGGCCTCCAAAATGTCAAAGACGGCCCTGGTAGCGCATACATTTATGAGAAAGAGCAAAATTGACAACCATTGAAGCAGCACACTAAGAAAATTCAATGACAAATCAATCAAACATTGACAAATAAGAAATACTATTTTCAACAAGAAGCAATATGATTTATAACTGTTATAATTTTGCATCTCTTCCAAAACAAATAGTTATAAATCTGTCAAAGACTGAGGACAGTAGAGGTGAATAATTTGAGCAATCCCGACACCAATTGTAAGGACAATCAGAATAAGAACCTTATAAAGAAAATTTGATACGTCTACCAAAATAACAACCCCAACATCTTGTTCACCAGTGCAAAGGTTGCATTGCATTCCTTCTTCTACACCAACATTTGATAAATGAAGGTAAATTGCTATTCTGAATCCTCAAAGTCTTCACCATCATCAGAGTAGTCATCTAACAGTTGCACATCCAACTCGTAACGATGGATTCCACCAATCTTGTGATTTGTTGGTCAAACCCTAATTCCAAAAACCAATGATAAAAATCATTTTTTTGGGATTTCAGATGAATAAATTTAATAGTTGAAAGCCAATAAGTCAAACCAAATCAAAACAAATTCAGAATTTTCGATGAATAAAAGTATTAACTTTGACAAATATTAGAAAAGACAACTAAATTCATTTAAATTACATAAAAACAAATTAAAAGCGTTAAAGCAAGCTAAAGAAAGCGGCAAAATCAAGCCAAACATCGAGCGCTTAGACTAAAATCAAGATAGCAAACCAAGTATGCAATGAAAACCAACTTGAATGGAACGAATAAAGCATAAGGCAGAGTATAACCAATTAAAACTCTGTTTGATTTTGATTCAATTAACTAAGAATTCCAAAATTTCTAATTTCAAGAAAGGAAAAACCTTAGGACGTTTTGATGAAGGTAAAGATGAATCAAGAGGCTTTTTTGAGCCCGTAATAGCAGCTGCTGCAACAGCCGACATAGCAGCTATTGTTGCTCCTATCTTTGCACCTCCTGCAGCTTTCATTGCACAGGCTACTTCCGCAAAAGCAGCAATTTCTCCAACCAGCATTACCCTTAAAGCAAATGTTGGTTTTACCTCCATAAACTTGTGTTTCGAAGTGTGCACTCAACAAGCCAATCTACATTAAAGTAATATAACAATATGAAAGCCAGAACACGATAAACAATCAAGTACCTCAGAAGAAATGAAAAGTTTGAAGACATAGTAATGAATTCATTTGAATCACTCGGGATGAAGTCATTAACTTAAGATGATAAATATTAAAAAATCTTATTCCAGGGATCCAACAAGATCCCCCAATAACAAGTTCTTTGGTACCCGTATTTAAGTCATTAGATGCTTAGTTCACATAGATCTAATTAAATATTTATCACCAAACATAGCTCCACACAAAACAAAGCATCAATCTTTGAATAGGTTGATATTAAAAATACAACCCCTTTTACAAATCATCGCTTTACATACTATACTACATGCTTCAACAAACGTAAAAGCACAAAAAATTATTAATACGAATGATGAAACAAAGAAATGGAAAATTTAGATTTAATTGAAAGAAAATCCACAAAATTGAATGAGCACTAAGCCTAAGGAAGCAAAGAATTTAAAGAAGCAAAAATAAAGTAATTAATTAAACATTACTTTCCTAGAAAAGAAGCAAAGAACTTACAGAAGCAAAGAACTAAAAGGGACGATGAGCAAGATGAAACAAATATGATTCATGAAGGAATGAGGGTAAGAAATTTAAGATTGAAATTAAAAGGAAGAATGAAAACTAAGAAAAGCAGGGGACAGAAGAAATAAAAAAAAAAGCAGGGAAATGAGAGAACATAGCTAAGAAATCAAAATGCTTCATACATAGACAACATTTCCCACATACATCCCAATTTGACCAGTACATAGATGAGAACAAATAGATCCAAAAATATGCTTCATACATAGACAGCATTTCCCACATACAAGTAGATCATAAAAACATACCAAACTACCAAACAAAAAATGCAAAAACAAAACCCAAACATCAATTCTTAATAGAAAGAAATCAATAATTACCTTCGATTACCGTTGCTCCACAACTCGCACCATTCATTGAGCTACCTTTCTTCAATAACTCCTTCAATTACCATGCGCAGATGAAATAACGACATTGTCTGAAATACAAATATAAGTAAATGCTGATGAAGCAAGCAAATGTAAATACTGAAAAGCTTAGGGAAAGATAAGCATGTCTTTAACACAACATCAAACTCTCCAACCCCAAATGTCACGTTATAAATAACATCATGACTACAATTTATTGAGTTAATTGTTATGATAGGATTTCTAAACCAAATATTTTAGCTTAGTAGAACTCCTTACCTATAAGAACACTATTTTGTGAATTAAGTTTTGAAGAACATCAAAGTTGGAATTTTTTTTTTATTTTCCAACACCCATTAGGCAACTCATTATTAAAAGTGAGCACCACGACACCAACCGTCAGTAAAAAAAGAAATTATTTAAAATGAAATTAAATAAATTATAATTCACAATTGAAAACAAAGACTTTATTAGCAAAAATAAACATCAAATCAATAAAACTTCATTGACGGTGAAAAAGAATAAACAAGTGAAAAGGGTCATACGTATCTATCACGCGGTCCCCCAAGTTACACTATTAATATCTATAATGCTACTTTAAACACTTTAATTAACAATAATAGAAATGTAATTTCAAATTTTCAATGTGTTGCAAAAGTGTGAAAGGTACAAAGTTTACTCCAAGTTAGTGAACCTCAAACCTTAATGGAAGCATAAGCCCTAATACAAGATAAAGCTTTGTTGCATTAAAATCAAATTTACCCTTAAATAATCAACGAGCTAACTAAAGACTATCATTGCAGGAACAAATAATCGAAAGTTTAAAACTTTATATAGAAAATTTCCATAGGAAGTCCAAAAATCCCATGTAAATTTCTACTGACCAATAGGGGCTAGGTAATTTATTTTTCCCATTGTGCAAAGAAATGAAAATTCCCATTAATCTGTTGTTTTGTCAACTGAACAAGTATGCAAGACTGGAAAGTTTTCAGGAATAGCAATTGTCGTTGTATAATGTTGTCAATTGTCAACAATGTTGACAATTGCCAACCAAAGGACCCTTCATGATATACTTTGTCCATTTTCAAATATTCTACTCAATATCCTAACTCTCATGTTTTTGTTTGTTTCCCTCTTTTAACACTTCAACACCTATAAAAAAAACTAACAATTCACAGACCCATACCCAAGTGATCTCAATTTCTCTCTCCTTACCTTTTGTGTATTAACTTTAGTACCAAAGCCTAAATTCCCTAAGGATAAGATTGACTAAATGAGTCAGTAATATATCATATATTTGTTATGTTCATCCACACACAATGAATTCATCGGTCCTTCACTTACATGGAAACTTGTCTGTTAAATGCTAATTCAAAATAAAAATGTGATGACATATATCTCATAATTTAGGTATGTGCTATAAATTTGATCCTCCAGAACCACCTTCTCAATGCTTCAGCCCCAACGGTCTAGACAAAGGAAATCAAGCAAGATGAATCAAGTAATTTCTTTCACTTATTGGAAACTTGTCTGTTAAATTTTTATTTTAAAAATTTAGTGAGATGACATATATCTCATAATTAAGGTATGTGCTATAAATTGGATCCTCCAGGACCACACCATATTGGACAAAACCTAGACCAGAACCTTGTTAAGTAAACTCTTTCGACAGAGAACAGACAGGCTATAGCCCAATAGTCTCGATGCAGTCGAAGATATCAGGTGTTAGATAAAGGTATGAGTCAAAGGATATGGTACAAAAATTTCAAAAATTTAAAATACTGCAACAGCAACAACATCCTTAATTTAGATACAAGTCCAAAAATATGGATAACAACAGTTAATCACCTCCATCGAAAGATTTTGATGATTGTTGCGATCAGTACACTAACACAACAATTAAGATTAAAAAATTTACAAAAGCAAAAAGCCCAAAATGAAATCAACCATAAAAAAGCCAGTAACACAACAATTAAGATTGAAAAATTAATTCCCCTCCCTTTTGCGTGTAGAGAATTCGCCAGCTTACCCTGTTATAAAAAAAGCGAAAATTACCCAACTCCCCTCCAAAGTCATACTTACCACCAATAAAAGCAATTATAAAAACTTCGATATTCTAATTTCTCCAAAGGATGCACAATATCACATATGAAAATAACACAAATCATGCATTCTTAGCAAATCCAATAAAATGGTGAAACGATCAAAATAACATACACAAAAACAAAAGTTAATACCTAGAAGATGCCTTCGAGGTGAGTCAGGCCAATGTACAATATCAGCAATCTGAACTGAGAATTGAGTGCCCATGAACCAACTTATCTGAGAAGAGTCTTCAGTTTTGAACGGCATCTTGATTCTCATTTCCAAACAGCAAGGAATCTAAAATACTGCTTTTACATGTCCAGCCTTCACAACAAACTTGGGGGTACCAGCTACAAGCTTGCATACGAATCAGCAAAGAGAACGGCCAAATCAATGGGAAATGAACTAACCAGCCTTCACAACAAACTTTGGGGTACCAGTTACAAGCTTGCATACGAATCAGCAAAGAGAACGACCAAATCAATGGGAAATGAACTAACCTTTTGCCTTAATCACATCAGATAGATAGATTCCCATTAAAAGGGTTTCTCTCTCCTTGCTTCCGCCATGGTTAGCAAACCCAGTTCTGCAACATGAGTAAGCAAATTTAATTGCAACTCAAAGAAATAATTACCAGTAATTCAATTGCAAATTTGATTGGAATTGAGCCAATAATATGAATGATCCAACTATAACAAACATTTAATTTTCGATGTCAATGTTCCAAACCATGAATATCTTAGATGAATCAACATACCATTTATGTGCATCATCAAAAAATAAACTCTAAATTCATAGAAAAACTTCAATGTGCATCATCAAAATAAAAAAACCCAAAATTTAAGTAACCAAAACAAAGAAGAATATCAAATTCTTACGCAACCACCTTTTTCAACTCCTCTTCTTCCACCGACAACAAACCCTAATTCCGCACCTCCATTTCTGCCACCTCTGATTATTACTAAGTTGAAAAATGAATTTTTGCTGTTAATGAATTGTTGTTGTTATTTTTTTAAGCGAAAACGTGGGCAGAAGAAAATCTACGGAGGCGGAGAAAGAAATAAACTTATTACTAAGGGAAATTGATGAAGAAGAGAGCATGTGAATAGGTAGTAGTATAGTATGCTGGAAAAACGAAAAAAAAAGCCGGAAAAAAACGAAAAAACAGCATTAACAGTGTTTTCACTGTTTTACTGTTCATGATGAACAGTGTTGATGCTTAGCAAACGTTTTATTGTTAGAGGATATAGTTACGGCAGATAGTTTTGAAACAGTTGGTGCCTACCATGTAGAAACGAAAATAAGATTAGCTAATACAGGCGTTTCCCTTAACCTGGTGCTTACCATGTAGAATTTCCCTTAAATTTTTTACTATATATTTAAATGTATTTTTTGTGTATGCTATATGTTTTGGGTGTTTCTCTTAAAATCGATGCTTTGTGACTCGAGTATTTTTTAGTGTATGTTATATCCTATCATATAATAACACTAACTTTAGTAAACATAAAGAAAAAAAGGCAAACACACAAATTGTTTCTTTTTTTCCGAAAACTCGATCTTTTTAAAAATATGAGGCCAAACACATCTGTTTCTAAAAGGTGTTTCTCTAGAAACCGTTTCTACAAAATTACTTTTAAGAAACAAAAGTTAATTTCCAAAAGCTAGGACAAACATACCCTTAGTTTCTAACCGTATAAATCAACTAAAAATAGAAAATAATTCATTCGTAATTTTAGCTGACGCTTTCTCCAGACCTACGTCTTGGGAAAACTGTAGTGTCTCCATCAGTGATTTTCATCAAACCATCAAACTTGGAATAGTAGAACTCCTGTCTACTTTTAGACATCCTAAGTGATCTTCCATATCTGACTCTTTTGACAACTTTGACTCGTACAATATTCTTTGACCAAGTCTTTTAGGTTCTCAACGATTTCAACAAATCAGATATTTGACAAAATAAATACAAATATAATTGTTTATTAAAAGCAATTTTGTAGAAACGATTTCAACAAATCGGATATTTCAACAATCTCTAAAACATATATTTGTTTATTTAAAGTGAATTCATCATCAATACCTAAGAGGGCCAACACTAAATCATCATAGCAAGACAAAATAAATACAAATATAATAAACAAAAAAGAAAGAAAAATTAAAATCCTAAAAGCCCTAATCTTTAAATTCCATCCACATAAAGGTGATTTGTCAATATTTCAAATCACCGTTATTTACCTAGACTATCTCTACAAAACAACACGTTTTGTTTTTATAACCTTATCTTAAATGGTCCATGGAAAAATCTAGACCATAAAAACCAACGGTAAAATCAATCAGCCTAATAAACCACTAATTGGAACTAGGCTTAAAAGTTTAGCTTTTAGTTTGGATTTGATAAAAATCCAAATCAAACTGAATAAAAGTCGATTTTGATATTTCCGGTCTAAATTCAAATTTTAATATTTATAATTCAAATTGAAACGAACTGAATTTTAAATACCAATCCAAATTGAACCGAGTAGGCGAAATTGCAACGATTTATATTTTGCACTGAAAACCAAATATGCATGTATTGTTAAAAACTTATTCTTTCTAAAGCTCCTAAATAAATATTAAAAATTTTTGGGTTTTAAATTTGCACAAGTAAAAACTTATAACAAAAATCTAAAAATAAGGGCAAAATACAAACAAATCGAATGGAGGATATAACATGCCTTTTATATATCTAGGTTTTTTCGGACCCTAGACCAAGTCCAAACCAATCACCGAGTTATAATTAAATTTCAGTCCAAATCAAACCGAATTTAAAATATAGTCAAATCAAATTACTTAATTGATTAGGTTTTGTTCGATGTTTGATTTTTTACCAAATTATTTACACCCCATTATTGGAACTTTATATTCATATCATCTTAACTCCATACAAATAAGTGAACCATACAACATAAGTACAAAATGATAGACATAGTACATATATAAATATGTCGAAACGTGATAAAATGTAAATGAAAATGACAACAAAAAAATTTTACAAAAATCTATCAAACTTCACAAATTTATATAAATATTAATATATAAATATTAATCTAACCCAAAAATTCATATAAGACTAATTAATATAAGACAATTATTTTTTAACCCCTCTTTTATATTCCCTAATGCAATGTACTACAAAATTGGGAGTTTACAAGAAAAAGTGAAAAGTTTGAGAAATGATGAACTTTAAATAGTACACTAGGAATATTATCTAATGTTATAAACAATATACAAACAAAAGACACATGTAACAATATCTTATGGCACGGTTGAAGATTTTCAATTACTGTTCAAATATTATTAAGATCATACGAGTTCACCAAATTCTATATGATGTTTAATTTTTAGATTTAATTCTAGCATCCAATCTAACAATGAATATCTAATCATATTATATTTTCAAGTGTATCACTGTGATAACATCATAAGCATTTTATGTTTTACGATCACATTTAGTATAAAATTGTTCATGCTTAATTAATAATTATCAGGCATATCCAAAAAATGGTAAAGGTTCTATATGAGAACTTTGCTCAATTTTGTTAAAGGTTGTACATGTTATAAACTCAAACAATCTGTAAAAAATAAACAATGGTGAACCCTAACCGTGCATGACACGGGTAATATAAGACAACAACAAATTAACAATATTTCTCAATGCACCACGTTTTGTTTTTACAACCTTATCTTAAATGGTCCATGGAAAATCTAGACCATAAAAACCAACACTGAAATCAATCAGCCTAAACCATATATATTCACATCGTTCTAACTCCATACAAATAAGTGAACCACACACTTCAATTTAAGTACCAATTATAGATGGTACACATAAATATCGAAACGTGATGAAATGTAAATAAAAAAGATAGCAAAAAAAAAAAAGACAAAATTTTTAAAAAAATCTAGCGAACTTCTTTGGGATTTCTCTTGAGCTTATGCTTATAAATTAAACCCCGGATAAAACAGCACAAATCATTCAAGTTTAGAATATTCTTTCTTTGTGAAAATGCTAAAAATGAAGTGGTTAGTGTTGCTAATTACTTGTGTTCTAATTAGTATTTGTTGTTTAAGCAAAGAAATTAGTGGTGAAAGTTTCACAAGTAGTTACGTGAGATTGGATCCTCCATCCACAGATATTCCCCTTGATAGTCCCATCTTTGATCCTCCAAAGGCCTATAATGCTCCACAACAGGTAACTTTTACAATCATTTAATTATCCCAAATTCGTGTGAGAGACGGTCTATTTGAGATACCATCTCTAATTGAGTTGGCCCATTAGGGAAAACATAGAGTAAATGTAGGAAATAAGCTTTAATAAATTGGACCTGAGAGACGTCTATCAGAAAGACGGTCTCTCAGAAGACTAGCTGATTATTTATTTATGATTCATTTTGTAATCGATATAAAAGTATGGAAATGTGAATGACTTGTAGTGTAAATTTTCATGTCAATTCTATAGTAATGAAAGTTTGATCATAAAAGTTTTTGGGAAATTTCACTTGGTAATCCCGAGGTTTTGATTTTTCCACGTGGTAACCAAAACTTGTAAAAATCCACGTGGTAACCATGAGGTTTATGTAATTGTTCCACCATGACCTTTTTTCACATAAAAACGTTACTAATCACTAAATTTAAAGCTTTAAAGCTGCTATATGCATATTTATTCGACTTACCATTTTAAATGTCATCATTTCAACCTTTTTCCACTAAAATACAAACTTCAACTTTACCATCTTTCATCCAAATCATACTTTTTACCCCAAATCCAAATATGGTAGAGTGAGGGTTTGCGTTTTGGGGGAAAGGATTGAAGCTGATGGCATTTGAAATAGTAAGTCGCATAAATAGGCATACAACAGACTCAAAGCTTTGAAATTAACGTTTACTAACGTTTTATAATGTGCAAAAAGTTCACGGTGACACAATTTAGTAAACCTCAGGATTACCGCGTGGATTTTTTAAAGTTTTGGTTACCACCTTGAAAACCCAATACCTCAGAGTTATCACGTGGTAAGTTCCAAAGTTTTTTTCTCACAATTTTCATTACTACCTTATACCATATTTTTATATGGTAATACATTGAAAGAAATTTATTAGTAAAGGAAATGAGATTGTTAGAGGAGAATAAACATAGTTAATAAACTTGTCACTAGATATTTCCACTAAAATTACACAAATTTTTCGGTATCATTCCCACTATTTAGTACTGATTACCAAACAGTCGTTAGTATTTTTCCTTCTTCTACTTTTAGTATTGATAATTATAAATACTAGTATATGGTGAGTCGATGACAATATATACAATACCAACTAAACTCTTGATATAAATTGTGTTATATATGTTATAGACTTTAATATTGTTAAGGAACCAACTCAACCAAAAGCTTTTGGTTGAGTTGGTTCCTTGACATGGTATCAGAAACCAGGGTGACAAGAGGTCACAAGTTTGAATCTCAACCAACCCTCATTTAAAGTGGAATATTTAGCGCCATGGATGTGGAGGGCATGTGCTGCATCCACACTTCTAGCCCAAAAGAGCTGTCGTGTGAGGGAACGTGTTAGAGTATATAACATATTCTGGGGCCTTAACTATCAGCTTAAGTTTTTGGCTGAGTTGGTTCCTTGACAAATATTAATAGATTTTATTAATTTAATAATCCCTAGTATAGGTATCAGCGTGTACAAGCCCAAATTTTCTTGTTGGTAATAACAATCAAAATTATGTTTGATTATTTTTATTTGTTTGGATTAAAGAAATATGTAGATAGATTTAAAAGGTATATATATAGGGTTATGGATGGATAATAAAAATAAAACTACAACGAATTTTGTCGAACATCATAAATAAATTTGTAGTAAAAAAAAGAGTATTATCTTCAAAATAATTTTTCATATCAATTAATTATGATTTTGATGATAAAATGTGGGTGCAGGTACACATCACTCAAGGAGATTATGATGGGAAGGCAGTAATAATCTCATGGGTGACACCATATTTACATGGTTCACACACTGTTTACTATGGAACATCAAAGGGTCATTATACTTTCAAAGCTAAAGCAACAAATACAAGTTACAGTTTTACTGATAATTCCTACAAATCTGGACAAATTTATCACTGTCTTATTGATGGCCTAGAGGTAATTAATAATCACAACAAATTATTTAGTAAAGTTTAACTTTTTATTTTTATTTATAAATATTAACATTTTCTAAACTTAATTTAGTTCGACTTTTATTTGTTTGTATGTTAATTTTTGATTTTTATTTTGTTTACTTATAATTAACCGCTAATAATTTGATTATAATTTTTAAACCAAATCGAAAAAGCTGTGTGTAACATTTTTTTAATGATGTATAGTATCAGTGTCGTTCCTGACATTATATGGACGCTAGGCAAATTGAAAGAAATTGGTCTTCTTTATAAAGGGTCGATTTTGAATTTTAATGAGTATTTGGAAAAATAATAGAAATAGACCCTACAGATTATAATTAGCATTAAAAACATAGACGTGTCATATAATTCTTAAATGATAAAAAAAAAAACTACTCATAAATTGCAAATTTTTAAATGTCTACTTCATTAACTAGCATTTTCTAATTTTGGGCCCTTTTTAACTCTGGGCCCTAGGCAAATGCCTACTTTGCCTATGGCCAGGAACGACTCTGTATAGTATAAATTTCTTTGGTTACTTTTTTATCAAACAGATAACTAACAACTGATAAATAATTTTTTACTTTTTATCTTTGTCTATTTATACCAATTTACATTATTTCCTAACACAATGTTGTGCTTTTTAACCTTGTTGTAGTACAACACGAAGTACTATTATAGAATTGGAAGCGGTTCTTCTAATCGTGAATTTTGGTTTCAAACACCTCCAGAAGTTGGTCCTGACTCTCCTTACACCTTTGGAATGATCGGTAAGAACACATATTTACATAATTTTTAGTGTTTGACTTTTATTAAAAATAAAACCACCGTAAATGATGAATGTAATATATTAATTTAAATTATACGAAGTCTTAGAAGTTGAGTTTCTTTATTAAACGAAATCAATAATGTGAATATAAATTACTAAAATTAGTAAACGACTTTCAACTTTATGAAAATTAGTAAACATATATATGCGATTTTTTTGTTTAAATTTTGGATGACGTCGTCCATTTCAATTTTGACATGAACATGATATTATTGCCTAAAATATTTGACCATAATAGGAGTATTAGAATTTATGACAAATGAAGAATAAACAATCTTTATTTTTTTTAATGAAAAAATTACCTAGGAATAATATAACCTTTTACTTATTTCCCTACAATAATACCAACTTTTGATTAACCATGAATACCAATTTGTAGGGGTGTTTTCTACAATATACCTAATATGTTAAAAAATCAAACTCTAGCACATTATATGATAAAAAAATTTAGTAAATTAGTTTATAAACTAAAATTGATACTCCCTCCGGTCCAGTTTAGATGTCCCATTTGACTTTTGGCACTATTCACTCATCACTCTTAATTTGTATTTTACTCTTAATCTATAAGTTAAAACATAGTCATGTGGGATCTTGTTTGATTCGTCTCAATACAAGGATTATTAATATCAATTTTTTATAATTTTTGATTAAGAATAATTAGAGATATTAAGGGTTAAAATGTTGCCTCGGCATGTGTGAAAAGTCAGATGGGACATCTAAACTGGAACGGAGGGAGTATTATTCTAGGAAACCCCCTAAAGTTGGTATTATTCATGATTAATCAAAAGTTTGTATCATTGTAAGGAAATAATAAAAAAGTTGTATTACTAACGTTAATTTTTCTTTTTTAATTAGATTTTGGGTTACTTAAAGAGTGAAGTTGGTTTGTTTTAACGAGAAGGAGAAAACATTGGTGAAACAAAGTAGCCTCATATTTATCATGTTATGGAAAACGTTATGTATGAGTTTAGGGTAAATTTAATTGCATCAATTTTGTCAATAGGATTATAGTTAATTAATAATTATAATTGTTTGTATGTGTTTCAGGTGATTTAGGGCAAACAAAGAACTCACATTCGACCTTAAAACACTACATGAAAAGTGAAGGACAAGCAGTGTTGTTTGTGGGAGATTTAAGCTATGCTGATAGACATATTGATACACCAAATGAAGTTGGGTTGAGATGGGATACTTGGGGTCGTCTTGTTGAGCCTAGTACTGCTTATCAACCTTGGTTTTGGACTCCTGGAAATCATGACATTGATTACTTTCCTCAATTGGTATCTATTTCTAGCTACCCCTTCCAACATCACTAATTTGTATAAATATTAATTCATCAATCAATGTTTATTAATTACAGGGGTTGATAGGAGATTTCATGCAATTTAGAACTCGATACCCAACACCATACAAAGCTTCAGCAAGCACAAATCCTCTCTACTATGCAATCAGGCGTGGCCCTGCTCATATTATTGCCCTCTCTAGTTACTCTGGATTTAGTAATTTTCTTCTTTCTTCAAACATCACATATCAACAAACATCACTTATATACACATATTTAATTTTATTTGTTATTTTCAAAAGTTTAATAGTGTACAATTTGGGTTTTTTTGTTATAGTAAAATACACACCTCAGTATAAATGGCTAGAAGCAGAGCTAAAGAATGTTGACAGAAAGAAGACACCATGGTTAATAGTGATCATGCATGTTCCTCTATACAACACTAATACTGCACATTACCTGGAGGGTGAAAGCATGAGATCTGTTTATGAACAATGGTTTATTGACTACAAAGTCGACGTTGTTTTTGCTGGTCATGTTCATGCTTATGAGAGATCTGTAAGTACACTCCAATTTTGTTTGATTAATCTCAATGCGTAAATAAGAGATAATAATTATATAGAGTGAAGTGTTATGTTGGATATTTGATTTCAGCATAGAGTTTCAAATACGAAGTTCAATATCTCAAATGGTGCATGCAGCCCTGTGTTGGATGAGGCAGCTCCAATTTACATAACTATTGGAGATGGTGGCAACTCTGAAGGCATTGCTGGAGAGTAAGCTTCTTACTTTTGTCTCTAATTAGAGGCATATTGGGTATTTTTGGAAAACTAATTGATTGCTAGATAAATTGGCTTATTTGAACAACTAATGATGGCGACTGATTCTGGCGACCAAAAATTTTGAGTCGTCAAATATCGCGACCAAATGGCTACTAGTCTCTTCTGGTCGCCAACAAAGGCCATTTGGCGACCCAATTCACTTGTCACTATCTGGTCGCCAGTTGGAGACTAAAATCAGGTCCTCATTTGGTCGCCAACTATCTCAACGGTCATATTTGAATTTTAAATAATCAGACGACTATTTCGCTACCGAATTTTAGTCGCCATCAAAAAGAGCGGTTGGGATTTTTACTATATATTGTGGTTCGTGAATGAAAAATGCATACGATTAGTGTTGATCGTGATCGAGTTTAGTAGAATTCAATTTCAAAGTATTGTTTGCTTTTTCATTAAAAAATACAAAAATTATACGATTGCTGTTGTGAAAGAACATCATTTCAATCTAAGGTACGTAATATTATTTTTTTACTTGTTCCACAACCATTAAAAGAGATCAAACATTCAACCAAAAATTTGACCAAAAGGTCATAGGCTAAACACATCCAATAATTAATATTGAAATTCACCTTAATTATTATATTATCTAATATATAGAGCATTAAACTTTATAATTATAACCAAATTACATTGTTAAAATATATATTATTTAATATTCATCTTTTATTTTGGTTCTAATTTACTTTTTCAAATATATTATCATTTTGAAATGTCCTGCCATTTGTTATTAACAAATATTTGGAATTTTGACAATTAATGTAGGTATATATCTCCCCAACCTCACTATTCAGCTTTCCGAGAAGGTAGTTTTGGGCATGCCATATTGGATATTAAGAACAAAACTCATGCTTACTACCATTGGCATCGCAACCAAGATGGCAACAAAGTTACCGCTGATTCCATTGTTTTGCACAATCAATATTATGGGTAATGTTTCAAAATAATGCTATTTTTATAAATTTGCAATTGTATGTTCAGCCAACACACTAAATTAAATAAAAAATTATTTATATTATTAAAAATATAATATTTGTCATTTATTTTGCATTTCTTTAATAGGGGGTCAGAGGTGAAAAATGCTCCCATCTATTCTGCTTAAATTATTATAAAAGGTATGAGTTGATTACATTGATATAAGCTTGACAGAAAATTATTTTCTTAATTATCATTAGTATTGGTGAAATATAGAAACTTTTTTATTAATTTGTTCTATGATGTCTTTATTAGTATCGATTTTCACTATAAATTGTGCAGTGCCATTTACTTATCTTAAAAAATAAGTGACATTCTAATATATAATTTTATTTTGAATATTTGTCGATGTACTTTTTTATTAATTTGTTCTACAATGTCTTTATTAATAAACAGTCCTCATTTATTTGATTTAAACGATATTATATGTTGAAAAGCATTGTATTTTTGTTGTACATAATGACATAATATTGGAGTTTTTATTTTCTTATCGTTTTTTCTTTATATATTTTGCAGGATAATTAAGTTGAGTTAATAATAAGCACTAGATGGGTCCACTTCCAACATGTTTAAAAGCATCGTTTTTTTCTTATAATATTTTGAGAAGAAATGCTACTTTCTCTATGAGTATGTATGATTTATGTTATTTGGGAGTTTTTTTTATTACAATGTTATGGAGGCCTAATATGAGCCAAAGGTCCTAAATAAGGTTGAATATCATGATGTATTAATGAACTTTCAATATTTGCAAGTAATATGACTATTTAAATAAAATATAATGTAAATTACACAGGGCTGGCCATAAGTTTTCTAAGGCCCGGGCGAAAGATAAATTATAGGCATCTAATTATTATAATATTTTATCTTCTGCACAATTTTCATGGAGAAAATTTAAAAATTATTTTACTTGACTAGGTTTTAAATGATTGAGAATAAAATACAATTCAAACAAAGTTACGTATATCATACATTTCGTCTTGTACGAGACTGTGTAACACCCTGATATTTTCCCCGATATATTTAATAATTTACAAGTAATATGTTTTATCTTATAATTTATGTTTAATTATGATTTAAAATTTCATGTATGAATTTGTGATGTATTCTTTTACCAAAACTGATGTAGGATGTTTTTAGTGTTATTAGATATGCATATATATGAAGAATAAGATTTGTTTGTGTGAAGGATGATTGTGAAATTTATATATAAAATATGAATATTCATAAAAAAATATGTATGTGGCATTTTGTGTTTAGTGGGCAAGAAATTTATTTTTATTGGCTAATATGAAGAATTTATAAATTTTGCTAGAGAAATTTAAAAAGAACATAAATATAGGGTCGAGTTCCAGTGCGAACTATGCTTAAGTGTGAATCGTGCGAACCTTGTTACTTTTTAGCAAAATCGTGTTATTATTATTTTTCCTTAATTTTTATAGCTGAAAAGTAACACGTTTTTGCCAAAAAGAAACAGTTTTACAAAATGTTATACTTTTCTACCATAAAAATTTCACACAAAATAGTAACACTTTTTTGCCAAAAAATAACAAGGTTCGCACGGTTTACACTTAAGTATAGTTCGCACTGGAATTTTTCCATATATATATATATATATATATATATATATATATATATATATATATATATATATATATATATATATATATATATATATATATGTATATATATATATATAAATTATCGTTGAATGATGAATTTAATTTCAAAGATTGTTCTTAAGTATTATATAAAGTTGGTCATTGAGATTTTAAAGGAAGTATATCAATTAAATTAAATTTTTTAGATGAAATTTGGCAAATCCCGTAGGGTTAGAAAAATGGTAAAAAAAAAAAAAAAAAAAAAGGTGTTTTGTGGGTACTTTTTGACTTGAAAATAGGTTAAAAACAAAAGTTGTAATCTTTCAAATGGCATGTGTCCAAGTCTAAGATGCCACATCTTTAGATCTTGCAAAGCCTGCTCTGAATTGCTAACTGTTGTTAGTGCTTCCTTTGCGTTTTTTGACTTGTTTATCATAGTGGGACCCTCAATGTTAACTTGGTCATTCTTCATCTTGCCAAGAAGCAATTGGTTCTTCTTCGAAGACCCCAGCACAAAACAACTATTAAAAGCAAACCACACTCTACAATGTAGATCCTTTACTAATTTGTGCACTGAGATCAAATTAAATTGAAATCCAAGAGCATACAACACATTTGATAAGACAAGATTATTGCCTAAACTAATATTACCAACATATTCAACTTTGGCTTGTTTTCCATTTGGGATGGTGATGTAGTGAGGCTTTCCTACCAAGACTTTATAGTTGTCAAAAAGAGAAATATCAAAACAAATGTGGTCTGAGGCGCCACTATCTATGATCCATGTAGAGGTATGTTTAGCAAGTAAGCAAAAAATACCAACGAAGTGTGCAGAATTAGGAGTATTGCTATCAGCTGCCTGCTTGGTCTGCTTGTTCAAAAGAATCATAAGCTGATTGTATTGTTCTAATGTAAGCTTTGTTTCAATATTTTGCTCCTGCATAGATTTGTCAGTATCATTAGTAGCCAAGTTTGCTTTACTTGATGCTCCTTCTTCTTTCCTCCAAGTGTTTGACTTCATGTTGGAGGGATAGCCATGAATTTTCCAACACTTATCTATGGCGTGTCCATGGATCTTGCAGTGTTCACAATAAAAGGTTTGCCTCTTCGATCTTGTGTCATTTCTTCCTTTCTTGTTGTCAATGTACTTACGTTTCTCTACTCTACAGGCAATGGAAGGTTCTTGACCCTCATTATCACCAATGACCATAGTCTTGCTAAACTCTTGATGAGTTTGCTCTTGTGTGAGGATGGAATAAGCCTCTGCAGCATTTGGCATTTCTTTCATCATAAGAATATTACTTCTTGTGTGTTGGTACTTACCATCAAGCTTCATAAGAAATTGGATAAGACGCCTTCTTTGTTGGCTTTTCGCTGTCTTTTGTGTCAAATCACATGAACATCCAGAACATGCACAGACAGGTAGTGGGTCAAGGGCATCAATTTCATCCCATAGCCCCTTCATCTTTGTAAAGAATTCTTCAACTGTCATGTCATGTGTTTGGAAGGCCTTACTCAATTGCTCCTCTACTGTGAAGAGTTGAGCAGAGGACGATTGTCCAAAGCGTTGCTCCAAATTTTCCCATACTTCCTTAGCCGTCTTGAACCAAAGAACGCTCTTGAAAATTTTCTCATCAACTGCCCCCAATAACCATCCAAGAACAACATCATTCACACGGTCCCATGCCTTGGCAAGTGCTCCATTAGAGCTGGACCTTTTTATGGAACCATCAACGAAACCCATTTTATTTTTTCCAGACAAAGCAATAGAAACAGATCGCTTCCACCCTTTGAAACCTATTCCTGTAAGCACATTATCCACAATCTTTAATCTCGTATCAGTTGGGTGTAGGTAATAGGGACTTGAAGGGTTCATTGTAGTATCAGTACTTTGTGTCTTTTCACCTTTGTTAGACATGGCAAAGGGAGATGGTGTTGCTGTGCAAATGGAAAAAAGAAAAGAAGCAAGAATACAACCAAGAAAACCAGCAGAGGGTTCAAGAACAAAGTGGCTCTGATACCATGTTACAATTGAGGGACAAGACAGAAGAATAAAGAAAAGTAGAGAATTATATTTCTGAAAATGTTAATTACAATGTACAAGGAGAGTATCATATATATAGACTTTACATAGAGACTTCCAACTAACTAACAAGAAGTTTGTTAAAACGAACTCATAACAAACTCAAGATATAAAGTTAATGTAATAGAAAACTAATGACACGTGCAGCTATTGTCTTGAGTAAATCATTTGTTCCTTCATCACATGCACATAATAAACTAGCAGGCTCTGGATCCTTGTGTGCATCTTCTCTGCTTTGTATAGAAGAACTAGTGAGAACTTTACAATTATCAACATAAATTGATTCTTCCTTTCAAAGCAGCAATTGAAGTGAATATTGCTTGGTAATTATCATTCTTCATTTCATCTGTGTGGTAATGAAGATCTCCACTCATTCCATTTTCAATTGTATATCATTAATTTCAACCTACAAAATTAATCTGATTGTTTTGTGTATTTCCATTTTTGATTTAGGTGTTTGATTACATTCTCCCCAAGTTTTTCGATTCTCAATTAAAAGAGGTAAATAAATTTTAGTCTTTGTATTTTTTTTGTTGAAATCGTTTTCATGTTTTGTGTTTTTTTCCCCATTTTCAGATGTTTTTGTTGAATTGTTAGTTTTGTAAGATGTAGTTGAAATAGGATAAAAATGGTGGAAGTTATCGAATTTTTCAATCTGTGAATTCATCGAATATGTATTCATGGAAGAGCAATTTAGGTGATTCCCATTAGCTATGCACCTATGATGCTTTTGGGTAGCTTTATAGCCTTATAGGCTTAAACTTAATTGAATTTCTATAATGCTCAAGCTTAGTTGATAGTTTTTGAAGTGTTCTAGACTTTGAGACTCTATTAATTTTGCATATTATAGTCTACTTTTGTTTAACCAACTTGATTGGAACTTTTGATATTATGGTTTATCACTTTTCCTGTTGAATCTTTATCCGTAAATTTCATTGAGTTGAGGCTTTTATCTTTGAATTTAATTTTCATTTCATTAATGAATTTAATTTCATTGAATTGAATTGAGGCTTTTAGGCTGTGGCTTATTTTGTTTCAACTGATTAGATGTTTATGTGGAGTATGTTAAACGGGTAATACCCGCCCGCTAAGTGATGATGATTGAGTAGGTGAAATATTAGCATTCTCATAAAATTGATTTATTTGAATTAATTGAAGTTGCTAATAATTAATTAATGATAATATTCACGCCATTGATGAAGTATAGAAAGAAGAAGAAGAGTTTTTATTATTGATTAAGCAAAGAATACACTGTAGCAAATGAATATATATACAGGGAATGCTTGGGCAACAAGCCATCAATGAATGACGTGGCAAAACAAACTCTCTAACAAACTATATGTGGGACCCCTATTATATACAAAACTAATATAATACAACTTGAATGAAGGTGCTAGAAATCACGTGACACCAGTGTGAAAAGGAGTATCAATATCCCCCCGCAAGCTTGGGGTGAGAGTGATCATGTCAAGCTTGGATAACAATGATTGAAGCTGATGAGAGGGAAGAGACTTGGTCAGAATATCCGCAAGTTGCAGCTGAGAAGGAAGATATGTAAGCTGTATAAGGCCATCTAAAACCTTCTCACGCGTAAAGTGGCAATCAATATCAATATGTTTTGTGCGCTCGTGGAAAACGGGGTTATGAGCGATATGCATAGCGGACTGATTAGCACAATGAAGAACCACAGGGGGAAGATCCTGAAAACCAAGCTCAGTAAGTAGACGAACAAGCCAAGTAATCTCGGAAGCGGCGGACGACATGGCGCGATACTCAGCTTCGGTAGACGATTTAGAAACAGTGGGTTGCTTTTTAGACTTCCAACTAATAGGGGAATTACCAAGCATCATAAGATAACCCGTAACGGATCGACGTGTATCAACACAAGCGGCCCAATCGGAGTCGGAAAAAGCATGAAGCTTAAGCTGAGGACTAGCACAAAGAAGGATCCCTTGACCAGCAGTACAAGCAATGTAGTGGAGAGTATGTGTGAGTGCCCGAAAATGAAGCTCAGAGGGACTTTGCATGAACTGACTTAGAGTCTGTACGGCAAACGAAAGATCCGGACGTGTGTGGGTAAGAAAATTTAGCTTACCAACAATGCTACGATAATAGGTCGGATCAGTAAAAGCAGGAGAACCATCATCTTGGGACAATTTGAGAGTAACAGGCAAAGGAGTGTGGACCGGCTTAGGGGTAACAATACCCGTATCTCTCGGTAACTCTTGTGTGAACTTGCGTTGTGTGAGAGCAATACCATTAGCCAAGGAAGTAATTTCAATCCCAAGAAAGAAACTCAATGGACCCAAGTCTTTAATACTAAACGTGGCATGAAGATGTTGCTTGAGATGCTGAATAAACGAAATATCATTGCCCGTAATAATAATATCGTCGACATAAACAGCAAGAATAACCATCGAAGTAGCAGTACGACGAATGAACAAAGAATAATCGTTTCGAGACTGGACGAAACCTTGGTGTAATAGCTCCAAAGTAAGCTTACTAAACCACTGTCGAGAGGCTTGCTTTAAACCATAAAGAGACTTTTTTAATTTGCACACGGTGTTAGGAGGGTGAGGTAAGCCATCGGGAACTTTCATATAAACCTCCTCATGCAAGTCACCATGGAGGAACGCATTATTAATATCCAACTGAAAAAGTGACCAATGTTTACTTGCGGCAAGAGCGATGAGGCAACGCATAGTGGTCATTTTTATGACAGGAGAGAAGGTCTCGTGAAAATCCACCCCATATTGTTGGGAATACCCCTTAGCAACCAAACGGGCCTTAAACCGCTCAAGCGAACCATCGACTTTCAACTTTACCTTATAAACCCATCGACACCCAATAGCTTTCTTGCCAGGGGGTAAGGGTACTAAATCCCAAGTGTTGTTACTCTCTAAAGCATGAAGTTCATTGTTCATGGCTGCTTGCCATGATTCATTCTTGGCAGCCTCAGCATAACAAGAAGGCTCACGCCAAACAGATTGAGAAGCTATGAAAGCTTGATGATGAAGAGGTAAAGAATCATAACACACAATATTGCACCAGTGAGAACTTGAAGAACACACAAAATCATTTAAATGAGAGGGGAGCTTGTGAGGACGTGTGGACCTACGAAGGGAAGGAGGAGGAGTATGGGATACAGTAGATGATGGAACAATTGATGAATGTGTAGGATTAGATGAGGGAGTAGGTGAGGGAGGTGGCGTGGGTAGGGGACCACGTGTAGGCAATGTATCACGTGGAGGGGAAGGAAGAGAGGGAGTGGGTAAAGGAGTGGGAATGGGTAAAGACTCATGGATAAAAGAAGGTGGGGGAGTGTGTACAGGTAAGTAAAAAGAGGGAAAAGGTGATTGAGACAAGTCATGAAAATGGTAAGGAAAATGATGCTCTTTGAAAACAACATCACGTGAAATAGAAATTTTATGGGTGATTAAATTGTAAACTCTATAGCCTTTTTGATTACATGGATAACCAATAAAGACACAAGTATTGGCACGAGGGTGAAATTTGTGACGGTGAGGCTTGGGCGTGGAGACGAAACAAAGACATCCATAGGCACGAAGGTGAGTAAGTGTGGGTGGGCGATTAAAAAGTTTTTCGAATGGAGAAATATGGTTGAAACATGCCAAGGGTAGGCGATTAATAAGATATGTGGCACAAAGAATAGAGGCACCCCAAAATTTGGTGGGTAAATTGGCTTGGAAGGATAAGGCTCGGGCGACCTCGAGTAAGTGTCGATGCTTGCGCTCTACAACCCCATTTTGTTGAGGGGCGTAGGCACAACTTTTTTGGTGAGTAATGCCATTATCATCGTACCAACGATAGCCAAGTCCATCACATAGCTCCCGCGCATTGTCAGAGCGCACGGTTTTAATGGTGGTGTGAAAATAATTCTTTACATAACGAGCTAATTGTTGCAAATAGGTGAGAGATTGACTCTTATATTTCATCAAGTATGTCCAAGTGCAACGAGTGTAATCATCGACAATCGTAAGAAAATATGAACAACCATCATAAGTGGGCGAAGAATATGGCCCCCATACGTCGACATTTAGTAACTCAAAAGGAGAAATGGTCTTAATATCACTAGATGGAGACGGTAATCTAGTTTGCCGAGCTTGAGGACAAATAGTGCAAAATACATCACGTTGCATACTATTTACATCAAGGGAAGGGAAAACACGTTTCATATTAGAAAAAGGGGTATGACCAAATCTTATATGCCACAATTTAGCCTCATGATGTTTAGACATTACTTTAGTATTACAAGTAAGAGAAGTCTTATTGTCTTGTGGTAAAGTAGTCACTGTAGAAGTTGTATTAGGAGTACTTTGCTCTAGTAAGTATAGGCCATTATGCAAACTACCAAGAAGTAAAGGCCGAGGCATCAATGGACCCTGCATCCAACACTGTGCATTAGTAAAATGGATAGAAGATTGACTATCCTTGCATAATCTTGGGATGGAAACAAGATTAAAGCGGAAATGAGGAACATAAAGCACACGAGTGAGTAATATATCGAGAGTCACACGAATATCATTAACATGAATAACGTTAATAGTGGTGCCATTAAGAATCGTAATATGATGTTGTCGGTCCGAAAGAGGCCTCATATTAGAAAACATGTGACGAGAAGAACACATGTGATCCGAGGCGCCGCTATCAAGAATCCAAATGGCGTCACTATTCGTAACGGAGAAACAAAAAGTACCTGCAGCATTAGCCATGATAGGCTCAACAGTATCATCAAGAGGCTCAATATCCTTATGATCAGTAGGTTTGTCAGATTTACCAAGAAGAGCACATAGTTGTGTGAATTGGTCTTTAGTGAGACCGGTTCCTTCGACATCATTGGACAAATCAGTAGGAGTATCAGCCACAAAGGCAGCCACACGTTTAGGATGTGCAGGCCGAGACTTAGCTGGGTAACCATGCAGCTTGTAACATCGGTCTATAGTATGACCGGTCATACGACAATGATCACAAAAATGCACAGCAGGTGTACGTTTAGTACCAGCAACAAAATGATTACATTTTCCTTTATAACCCGAGGCGGTACGTGGTGCATTAGAACGATCAGAAAAACGTCCCACATTAAATGCAAGAGAATCAGTAGGAGTAGTGCTTAATTTGCTCAAAGTATGATGACGCTCTTCTTGAAGTAAGAGGCGGTAATTCATTGAAGCATTAGGTAAGTCTTCCATCATGAGTATATTGGTCCTTACTTGATTAAAAGGTTCAGTTAATTTCATGAGAAATCGAATGACTCGCTGATTTTGCTGCGATTTTAATACCTTTTTAGTGAGACTACAAGTGCAACCATTACAAATGCAAGAAGTTATAGGGTCAAGAACATCAAGTTGGTCCCAAATTGACTTGATCTTAGTGTAATACTCAGAAACAGTCATGGAAGATTCTTGAACAACATTAAAAAGATCAGTATGTAAGGAATAAACCTGAGCCACTGAAGTATGGCCGTAGCGCTCCTCGAGATCTCACCATATCTCTTTGGCCGTGGTATAATACATCACACTCCGTGCAATAGATCGGTCTAAAGAAGCAATTAACCAACCGATAAGCATGTTATTACACCGTTCCCAAGCCTTTGCCTCATGACTATTAGTAGTGGATTGTTCTACGGAGCCGTCGAGAAAACCCATTTTGTTCTTTGCCGTCAATCCGATTATCATGCTTCTCTTCCAATTAGCATAACCGGTTCCATCAAAAAGAACTGAGACAAGTTTCGCTCCGACATGGTCCGACGGATGAAGGTAAAAATGGCTTGATGGATCTTGAGTAGGATCGACATGTGTAGAGGAAGCCATGAAAATCGCAGCAAAAAAAGAAGCGAGACTGGAAAAACAAAAAAGATAGAGAAAGAAAGAAGGAAAAATCAAGAAAACGGACCGAAAATCAGACCCGCTCTGATACCATGATAATATTCACGCCATTGATGAAGTATAGAAAGAAGAAGAAGAGTTTTTATTATTGATTAAGCAAAGAATACACTGTAGCAAATGAATATATATACAGGGAATGCTTGGGCAACAAGCCATCAATGAATGACGTGGCAAAACAAACTCTCTAACAAACTATATGTGGGACCCCTATTATATACAAAACTAATATAATACAACTTGAATGAAGGTGCTAGAAATCACGTGACAGCAGTGTGAGAAGGAGTATCAATAATTAAAGTCATCAGTTACATATACTTTGTAATAGAATTGGCAATATGATTTATAATGCCAAATTTATTCAACTCTTTGATATGTGTAGAATTCAAGCTGATTTATTTAACTATTCTTGTCTCTTAATGTACTTTGGTACAATTCTAAACTTTTTTTTCTTAATGATTGCTATGAATCTGCACATTGCTAAAGCTACTTGTTGAGATTTTTAAAATTTGTCTATTTACTTAGTTTTGCTTATTTTATGTTTAGACGATTTAATCGTTAAGTGTCTCGTTTTTATTCATGGCATTGAATTAAACTTGTTTTTATTGATTATGGAGTTGTTTGGTCATTGATATCGTCAAATAGATAAGGAGTTTGATTATATATTCATGGCATTGAATTAAGCTTCTTTTTATTTTTTTTTATTTTTTTTGTTTGAAATATAAGCTTCTTTTTATTGATTATGGCCACATTTTAATAATCTATCATCAAGCAATATGAACCCTATTTAATTTTTTTTACCTTTATGTATTTGTAAATTGTAAGGAAGGAAGCAATTAGATGATACAACTTCAGCAAATACTTCAAGGTAACCTTTTATATTGGTGTAATTTTTTAACAACTAATTTATTGATATGAAATCAAGGTAGTTCATGGTTACTTTTATTTTTGCTACATTCACATTATTTTAGTGATTGCATATATGATTTTATTATGTACGGTTTTGTAAAAGGTTAAGATAATTTAACATTTAGATTTGATTAAGATATTTATACAATAATTTTGAGATTTTTCGAATATTGTTTATTAGTTGCATTAGGTTAATTCAGTATTCTTGTATTCATTTATTTTATTGGTTTGAAGGGTGAACATGGATCGAAGTTGGATGAATCATAAGAGAGTTCAGGATAGAAGAAATATTTCATATGTTAGTGGAGTTAACTATTTTTTAGAGTTTGCTTTTAATAATAAGGAAGTTGGTACTAAATTAAGATGTCCTACATGTACTATGGATCTTTCAATTAATTATTTCTAACTTATTGGAATAAACCTATTTATTTAATTTATTTAATAGAAAGAATAAGGTTGTCTTGTGCAATTGTAAGGTGTTCGATTGCATAAGACCTTAATCCTACGATAAAAGATGTGCAAAATTTTTTATATACTTTCTATTAATTATTTAATATACTTTCTATCAAAATTAATTTATTCAATATACTTTCTATTAATTATTTAATATACTTTCTATCAAAATTAATTTATTTAATATACTTTCTATTAATTATTTAATATACTTTCTATCAAAATTAATTTATTAATTATTTAATATACTTTCTATCAAAATTAATTTATTTAATATACTTTCTATCAAAATTAATGTATAACATGGAGATCCCTACAATGTGATCAATATGCAATTATGGACCATAAATATAGTAGTGTACAACATTATGGTGACATAATAAGTAAACATATGGGCGACAAATGCTTATGACGCCCAAACACAGTAGTTTTGGGCAACAATAACCATATGTAGCCCAAAGTTCATACTTGGGTGACAACAACCATATACAGCCTAAAACTCATACTTGGACGACATTAACCATATGTAGCCCAAAACGAATACATGGGCAACAACAACCATATGCAGGCCAATGTGCAAGCATGGGCGACAATAGTATTTTAACACCCAAACTTTTCACTTGGGCGTCAACCTAGATATGAAGTCCATAATCTATCACTTGGGCTACAAAAAAATAATGACGCCCAAAATTTTTATTATATGCCACAACTAATGGGCTACATGTGTTGTGACAATATTATTTGTGACGCCCATACTATGGGCGACAATTTTTCTACTATGGGCTTTATTTTGTCGCCCAAAACTATTTTTCTTGTAGTATATGGTACATAGCACATTATGCAAAACTTTGCTGCGTGTACGTACCATAAACAAGATAACCAAATTCTCAAACGTCCTATTCAATTCACCGTCACGAATCAACTTCCTACAAGGTTCAATCAGATTCAGGATATAAACAAACATACACACTTCCTCAAATCAAACCACAACACATACATACGACTACTACCACACTTAGAATTCCACATATATATATATACACATATATATATATACATATATATATATATATATATATATATATATATATATATATATATATATATATATATATATATATATATATATATATATATATATATATATATATATATATATATATATATATATATATATATATATATATATATATATATATATATATATATATATATATATATATATATATATATATATATATATATATATGAAACTAACTAAATTAAATTATGCTGAAAAGTTTAATCCAAATAACAACGCAATATTAATTTAACCTTACATAAAATAATAAATACATTTATGTCTACACATTATACATCACATTTCAACTTGTTCATCATGGTCATCATCGGCTTCCATCCATTCCCACAAAGTATCGTCACATTCCGAGTCATCTTCATTATGTTCACCACTTTTGTTGGCATCAGTTAAAATTGTGTTACCATCAAGAACTGTAGGAGGAATATCTATTCTTGTAGATTGGTGTTCTTCATTGCTAGGTTGTGGTAGACAATTAATACTTGTATTGTCCATTTCACACCAAAAAGAGTTCTCGTCATCAATATCTTTATCCATATCAAAGTCAAATATATCTCTAGGTACTTTATTAAGAACATAATACATACCATCAACCTCAGGATCTCCAATGTAAAATACCTGATGGACTTGAGAAGGCCTCACAAATGGATCATTCACATAACATAGCTTATTTTTGTTAACACATATAAGCCCATAGTTATCATTCATTACTTGATACCACTCACACTGAAACAAGACTAGGTGAAAGTTAGACCAATAATCAATTTCAATTATTTCTAATATACCACCATAGTAAATTACATCTCCTACAATAGAATTTTGGTCTTTAGAACTTGCATAACTAGAAGTCAATGCGGCTAGAGTCACTCCACTATTTTGCGTCTTACATCTACTATCACGTGTTTTGGTGTAAAAATTATAGCCATTGACATAATATCCTTTATATCTCTTTGCTGTGGGTCTAGGACCTTTGGCTAGCCAAAATATTTGGTCGGAGACACTATCTTTGATAGCTTTTTCTTTCAACCAATTAGCAAATTCATAACCATGATGTTGTGCACTTGCCCATTTGCTTTTTCTTCGTTGACTATTAACATAGATTTCATGTTCCCTACAACGACAATTAAATTACTTAGGAGATTTTGAAATTTATGATGAATAATTTAAAATAAAATGGATTCGTGAAAGATAAAACTCACTTTATGTACTCATCAATATCTTTGCTGTCAGTATTAAATAGGGCATAACGATGAGCTTGCTCACATGTCACGGAATCTAATGTGAATGCTTCACCCTTTCTTTTCTTTTTTCCTCCAAAGGGATTTCCAACCGTATGAAAGATCTTACTTTCCGAGTCATTTGAATGATCCACATCATCCTCAAACAATTGACTTGTGTTGATTTTTGTCTTCACGTCTTCATCCATATATAAGGAGCAAAAATTTAAACAGTCTTCAAGAAGATATCCTTGAGCAATAGATGCTTCGGGACGACTTCTATTACGAACATAAGATTTCAATTTACACAAATATCTTTCTATGAAATACATGCTTCGACCATGCACTAGACCACCAAGTTTGATCTGTCTTACTAAATGTATAGGCAAGTGAACCATGATGTCAAAAAAACAAGGTAAGAAGATTTTTTCAAACTCACGTAAAATAACCGAGATTTCTTTCTCTAATTCTTCTAGGTCATCGATCTTTATGGCCTTATTACACAAGCTACAAAAAAAACCACCTAATCTAATCAATGGTATAACAACTTGTTTAGGAAGCGATTTTCTAACAACAATTGGGATCAAATGATGTAGCAATATGTGAGCATCATGACTTTTATATCCAATAATTTTTCTTTATTTCAAATGCACGGATCGTCCAATGTTTGAGGAAACTCCATAAGGTAACTTTGCTTCTTTTATAACATGACAAAACATATCCTTTTCTTTGGGAGACATAGAATAGCATGCTTTTGGAAGATACACTTGTTTATGATCATTAGATAGCTTTGGATGCAATTCTTTTTTGATGCCCAAATCTAACAAATCAAATCGAGCCTTTGCATGATCTTTTGTCTTCCCGCTTATATCTAATAATGTCCCTATCAAATTATCGCATATATTCTTCTCAATATGCATTACGTCAAGATTATGTGGACATGCATTTTCTACCCAATATGACAACTCAAAGAAAATGAACCTTTTCTTCTAAGGTAACTCACTATTATTCTTTTTCCTTTGTTTTACCCCAAATTCATTTATGAAATCCGATAAATCATTTAAGGCCTCAAGCCCTATCATAGGTTTTGGTGCCATCCGTTCCTCAACTTTACCATCAAAACACCTTTTATTCCATCTCCATGGATGTTTTTCATCCAAAAATTTACGGTGCTTCATATAGCACATTTTCTTGCTATTATGCAAATACAAACCTTCAATGTCATAATTACAACATGGGCATGCATACTTTCCATTTGTTTTCCATCCTGATAGCATGGAGTATCCAGGAAAATCACTAATGGTCCATGTTAAAGCTTCACGTAATTGAAAAGTTTCATTTTTAAATGTATCATAGGTTTCCAACCCAACACTCCATAAATCTTTTAATTCCTCGATCAAGGGTTGTAAGTAAACATCAATGTTATTACCAGGAGAATCAGGACCAGAAATCAGTAATGACAACATTAAATGTTGAAATTTCATATACATCCATGGCGGAAGTTATAATTTATTAAATTTACAGGCCATGTGCTATGAGAAATACTCATAGTTCTAAAAGGGTTAAATACATCACTAGCCAAGCCTAATCTCACGTTTCTAGGCTCCTTAGCAAAATCAGGATTTTTAGAATTAAAATCCTTCCACGCAAGCCCATCAGAAGGATGTCTCATTTTTCCATCTTTAGACTGATTATCAAAATGCCATGTCATAAATTTAGCAGTTTTAGAACACATAAATAGTCTTTGAAGCCTAGGTTTTAAAGGGAAATGCCATAACACTTTAGCAGGAATATGATTACGTTTTTTTGAAGACTTGTTAACATAATCTCCTTTTGTATCTTCGATTAGTTTCCACTTTGAGGTATGACAAACAGGACACTCCTCTGCATGCTCATACTCTTTCCAATACAATATGCAATGATTAGGACACGCGCTTATCTTTCTATAATCAAGGCCTAAATCTCTCACAATTTTTTTAGCTTGATTAAAATTCGAAGGGAAATTTCCATCTAGAATAACATCCTTGAAAAGTACTAGAAGATCATCAATGGCCACATTACTCAATCCATGAAGTGTTTTATATAAGAATATCCTAATAATAAATGAAAGTTTTGAAAAATTTTTGCATCCAGGATACAACTCTTTCTTGCCCTCTTCCACAAACTCATAAAATTTCCTTGCATCCTCATTTGGACCTTCTTGTCCAATGTTTGATTCCTCAAACATACCTCTAAATCTATCATGCAACAACTCACTAACATTGTCATGCATTTCTAGATCATCATCATTAAAACCATCATTAACTTCTCTTAATGAAGTCTCTTCCCCATGGAAAGTCCAAACATAATAGTTTTCAACAAATCCGGCTCCTTTCAAATGATTAAAAACCTCATGTCTTTTATACCAGTAACGATTTATGCACTTCTTACATGGACACCTAATTTGACCCCCCTTTCCGGCTTTAGCAAATGAAATATCAAGAAATTCTATAATTTCGTTTTCAAACTCAGGTAAAATTCTAGGTAAATACATCCAACTCCTATCTTTTTCCATCCTTAAGAATCTGAAAAATAAATTAACATTTACTAGATATTAATCATTTAATGTTCAATTTAGCAACGAATTTGAAACCAACTAAAAATGATTTCTACTAAGAAACAAGCAATACAGAACTTAATATAGCAAGCAATTGAAAACCGACTAAAAATGATTTCTACACTGGAATAATAAGCCTTTTTCAAGTGAATATTGTCTATCGTGCGCAATTGGGTAGAAAACCATTTACCAAACGAAAGTTATTAATTAGAGTAATTAACATTGATACTATTAATTATGACCACATATCTCACGATTTCGTCTTTCACGCAAGTGCAAAACTCTTAAGCAGATAATATTAATCAGCGAATCAAGGGAAAAAAAATTGCAATCACTTCATCCAACAAACAATCAAATCATCGAATGCCTTAAAACAAGGATAAATAAACTGAAAGGAAATTATATAAAGCAATAAACGACAAATAACAATGGTGCAATAATGCTAGGTAAATATACACAATGAAGAATTGAAGTGATTAAAAACAAAATCAAAAGAAATACACATAAAAATTAAGCGGTAAAAATAAAAATTCAATTTCTCCAATAATTAACAATAAAAACAGGTTAAATTTCAATCCTAAACTGATGGAAATCTTTTCAATCACACAACCATAATCTCAATTTCTAAAAATTTGATAAAGATACATGAGACTAAGAATAAAAAACATACCTGGTATTGAAGAAGGTGCAGATTGTTTTATGGCAATTTTATTGAGATCAATTAAGAGGATGACAATTCTTGAAATTCTTGGAATGAAATGAAAAACTCTTGATCATTGATGAAAAATTAGTTATTAATTGAGACTTATGAAAATAGGCGACAATAATATAATGAAGAACACGAACTGACAGTTTTGTGATGAAATTAGCGGCAACAATCTCTAATTTGGGTTCTTTTGTTTTAGAAAAAGGGTTCTGGGTATTTTATTTTCAAGAAAGGTTTCTGGGTAGTGGGTACTTAGTATTTTTTATGTATTTATAAGGTTTTGTTTTTTTTTTTTTTTTTTGAGTTTAATGTATTTGTTAGTTTTTAATTTTGTTTTTCCTTTATATTTTTTAATAGGTAAATTAGACAATATTAGTATAATGCTACCAACTAATTTATTTTAGCTTTTTTTTTCAAATATATTTTCATATTTGTTTCAATAAAAATAGAATAACAATTTGTGTCATCATGAGACGGGGCAACATTATTAGCTCATTTTTAAGATTGTAGGGGTGAAACTTATTCGGATTAAAACCGCAAACGAACCGAATAAAAAATATGGTTTGGTGTTTTTTAATTTGGTTTGGATTAGGTTTGAAAATTCAAAAACCGAAATATTAAGGTTTGGATTAAGTTTGAAATTTTCAAAAACCGCAAACCGAATTTCTAGACTGCAAACCGAAATATTTAAGAAATTATATATAGCCCACTAATATTAATGTATTAGCCCAAGTCCAATACATTATAAACCTAAAAAATAGAAAACCCTAACCCTTGATAATACATGTACTACCGTCGTCCCACTCCCACACTTGTTTAGTATTCTGCAAGATTTGTTATTTTGTATTACTTTGTAAGATATTATGTCTATTATTATTAATCTTGTATGATTTGCTATTGTCTTAATTATTGTAATTGTAGTTTAAATTGTTATTCACCTCAAAAAGAAAAATTCGGCCTAGGAAATTCGGTCTGGGTGGTTTGGTTTGGTCTACAAATAAAAAATGCGGTTCGATTTGGTTTGATCTAGAAACCAATTTGGTTCGATTTGGTCTGAAAATATGGAGACCGAATAAAATATGGTTCGATTTGGTTTCGATGATAATCCAAACCGTAGACCGAATTTTCACCCTTATAAGATTGTAAGTAATGACTCTAAAACTATAAAAAGTTATTATTTTAAAATTATATGTGACCATTTTAATTCTATAAGTGATCACTTAAGATAGAAAATATGTATTGGGCCAGGACAATAGAATAGTCTCACCATGAAATCGTCTCATTTAAGTATTAGTGATAGAATATATAGTAGTGGTGTTGATTATCGGCTTCTCGACATTTTTGGTATCCTAAAAGCCGGAAACCTAGATATTCGGGTATCATTTTTATTGGCCCATCTCTCAGCTCAATTTATCTAGATACCCAAATTTTGGGTATGCAGACAAATGAAGTCGAGGCATTGGGTACCCGTTATTTTTTATAGTATTTTTAGCAAAATTTATTGATGGTCATTATTTGGGATAATTTTAGGAATTAAAATAAAATATCCCCTTTAATAACGGGCTAAAAATCACTTAGCGGCCCATGACCCAACCTGCTTAAGATGGTCCGGATACCCGACCCTAGTTAATAATTTTTTAAAAAAAAACGCTTTTGAAAAGTGTTGCATTAAAATGATCCAATTGGCCAGTCGACAGATCAGAGCAAGAGTGTCAAATTTTTAAAAACCATCTTAATAAAAAAGACTAACACTTTTAAGAAGTGTTGCATTATACACTTATATGCATCACTTTTGCGAAGTGTTGCATTATCCACTTATATGCAACACTTTATTTGAATTTGCATATATGATGTTAAAATAAGAGTAAAATGCAACAAAAAAGAAAGTGTTGCAATAGATCAAATTTGTAGTAGTGAAATATATATATATATATATATATATATATATATATATATATATATATATATATATATATATATATATATATATATATATATATATATATATATATATATATATATATATATATATATATATATATATATATATATATATTCACCCATCATAATAAAATTCTTAAATAATACTCACATACAATAAACCATATAAAAACATCCTACACTAAAATTTGACAAGGCATATATAAAATTCATACCATCACTTTAAATCATGAAAGGAATGTCCATGGATCAAAAATTAACACAAGCCACAAATCACATAATATAATCTAAAGTTAATATAAAAACAAATGGAGAATTATACTTACAATTATATGAAACGAATACCAAAATCAAGGTTATAAGTGTTCTAGGCGTGTGGAATTTGCTAAAGTTTGTGGGAGTTTTCTTGAGATTCTAGGAGTTGGAAGGTAGAATGCAAACGGGGTTAAGTAAGAACATTAAGGAAATGAAGGATTAAGGTAATAAGAATAATTGTTCATTATTGTGATCTTCAATATTCCCACATGGGAGTTACAAACTCCCGTAATCACTCCAATAAGGCCGGTCAACCCTATGCCCTTCCCTCTAATTATTTTTTTTTTCTTTTTTTTCAAATTTGAAATAAGAATGGGTTAAGGTTTTTGGGCCCGAAAAACTAAATTGTTAAAAGACTGAATATACATGGTCAAGCCCAAAATGAATTGATAAAAACATTATTTATATAAAATAATATTACTAGTAATTCATTAAATATATCGAGAAATTATTGGGGTGTTACAGCATCCCTCGCATAATCATAACTAATAATGTCCGGCAATTTATAAGCAAAAACATCCTTGAATATTGTGACAAGTTTAAAATCTAGATATGATTTAGTTCTGTGTCAAGGCCTCAAACAAACGGCCAGGTCGAGTCTGCAAATAAAATAATCCTATCTAGCATAAAGAAAAAGATATAAGGGGCCAAAGGGTCTTGGGAAGAAGAACTTCCCGGAATTCTATGGGCCATGCGCACAACAGTTAAAGATGCAACAGGGAACACACCATTCGCTCTAGATTGTATGGCTCTGAAGCTGTGCTGCAAGTGGAAATAGGCATCCCCTCTACAAGGATTGCTTATTACTCATATGAGGAGAATGATGCTGAAAAAAGAACAAACATTGACCTCCTTCCTGAAACAAGAGGCAACGCTCTTCTGCTTTCCCTTGCGCAGAAGCAGAAGATGACTACACAATTCAACCGGATGGTCAAACCTAAACAATTGCAGCTCCATGACTACGTTCTCAGGAAAGTAGAAGCAACAGGGAAGGTCAATGAAAAAGGAAAGCTAGGTGCCAATTGGGATGGTCAGTGTAAGATAGTCCGTAACATTAAGCCGAGAACCTATGAATTAGAAGACTCCGCAGGAAAACTCCTTAAAAGGCCCTGGAATGGTGATCATTTTAAGAAATTTTACATCTGAAAAACCCCTTGCATGGGGCTAATGAGAGAAACCAAATTTCTTATTGTTTGTTATTGGTTGAACTTATTTCCTTTTGATGAATGTGTTATTTGGATACTAAACCTATTTTCATTTGGTTTTTTCATATTAAGTATTGCAAGTGGTTGTCCATAATGGTTCACCAGTGGTGGTCAGAAACTTCTATAAGTCTGACACCCCCCCCCCCCTTTATGAGCTCTAGAGAACCTATGTTCTTTGGAGCTAAGTTATTTCTGGTGGTCAGAAACTTCTCCCCCTTTTTATGAGCTCTTGAGAACTTATGTTCTTTGGACCTAAGTTATATCTGGTGGTCAGAGACTTCTACAAGTTTGACCCCCCTTTATGAGCTCTAGAGAACCTATGTTCTTTGGAGCTAAGTTATTTTTGGTGGTTAGAAACTTCTATAAGTCTGACCCCCCCCCCCCTTTTATGAGCTCTTGAGAACTTATGTTCTTTGAGCTAAGTTATATCTGGTGGTCAGAGGCTTCTACAAGTCTAACCCCCCTTTATGAGCTCTAGAGAACCTATGTTGTTTGGAGCTAAGTTATTTCAGGTAGTCAGAAACTTCTATAAGTCTGACCCCCATTTCCTTTAGATGAATGTGTTATTTGGATACTGAACCTATATTCATTTGGTTGTTTAATGTTAAGTATTGCAAGTGGTTTTCGCTAACTGTTCACCAGTGGTGGTCAGAAACTTCTATAAGTTTGACCCCCCTTTATGAGCTCTAGAAAACCTATGTACTTTAGAGCTAAGTTATTTCTAGTGGTCAGAAACTTCTATAAGTCTAACCCCCCTTTTTATGAGCTCTTGAGAACTTATGTTCTTTAAAGCTAAGTTATATTTGGTGGTCAAAGACTTCTACAAGTCTGACCCCCTTTATGAGCTCTAGAGAACCTATGTTCTTTGGAGCTAAATTATTTCTGGTGGTTAGAAACTTCTATAAGTCTGACCCCCCTTTTTATGAGCTCTTGAGAACTTATGTTCTTTGAAGCTAAGTTATATCTAGTGGTCAGAGACTTCTACAAATCTAACGCCCCTTTATGAGCTCTAGAGAACCTATGTTCGTTAGAGCTAAGTTATTTCTTGTGGTCAGAAACTTCTATAAGTCTGACCCCCCCCCACCACCCTTTTTTATGAGCTCTTGAAAACTTATGTTCTTTGGAGCTAAGTTATTTATGGTGGTCAGAGACTTTTACAAGTCTGACCCCCCTTTATGAGCTCTAGTGAACCTATGTTATATGGAGCTTAGTTATCTCTAGTGGTGAGAGACACCTACAAGTTTGACCCCTCTTTTATAAGCTCTTGAGAACCTATGTTCTCTAGAGCTAAGTCATTCTTGAAAGGCCGAGATTTATAAGTCGGACCCCCTTATAGGCTTGTTTGAGAACCTAAGTTCTCTAGTGACTAAGTCACATTACATATATTGTGAGAATCCGAGACTTCTATAAGTCCGAAACATTATCAACCATCTTTACAAGCATATAAAAACAAGCATAAAATAGCAGAAGATTTCATAGATACACAAATCAAGGAGAAATGAATCTCCAAATAATGTCTACAAAAATGGCACGCCAGCCAATAAGTTTTCAAGTTTTAAAATTCACAACTTACAAGGCACCCAGGCCCATTTATAAACAAAGATATCATTCGGCCTGCTCATTAATAGCCGACACGAGGGAGGGTGATTTCGCCACGAGAGAACGAGGAGGAGTGAAGTTTAGCAGCTCATCCAGATCAACAATAAAGGGCTCCTTTGCATCTAGCTCAGATGCAAGCTCCATGAAGGCCTCCTTCTCGGTTACCAGATTTCCGAGAGGTCATTGCACTTATGCTCAATTGGTGAAAAGCTAGACCTCTCCGGAACGTGAGGAATGACGGCTACCCCAGGGGAACATGACCTCAAGTCCATGTTGGACACCCGTTCTTCGAGTTTTGGAGTTACCCCACTTCTTTTTCTCATCAATGTCCCATTCCAGGTCATTAAGCGCGTCAGATTCTTGATCAAAAATGGCGATAGATTTGTCGGAGCTTGATTCCTTTTGGATATCGCCAAAGACGCTAACTTCTCAAGATCTGCTCCTAATTCGACAGCTGCCAACTTGTGTGCTTCGGCTTCGAGGAGAATACCATTGTTGATCATTTATCCTAAAAGCTTGGCCATAAAAAGCCCCACACTCAGTAGAAGATAACCATTCTTTGGCAATCCGACCTCGTCGCTCAGACTTCATCTTGAAATACTGAGCAGTCTCTATCACCTGCTCCAACTTCTCCTTCTCCTCCATGCCAAAATTTGACAGGTATTTGCTTTTGGCCGAGACCTTGTCGAAAGCAACTAAAATATGCGCAATATCGGTTACGATATTCAGAGAAATGGCAGCATAGTTTTCCAATTTCTCGCCAGTCTCAGTTAAGATATCCTTCATTCTGGCCCTCCATTTCTCCGCCAGATCTAAGTGCTCAGTAAGT
Source organism: Amaranthus palmeri (assembly GCA_019776075.1). Classification (NCBI taxonomy): domain Eukaryota; kingdom Viridiplantae; phylum Streptophyta; class Magnoliopsida; order Caryophyllales; family Amaranthaceae; genus Amaranthus; species Amaranthus palmeri. The sequence goes on from JAAKBH010000152.1 coordinate 228,248, forward strand.
CCTCTACATTTCTCCAGCCGGGCATATAGATTGGCGACTTTATCATTCTACTCATCAATCCGAGAAGTTAGCGCTCGGATTATCTCTTGATCAACTTTGTTTTGCTGAATTGTTGAGGTTTCAAACAGAATCCTTATCAATCCCTGAAGAGGAAAAATCATCAACAAAACAGTAGAGCTAAGGAAAAAGCAAATAAAAATCCAGATATACTTACTTTAGCCATGACGGATTGAGCTTTCCGCATTCTTTCGGCAGGACTCATGAAATCTAAATAATCCATGTCGTCCTGATTGATAAGGCTACGACTCGCCCTGTTGAAATACCCAGCCAGCTCTGAAGAACTCAAGTTTACGAATGGAACACCAGGCTAATGTGCCTTGATGTTCCTGGCATAAACATGCTCTTCTTCCTCCAGAACTTGATTCCCTTTGCCCGTGGAAGCCTTCTTCAGAGATGAACCTGAAACATTGGGCTCTTCAATCCTTATCCCCGGAAATTTGGTTCTTAGAGGAACAGCCTCAAAAACTTGCTCAGTAGACTCAAAGGAAACATCGTCGTCATCCTCCGCCCTGACAGCTAACTCGTCCGGAGGAGGTATTTCCCGTCTCTTCTCCAGTAAAACCCGAGCCTCTTCGTGACTCGGGGCATCCTTCACTCCCTCAATGACTGTAGTCGAATTCTGAAAAAGGAAATCATGAGTTGATGATGGTTCATACAGTCAATAAGGAAAACTGTTACTCACGTTAGGAGGACGAGGTACGGGTGGCGGAGGATTAACAACTTTAAGAACTTTGGTGTATGCCTTCATGCTTGTAAACTTTGCCATCAAGACCTTGTACTTCTTGTATACTTCAACCCTTGTAACTCCTGCACGAGAAAAACCATGAGCATATGCATAACAAGCAAAAAGGTGAAGATCCGAGACACATACTCTTGTAACCCTCTTCAAGTCCCCCATTTTTTGTATCCAGTTTCGCTGTACAAAGACCAGCTTGCGATCCAACTCAACAGTCATACAGGCGTATCTTACGATGATAGCCTCTTCATGATTGCAGACCGGAACATTATTATTAAAGTCGTCTAATTTGGGATCTATATCAAAAGTTGTCTTGAAATCCCAACCTTGCCTACTGTACAGATAACCAAATTTAGTCCTAAAAAACTTATTGCTATCAGGCAACTTTCCTACGAGCTTGAAGCCCCTGCGGTGTGACAGAGTCAACCAGCCTGCCCCATTTGTTTTGGAGCTGCATAGTGTAGCTCTGAAAATATGATGAAAGGCTGTCACTGTCATACTAGGATCTATGCCCAACCCCCTGCTTACCAATATGAAAGCGGTAATACAACCCCAAGCGTTTGGATAAAGCTCGGCCACAGTGACGTTTAAGAGCTCTATGTTTTAAATACTTCACATGTGAGACAAGATCCCACATCGATAAAAAAGTGGGTTGTAGACTTGCATATATACTTGGTGAGCTCATCCTCCTATAGCCATATGGTCTTTGGAAACAATGAACCTCACCGAGTGTATGTGCAAGTCTACACTCTTAACCTGTGGGTTTGTGGGCCCGAGCCCATGGGTGTCCCGTGACCCCACAAGTAGTGGGCCATGGTGAGATTATGTGACGAATTGTCACGGTCTATTATGGTATCAAACCTGAAGGTGGTTCCTGGTATGATGTGGCTCACTTGTGAGGGGAAGTGTTGGAAATACTTTACATGTGAGACGAGATCCCACATCGATAAAAAAAGTGGGTTGTAGACTTGCATATATACTTGGTGAGCTAATCCTCCTATAGCCATATGGTTTTGGGAAACAATGAACCTCACCGAGTGTATGTGCAAGTCTACGCTCTTAACCTGTGGTTTTGTGGGCCCGAGCCCATGGGTGTCCCGTGACCCCACGAGTGGGCCATGGTGAAATTATGTGACAAATTGTCACGGCCTAATACTCTAGAACGGCCTCGAAAAGGGATGAAATGGAAATCTTAACCCCAATTCAAATGACTTTTCATACACCGCTATGCATCTAGCTGGAGGATAGCGGACAGTGTCGTACAATCCAGGCTTAACCACATCATATCCATCTATCTATCAGGCCCCATTTCTTAGACATTCTAAGTCTATCACTATCAAGCAGACCCATCGTCTTCTTGTCAATAAAATAGTTAAGGGGTCGTCCTTGCGGAATATAAAACGGACGAGGTATTTTTTTCGCGCTGTTTCGACTCGGCGAACACTCTTTTTCTGCCTGCTTTATCATATCTACACGATCCAACTCCAAAAGTTTAGGCTTAATTCTTAAATACCTAGGAACAAATGCTAAAGAGACCTCCCAAGGATAAGGTAATATGGTCTCCTGTGGGTAAACAGAGGAAGTATCAGACTCATCGTCACTCGGAATTGGTTCAAAATGCGGAGTCACTTGGCAAGGTAGGCTACCATCATCCGATTCATCCAAACCCACTTTTGTCCAAGGAGTTACAGTGTCCGAGTCTTTATTCAAGTCTATTTGGGGCATTTCTCGGCATAATTCATCTATGTTTGGGGTCTCCATTCCAAATACAGTAAAACAAGGTACAAATATGCAAATAAAGATCAAAATAAGCCAATTCAAGAACAAGTTGAAGAATCTTCAAGAACACTTTGAAGATTAATGGGGATTATTTGAAAATTTAAAGAATTCAATTTAAGATTAAAGAAATAATCAAGAAATTTATGAGAATGATCCAAGAAATAGGGCATACCTGGTTTTAAAAGGTGGTTCCAAGTATGATATGTTGTCAGAAAATCACCAAGTGTTTGAGCTTCTCTCTTTAGAAATTGAATTGAAATTACTTGGAAATTCTCTCACTAGAATGATTTTGGAACAATGTTGAAAATTAGGGTAGGTGAGTATTTATTACCACCATTAATGCGTTTTGGGTTTTACTGTTCACACTGGTAAAAATGATTCCAAAATTTGATTAAGTATACCTATATATACTTAAGAAGTCCGAGACATACAAGATTCGGACCCCCCCTTGTTGCCCTACAAGTGTTGGGGCCAAAATTTGACTAAGTATACCTATATATACTTAAGAGGTCCGAGACATAGAAGATTCAGACCCTTTTTGCCCAACAAGTGTTAGGGCCAAAATCTGACAAAGTATACCTATGTATGATTACTAGGTATACTTAAGAGGTTCAAGACATACAAGATTCGGACCCCCCTGATTATCTCTGAATATCAAGGCTAGAATTCATCCAAATGCGATTTTATAAAAATCAGAGACATGAAAAATCCGAGACATCAAAAGTTCGAAACATCACATGAAAATTCAAAACACAGAAATGATTGATCAACATTTCGACATAATAGCATCGTCTTTCCGCATACAGACTAAGGTCGACTTCCTTGGTGCGGATTCTTCCCTATCCTATATGCGTGGGTCCAATGTTAAAGATTACAAATTCCACTTACTCGGAATATCCATATGGGTCAACGTCTACACTATTTAGCTGCCAGTCTAGATGAATAACCATATAGCAGTTTGTCAGTTTTCTCGTTTCAGAAGACACTTCCGCACATAACTGCCCACTACCCCGGAAAAGTGTGGCCACTATGTCACTTCCTCCATAACGATTTCTAGAAGTTAGTGATACAGAAATAACCACCCAGCAGTTGTAACTTTCGCAGATACTACTCCTTTAAATATAGCATTTCTCTTTCGGAATCAGGTTACGCAATCTTACTCTAAAAACTCACATATACTTATACTACTTCCTTTCTGATCTGACTTAAGCATCGGAGGGCTTTTCCGGGACATTAGCCCTCAGTTTAGTCTTTCTTTGTGGATGCAGGTACTCCACTTGCGGCGGTTAGATCATCACTTCCCTTAAATTGAAGGTACTTCCTTCCTAACGTTTCCTTTACGAATTGGACCGTTTTTTTAACAGAAACAATAAATATAATGATTACATAGATTTGGTCTTTTAATTAAACAGTTCACTCTAAAATTAAAAGTGATAATTCTAATACACTAAGCATATATAGGTCAGCCTAATACACTTGATTTCACTAGACGGTCTCTTACAACAAATATTTTTTATATTTAAGTGTTAATTATTATATCCATAATTAGATGAAGTAATTGAGAAAACGACCCCCAACGAAAGCGGACAAAGAACAAAATTGTTAGGTGCCTTAATAATCCAGATTCCAGGCATGGGTTTCTGTTGATTTACGCTTATCCATGATCCCATCTCTGTACTTGCATTATTGTTATTACTCCAATAAATTTTTAAAAATTGACACTTTCAATTATTTTTAACTTTTTAATACAAAAATATCTTTTAAAACTCTCCTTATTATCCCCTCTTTCAGTCTTTTTCTTCATTTCTCTTTATGAGCTTTTGCTGATGTTTCGAGGTAATCTCTTATATTGTTCATATGTTCATTTATTTTATGATTTACTCTTCGTTTTGTATCATTTGTGATCATGGATTCAACTGTAGTTTATTTAATCAACTAATGAAAGGTTTATGAAGATTTCTTTTATTTTTTTTTTATTTTTTTTTTATTTTTGGAATTGGACATATCAGCTGTATCATTAGTTTTAAGCGTTTGAATTCACTGATGAGTTTGTTTGATGAATTGATTACATCAATTGAGTTTATTTTGCAAATTCGAAAATTGGGTCTTTCATATTGACTTATGATGGCTGTGAGTTGTGGAATGATTAGTTGAAAATGATACGATAATTTGAATTTAGTTGGCGAAAGGTCAAGTTTTGCAGAAAAAGCTTCACTGTAATGCTTTTCTGGGCGAATGGTGAAAGTGATTGAAATTCGAAGTGTAAAAGAAAGCTGAGCTGGCAAAAGCCAATCACGTTCATATAGAAAGTTGGTGAACTGAATTTTGGTGTTTGCTAAACATACCTTAAGAAGAACCGATGTGCTTTGGCAAATGCCAATCATATCAATGATGAAAGGTGTTGTTCCATGCCCAACCTCTCAAGAGACCAACTCAACCAAAAGCTTAAGCTGATAGCTGATGTTCCAGAATATGTTATTAGTGTTTGATTGTACTGAAATTGAAATGCAAATAAGTATTTGATGATCAATGTGGATAGCTTGTGCAATAACACCCTATTTTTGTCATTAGTGTTTGATTGTACTGAAATTGAAATGCAAATAAGTATTTGATGATCAATTTGGTTGCGTTATATGCTTTGCTTTTCGAGTTTAAGTTCTTCAATGAACTAAATTAAAAATAGATTGGGGCCAATGAAAATGCCACATTTTTCATTTGTGAATTGACATAAGAATGATAATTACTTCTGCGATGCTTTTCCTGCTAGTGTGATAAAGCTGAAATTGTGTGATTGTCGGCTTGTTGCGGTTGGTGCTGCTACTTGGTTACTATGTTCCTCAATCAACTTATGCAAATATTATAGTACTATAAGCTGTTAAGTTAGTTTCAAACTACGTTAAGTCATTTGTGTGGACTGATATGTGCTTCAGTTTATACTTTTATAAGCGTCAGCTGAAGTTCTGTAGCACTTTTAGGGATGGGGAGATTTCTCATGAGCATGGCTCAACTTGTATTTGTATCTCTTGTCTTCCTGAGCTATATTCAGAAGGGGAATGCTGGGATAACCAGCACTTTTATTCGATCAGAGTGGCCAGCCACCGATATACCTCTTGATGATGAAGCATTTTCTGTTCCAAAAGGTCATAATGCACCTCAACAAGTAAGCACCCCTCGGATTTTATTAAAGATCAAATAAACATTTTTCGTGTCGATCAATTTTTACCATTTTGAATTTCTCCCCTTATTTACTTAAACAATTATTTATTATCTTGATTCAACATCTTAGTTTGGTGAGATTTTGTGTTCAATTAACAATGACTATAACTATAACAATAACAATAACAATAACAATAAATAGAATTCTTGGTTTCAAATGTTGTACTTGCTCTTGTTCCCTATGCATGATCTACTACTTTGTGTCATTTGCATGTGGACGCTGATGAAACTTCGAGTGATTGCAGCCAATTGTAGATTCTCTTGCTGTCTATTTTTTGTGTAGAGCGTGGGGGTATTATTCATACTAGAGAGAAAGAATACTAGAGAGGATAAGTTTCAGCATTCGTATTTAGTTCAACTTAGTCACTTATAGATGAAGCCCCACTTCGGTAATCTTACAAATAAAATAATGTGGACATCCTTTACTTGAATTTTCTGCTATTGATGGTTTCTTTACCCTGAATATGTAAGATTTACTCAATTGAATACACATTCTAGTTGGTTGATTTATGATCCATAAGGATGAGTTAAGAGGATTTGATATTGGTCAAGAGTTTGAGAATGGATTTTGGTGTTCCCTACAGTATAAAAAAGTGGCTGAAACCATAGTCTTTGAAAGCGATATGCTAATTCTTTGAATAATTTGAATTTGAAAGTTGAAGCCACTTGCAAATGCGAGTATGATCTCAGAATTTTCAGATTAGCATTACACATCATTTTAGGAAGTAGGGAAAGCAGGTGTGATATGTGATATTTAAAGTTGAACTGTGTTAGCTGCAGGGGATGACTCGTAGTTCTTGTTGGGTTAAGGTTTCCAAAACTCTTTCTGCATTATTTAAAATTGTTCAATTAACGCAGTTAACAATTACTAGAAATAACAGTCACGTGCTCTTTGATCTGATGTAGCTTATGACTGTTTTACTAGCGTATCTTGAGGGGCAACCTTAAAATTGTATAACTTTCAAAGTATCTTATGTTTTGTTAGTAACTTTGATTTTTTGCTAATCTTAAGAAACTATTTATTTTATTGGCTCTATTGATCTTTACTTTGTGCTAGATCACATAGTTGAAAATATTTTTTTTTTTGTTTTATAAGGCCAGAATATCTGTGTTGCTTAGGGGTTCTAATATATCTCAGTAACTTCACTCCCAAAATCATTCTAGCAGGCATCATTTTTGTGTCGAAATACTTTAATCACTAGTGAAATACATCCTGTTTACTTAACTCCCAAAAGTCGATAGAAAATGGGCTACATCTCAAGTAAAAACTTGTCATATCAGCATGAGTACCCTCCTAGTAACAACCCTAATCGAACACTAGATATGCTAAAGGACAATCGTTGGTCTTGTTCACTCTAATTCAAATTTTTAATTACTAGTGACAAATGAATTAAGTTGCCACAAGAATGACGATATTATTCACTAAATGGGACTTCACAAGCTCTAAACTTCATAATTGGTCTTTTGGGTGTAATGGTGGCAGGTGCGGATCACACAAGGTGACTATGATGGAAAAGCTGTTATAATCTCTTGGGTGACACCTGATGAACCAGGATCTAATAAAGTGAAATATGGTACGTCAGAGGATGACTTGCATTTTACTGCAGAGGGAACTGTTTCAAACTACAGCTTTTACAAGTATAATTCTGGCTATATCCATCATTGTCTTATTGATGGCTTGGAGGTAATCTAGCATGTTCGGGGCTAGCTTATTCAGTTGCAGTAGCGTCATTAGCTTACATATTTTCCCTTACGCTTCTATATATTGTTCAATCCCTTTCTTTTCCTTCTTATGCAATCCAGTATGACAAGAAGTATTTTTACGAGATCGGAAATGGTGATATAGCCCGTAAATTTTGGTTTCAAACCCCTCCAAAGATTGATCCAGATTCCTCATACAAATTTGGCATAATTGGTTAGCTGAATCTTTTCCAATCTATTTATTTATCTATTTATTTTTTTTTTGTGCTGTTTAAATTTGAATACATTATGTATCTTTTAGAGTTGCTTTTAGATATGCAAACTGCAAACTTGGATGATATAAGCTAGTTCTGTGAACATTATCTCTTGAGTAATATTTTGATAATTTACATTGCTCGCATCAATTAATCCTTTCACCAAAATCTTCACTTGAATAGGCAATGTTGCTGCGGTTCCCAAAAAATCTCTTTTTATTTTGAATGAAATGCAAATTCTTGATTCTTTTGTTCTATTATGTCAATAAATATTAATATTCTGAATATGAACATGTCTGAACTCTAAAACATTTGACTAGTGATTTTTATTACTAGATTCAGTTTACTCTTTGTATTGGATTCACACGCCTTGACTAGAGAAAGACCGATATTCACATTCTATTTGGTCTGCGTAGGGGATTTGGGCCAGACATATAACTCTCTATCTACACTCGAGCATTACATTCAAAGTGGGGCACAAGCTGTTTTATTTGTTGGAGACCTTTCTTATGCCGACAGATATCACCGTAATGACATTGGAATGCGATGGGATACATGGGGTCGTTTTGTTGAAAGAATAGCTGCATATCAGCCTTGGATTTGGTCTGCTGGGAATCATGAGATAGAATATATGCCTGACTTGGTAAAACTATTGAATATTTTGTTTGGTTTTGTTTGTATAATATGAACGTTGTTCTCTATTTCACGACATTTTATTGTAAATATTCGATGATCGTCCTCTTTAATCTTGTCAAAATTTTGACAATTCTTTGTTAAATTGACTTTTATTGCTTTGATTTAGACACAATCAACTGGGTTTTTCTAAGTTTCATCAGTTTCTAAGTTCCATCAGTTTCTAGTTTGACAATGCATATGAAACATGTATCCTCTATATAGAGCTTGATCGCTAAGAAAGGTTTTATAAACAACTCAGAAGTTTGAGCTAACTATCATATTCTGATTGAATGGCGTATGAACCATATTATCTATGAAATACACGACCGAGATAAAGCTAATGTTTATTTATTTATTCTGTTATTAATCTATGTTCAGGGAGAAGTTGTGCCTTTCAAATCATATCTCCAGAGATATGTGACTCCTTATGCGGCTTGTCAAAGCAGTGATCCTCTTTGGTATGCTGTCCGACGTGCATCTGCCCATATAATTGTGCTTTCCAGCTATTCTCCTTTCGGTAAGCGTCTTTTGGAGATTCATCAAAGCATATGTATTTATCATCCATCTTACGCATGCTTCAATAGAAGACTTCAAATATCCTTAGGAATGTTGTGTGATTCTATTAGTAAAACAAGCATGCTCTTTATTAATTTCATCATTTGGTGTATTGACTTAGCCTTCATGACGGAATCACCTAGTTCTTGGTCATTTGGTGTATTGACTCATGGGAATAGATCCCTACAGTCCCATCAAATTGAGTTTGAAAATGCAGTTGTTTCAGTTAGTTTACTGTTTGGACTGCAGCGAAATTATGGCCTTCTAATAGATATAAAATAATTAAATATAATACCTCTCACTATTTGCAACAATAGGAATGAGACAAAATAACCAATAAAAAGTAACAAAAATATAACTTAAGAAATGAACTCTTAATCTTATTAAACTTTCTTATTATGTGAATTACAACCGATGATGTTATTATATTCCTAAGAAATGACATATTTATAATGTCCTACATGCTATAAAATAGACGAACATTTTAAGTACACTATTGTATTTGTATCCTCAAGAATTTCTTAACATCTCTTTGGAAATCCTTAATGATCTCTTTCTTTTGTTTTTCATGATCTAAAATTCTCCTTACCTTTATTCCCACAAGCTTCCCCTTGTTCATATTTGAGGATAAACAAAATTTTGAACGAACAAATTGTAGTATTTGTATCGGGTTACCCAAAGTATAACCTAGTGTCGATGGTACTTTTCAAGTACCTAAGAATCCACTTCATTGCTTCCTAGTGTGTCTTTCCTAGATTTGCCTGAACCTACTAACTACTCATATTGCTTGTGGAATATAAGGGGCATTTTCTAACCATTGCATACATTATGCAGCCTACTGCAATGGCATAAGGTTTAGTCTCCATATAAGCTTTGTCTTCAATTATTGTGGGATATTGTTTACTTGAAAGCCTAAAATACAGAGCCAATGAAGTCACCATGAACTTACCCATTTTCATACCAAACCTTTCAATGAAACGTTCAACATAGCCTTTCTCGCTCAAAAGTTTTTTTGGACTTGATAAATCTGTTTTAATATCTATACCTATTTTCCTTAGCCATTCCCAAGTATTTTGTTTCAAACTCTTCAAGGGGGTAAAAGTTTAACCTATTCATTTCCGCTTTGCTCTTCGAAGTAGTAAGCATGTCATCCACATACAATAGAAGTTAAGTATACTCATGTTCATGAAGCTTATAAATGTATACGCATGGTTGTTAAAATCGCGATTCTAATATACGATTCTACGATTTTACGATCCAAAAACAAGCGAGCGATTTGAATCGCAGTTAGAATCTTAAAGTTGTAGAATCTTACGATTCTAGTTGGAATAAAATATTTAGAGGTAGAATCATAACACGATTCTACGATTTAACGATCCGATTCTACTAATATAGTATGAATTATTTTTTAATTTTTCTTATGTACCATATTTTACTAATCTCTTTCACATGTACACATAAATTTCAAATTTTCTATCATGAAAACTTTTTAAAAACAAATTTCTTGATCGGTATGTAGATTTAAACAAATTATTGAAAAGTTTTCGTTATATTCTTAAAAACAAAGTCAAAGAAACTTTAATTTATAAATTGAAATACTTTTGAATGGATAATAATGATAAGAAACTAGATATTTTATTATTTTTAAGTTTATTTGTAGAATCGTACGATTCTACGATTCGATTCTACCGATTCGATTCTACCTCTCCAAACGATTCTAAGTAGAATCACGATTTTAACAACTTTTTGTATACGCAACAATCATAATTACTTTTTCATAAAATATCAAATCGATTGTACCACGGTCGGGGAGATTGTTTCATTCTATGAAGATATTTCCTCAAACAAAAAACTTGACCTTATTTACCCTCAACCTTCAAACCCTCGGGTTGATACATTTAGATTTCTTCTTCCATGTCACAATGTAATAATGTTGTCTTCACATGTAATTGTTCCAACTTAAGATCACCATGAGCGACAAAGACTTAAAAACTCTCATATGGATGTGTACATTACCACTAGTGAAAATATTTCATTATTAACTGTACCTTTCTATTTTGCATAACCCTTTACCCTAATCTGGCTTTAAACCTTGGTAGGGTATTCTTTCCTTTTATCAAACCACTTGGTGATGGGATCCCCTCTCATGTTTTATTCTTATGAAGAGACTACATCTCTTCTCCCATGGCAACCAACTCTCATTAACCTTCTCACTAATAGCTTGTTTGAATAGGACTGTTTCATTACCCTCCACCCAAAGTGCATACTCTACTAAATTGATCGGTCATGATGCCTCAAAATTGTTTTTGACCCAAACTTCTAAACTACTTTATAGTTTCTTTTTGGCTTTGTTGATGCCTAAAAATCATGTGTTGTTGTTGTTTTTTTTTTTTTTTTTGTAATACATGTAAATTTTCTAGTTGTATCTCTTGATGATCAAGTTCATCCTCTTCCTTATGTTGAGTTGCTATAGGAGGTTCCGCTTAAACATGACTAAAGTGTATTGGTTGGTATTTAGACTCTATCTCCACCACTCAAGTATTTGAAGTTTTCCCAATAGCAATGAACCACTTTGAATACCCCCAAAAAATATTGTTGTACTCTATTATCAAGTTTATTATCTTTGACATGATAACAAGGTGTGTATTCAACAGCTCTACGTTCTCGTAATCTATATGTACCCTTTACCACGCTTTATAAAGCGTGTCTCCTTATGGAAAAGAATGCGGGGATCAATTTACTATGTAACTTGTAGAAGCAACCGAATCTTCCCACCATTCTCCGCCTAACCTAGAATTAGAGCGCATACACCGTGCCTTTTCAAGTAGTATACGCTTCAGTCTTTCGGCAACTCCATTCTATTGTGGTGTGTCTTTAACTGTCTAGTGTCTCACAATGCCATGTTGATCACAAAAATACAATCCATCCATATACTCATCATTGAGTTTTCAGCACCGTACTTGTTCTATTTTCAACCATTGCTTTCTACCTTTTGAAACTTGAATGAGTCGAATACTTCATTTATATGCTTGAGAAAGTAAATCCAAGCATACTTGGAATAATTATCAAAAACGTAACAAAATATCTAGAAAACTTTAGTCAGGCCCCATACACAACAGTCTAACAACGCTCTACATTTGTGCTTGCTTGATGATAACTTCACTTGTGTGCCTTTCCGTACACACGATGTTCACTAATCCATTTGTGCGTTCTTCATATTCTTCAACAAACCTTGTCCACAAAGCAATACATTAGTTTTATCTCCCCTCCCTTTCTTTTTCCCTTCCATCTCCTTCCCCTTTCTTTTCCGCCATTTGCTTTCCCTCCTAAAATGTTTTCCAAACATACTTTGTAAGGTATTCTTGGTTGTGCTAGATTTAAGCTAATGCCTTTGGTTTGAGACTTGCTAGTCAATTGAGCCATGACTGATCTATGAGTGACTTTTTCAGAATTTTGGTTGGAATTATATGTTAATTCAACTGAAATGGATGGTTTATTTGGTCCATGTTTGTTTCGATCTATGTTTAATATCATTTTTATGCTTGTACAGCATGCTGCACTGAAGGTCATGAGCGTGCTTTTTCTTTTATTTTTTCCTGCTCTTTTTCGTATAGTTGAGATTTATAAATTGCATTCCTCAACAGTGAAATATACACCACAATGGAGGTGGCTTGAACAAGAGCTAGCTAGAGTTGATAGGGAAAAGACGCCTTGGTTAATTGTTCTCATGCATGTCCCAATTTACAACAGTAATGAAGCACATTTTATGGAAGGTGAAAGCATGCGATCTGTTTTTGAAGAATGGTTTGTTCGTTACAGAGTTGATGTGATCTTTGCAGGCCATGTTCATGCATATGAAAGATCGGTAGGTCTTTTCAACGTTTACATTGATTTTTACTCTGCAGAAGATTAACCCATTTGATTAAACGTTGAAGATGAATTCAGTGAATGAAACCATGCTAAAATAATCAATTGTGTGAAAATACTAAACACTACTTGCATTGCAGTAGCATGAGTTTGGGAACTGATCTATATACTGTTTTACCATATAATATGTAGGATATGCTTATAAAGGCACTAAACTATGAATTATTATGCATAGGGTTTAGAATGAATTTATTTGGTTTCACACCATGGTTGTGCTAGTTTGATATGATTGACATGTTTTCTTTCTTTTCACTTTTAATAAATTCTGATTGCCGCAAATAACAAAAACGACATCCCATTGCTCCAATGTCCGTAAGTGGCTCCCACCTTGGTGAAGTTTGGAAGTCGGAAGTACTCAACCTTATCCTTTTTAATTATAACAAAATTGTTATTTCTTGGTAGCAAACATCACAACTTCACCTATAAAAGTGCACAATATTTAATTAGTCATTTTAAAACAGTCTATTATAAGGTGAAATCAAAGAACTATAAGTCTTAGCCCGATGGAAATAAGAGACAATAATTTCTGATTGCCAAATTGGTCTGATTTTGAGATTATAGTTCTGTGTAAATAATAGAAGAACCACTATTCTGTGTGAATTTCTAAACTGATTGTAATTTTTTTCATTTTTCAGTATCGAATTTCAAACATACATTACAATGTATCAAGTGGTGAACGTTATCCTGTTCCCGACAAAGGAGCTCCGGTTTATATCACTGTCGGGGATGGGGGAAATCAAGAAGGTCTAGCTGGAAGGTGAATTGCTAGACCGAATTTTTCGGAATATCATAAAATGGATCAGTAATCATTTGCTACTTTTTCCGTGTTGGGATGTTCTTGAAAGCTTTTAATGAAGCTTCTCGTTTTTTGTTCTTCAGATTCAGAGATCCGCAACCTGAATACTCGGCGTTTAGAGAAGCTAGTTATGGTCATGCAACACTGGAGATTAAGAACAGAACGCATGCTTTGTACCACTGGAATCGAAATGATGATGGAAAGAAAGTGCCTACTGATTCCATGGTACTGCTGAACCAGTACTGGTAAGTTCAATATTTGCCTTCTTGTAGATGGTCTTTTCTGATAAGTTGCACGCTTCCAGAATTCTATATCTATGTGATTGAACATTTAAAGGCTTATTGTATGCTTCGTAACCTTATAATTTTCTTCCTCATTTGAAATAAACGCTGTTCGTTTAACAGAAATGTTTTTTTTACCATGAAATCTCGCAAAATGCTTGTTAACTCAGATTAAGCACCATTATCTGTAAAACTGTAAACACTTCCACGATATTATGTTCTTCAATATCATCTACTCCCTCCGTTTGTGAATTTGCGACTGACCATGAAATATGATAGGGGAAACGTCATTTAACTAACCAATTCACAAGGACGAAAGGAGTAATCGTGAATGTTTCCCTCAATGGATTACTTACATTTTACTTTTTAGACGAGACTGTCCATGGAGAACTCGGTGTATCTAAGAGAGCACAATTGTTATTTATCTTATAGATCGGTTTTTAAGAAATTTGTTGAGAAAATGTGTTGTTACGTTGATACAGGGCTAGCACTAAACGGAGGAGGAAGCTGGAGAATCCGCAATCTTTTGGGTTTTCTTCTTTTTGATTTCAGGGTGAAACTTTGGATAATGTTATCAGATGTTCAACTTCAGATAATCCAACCATTGCGCTGTAATTTTATGATCATTGATAGATGTCTTCTTTATTCATTGTCGTATTTCTTTTTTCTTTCACTTCTTGAGTATCTTCAAAGCGCCTCCTCGATTGATCTCTTTTTTGAGCAATCTCAAGAACGGATTTCAACACTTAGCTTGACAAACAAAAGTGTATATGTAAATACGAGGATGGCATGGAACGACGAGTCCTTTGTAGTAAACCTATTTATGAAAGTTGTATGTCTTTTTTCTATCTGTCTTGATTAATTTTCTATATTTGCCTTTTCTATTGGGAAAATTTGTTCGAGAATAATCCCTACTTTTTACGTTTTCATGTGAGTAACCCCTACTTTATATATTCATGAATAATCTGAACTTATCACCTGCTCACACTACACCCTTCAAAAATGTGACGCGCTATTAGGCCCGTTCCTGAATTTTTGGTGGGCCATGGGCGAGATTAGAAATTGGGGCCCATATTGCCTTATCGGTATCGCTAAAAGTTTTCCATCATAATTTTTTTATAGGATCCACAAAAAGATAAATAGCTTTGTGATTCTTTTATTTGTTGAATTCATTTTGTTTCATTATTCACAACACGATGTATATTTTCATGGCAACATTATTATAATATGTTATCACAAATTCTTCAATGAGACAGTCTCACCGTGAAACGGTATCATACAAGACAGACTTGTTAATAACAAAAGTAAAATTATGATGGAGCAATATGACCTGATTCTTAAATATTGAGTATCATACTCTCCAAATTGCAATCCTTTAATTCAATGAATAGTTAACATTACTTGCTAATAATATTCCACTATTACTTTTAATTCTTTAATTTTTTTTAATATTTATGTATAAATTTAAATCTACCGAAGTTTTAAAATATGGGGCCCTGGGCGTTTGCCCCACCGGCCTTGGGTCAAATACGGCCCTGCTCGCTACAGCAGGTGATAGAGCCGTCTCTAACTTGTGCTCTTCCTTTTTATTACTGTCATATTGTTCCTCCTTCATACTCCATTTCTCCATTGCTAAATCCAAATTTAGGAGAGAGAAAATTCAGTTCAACATTTTACTAAGTATTTTTTTCCTCTTTTCTTTTTACAAAAATAAATTCTGATTCGAAAAATGATGAATCCAAAATTGAAAATAATGACGAAGAATAACAGCATACACAAGGCTAAAAGAACAACACAGTTTCATAATTATGATGAACAAAAACATAATTTCAAAATTTTTTATTCGAAAATTAAACAGAAATTCCCACATTTAAAATAGCAGAAATTCACACATTTATTCAGAAATGCAAATTGGGTGTGAATAATGAATCCTAGAATTAGGGAAATGCGAATCGAGGGTTTTAGGATGAACCCTAGAATTTTGGGAGTGAAATTAAATGGAATATAATTCAAATTGGCATGGAATTAAATGTTGAGGAAGGTTATTTTGGTGAAGACATTAAACTCAGCTTTTCGACCTGCTGTAGCCGGTCACAATTTATGTGGAAGTGTTGTATGCAACTAAGGTGAAAAGTTCGGATTTTTCATGAATAATCAAAAGTATTAGTTATTCATAGGAAAACGTAAAAAGTAGGGATTATTCTCAACAATTTTTCTTTTCTATTATACAGCTTTGTCCACATGCAAAGACTTGAGGTAGGAGCCTCAGAGGCCCTAGGTTCACTGTTGCCGGACACATAAGTGTTGGCGCCACATACAAGACAACCGCAAGTTGATGTCAAATTTACCGCCAAAAGTATCCTACAGTTGGCTATGATCCACATAATACAAATTTTGAAAGATTTGTTGATTTCAAAAGTAGTGTTTAGAATTTGGTCATATCTTAGTTGGAGGGAATACCACATTCTCTATGTAAGGTTTTTGAGATAGATTTTAATATTTTCCTTTATTTTTCTCAGTCTACGTTATAATAATAAAAAGGATAGTGTTGGTATGAATGACAGTATTTCAGAAATTAGTTTCATTGCTTAATTTGTTCTACATGAAAAGTCACTAACCTTAACTTATTGAATGTTGTAACTCGAACATTTATTATTCGAATTTACAGAATTGATTAAATTTTTTTTTACTTATAAAACTACAATCATTCTTCTTAAAGATGTCTCTCACAAGTCCAACCCATTCTAATATTAAAAGAACATAATAATTGTTGCTGCACACTTAAAAAAACGGTTTTTCTACTCATTATAAAAGAACTTTGTTCATAATCTCTAAGTTTGAAAATCAAAAAGAAATAAATGATTTGATACTTGAATTTCATAATTTTAGATCTCATATCAATTCAAATATATCATCATCATCATACCTAGTGTATTCCGCTCATAGATAGACTATGGTTAGGGTTTGGGGAGGGAAGATAGACGGCAAATCATACCTATTAGAACTTAATAATATACATACAAATTACAAACGAGAATTTGTATTTATCCCTTTGTTGATGACAAAATAAACTTACAAACAAAACTAAATTAGACTTGAAGATTGTGTTGTAACGACAACCGTTACCCGGAAGCTTGATACTGTTGTAGGCGTGTGATCACTTTCCTTTTGTGATATTTCCCCCACAAAGGTACTTGGGTTGATTATGGAAATTCACAATGAGATACAAACAGCACAACACACCCTTAGTACTTACACTATGTTTGGATAGCAAATTAGGTACTTGGCCAAATAATCACTATTGATGATCAAATTGATGATCACACAATCAATACCATTTAATCTATGGCATTCAAGAGCATCATTCCCCAAATTAATCCTTTGTAACCTCTGAATTCAAGAGGAATATCCAATGTAATCTCTCAAAGAAACCAAAGAAATCCCAACGGTCAAAACAGCAGCAAACGCCGAGTCGGCGGTTTGCTCCACACCCAGGAAAGCTGACTTGGCTTTTCCTGCTAGAAAAAATCATTGTTCCAGATCCTAAATCGGAGTCGGCTTTAGGCCCAATTCAAGGAAAACCAAGTCAACTATTTGTGCTGACTTGGTTTTCCAAAATTTTGTTTTGTCCTTTCCTTTGAACCCCTATTGGACCTAGTATTTAATACATATTGTCCACTACTTTAGTAGTACTTAGTGATTATAAACTTAGTATTATTAGACAATAAATGTTCAACAATCCTCCTCCATTTAGGGTGTAATAAGCCTCTCATTTAGAAAACAAATTTATAACTCAATTTCATCCATCAATAATATCCCTACGGATTGAATTAACGCCTACTACAACACACTTTACAAGTGATCGAGCTAGAATTGATATCCATTCGGATTTGAATCAAATGACCCTTGCAACCACTTGAAAATGAAGTGCATACAAAATCAATAACACGAAGTCATTAACCTGACACATTATAAGGCCGTGTTTCTTCTTATTCAAGTTGGATTCTTCTACTTAGGTGTGTTTTTTTAATTTCCCGTTGGTGATGTTTTTATCCTTTGTTGATATTATGAAAATTGTAATATTCCTACACTTAATCAATGGTTGAGAATTTTAGTACTTGTATTTGTAATGCGATTGTTATTGAATAATGTAGTATAAATATTATCTATAAACATCATGAACATATGCAAATTTACACAAATTTATGCAGTAGATCTAGGAGTATGAGCCATGTAATTTACATGAATTGTTCCTTGAGTAAATTTCTTTTGATCAATGAGTTAAACCCAGCTTTGTGCTTGTGAACCTTGAGTAGATTTGTGACATTATTGCATCTTTTAGGCATCTAAATTGCTTTGAAATTCGTTTGACTACAACAAATTAATCCTACATTTGTCATGTGCCAAACTGAATTCATGTTACATTCACATCTTTTCTTGCAGTGTTCACAAGTGAGAACCAATATAAATGATATTTCGACGCTGATGCAGTTTCTCAATTTGGTCCTTAGAGTTGCTTGGATCCAGTAGAGTAGTGTAGGCTATTGTAGTATAGTGTTGGTGTACAGGTTACTGTATTTTAGTAGTATGGAGGTTTTTTTTGGTTATTGGTTATTTTGTAAAAGATAAAAATTAATTGTATATACTTTTTCTTATGTATATTAATAATAATAATAATAATTTTTTTATCTGTTATGTCTCGTACTGTCTTGA
>JAAKBH010000153.1:0-246627 GCA_019776075.1 Amaranthus palmeri
AAGTGCACGGCGTAGTTAGTACGACGGCAAGTACGGGTCGAATCCACAGGGAGTGGGGGTATGTCAATGGTTTCTCAATCGATTAGCGAGCTCAAAAACGTATAAAATGGTGTTTGGAGATAGAACTAAATAAAGCAAGTAATTGGAATGAAAAGCAAAACATAAAATAATTAAAAACACAATGAACTAAGGCAAGAACACAACGAACACAATCAATTAGCTAAATAGGCATAGGTTAGGCTTTCTCACCATGGTAGTCTTTACTAACTTCAACCTAAGGTCATGGTTATGGGTTGTTATGAGGAAGAACGTATCTTAATTACTAATGTTCTCTCTCGAGCAACAATAGCTTCCTAAAACATACTTAACTACCTATTCTCATGGAGCTAAGCATAGATTAAGACATGAAGCACACATTCATTATTTCCAATCAAAACATCTACCTATTCTCATGGAGATGATTCAACTTTTAAGCATAGATTATCGTTAAAAATCGACTCTCGCCCTCAAGTCATACGCACACTAAACAAGATAGCAACATGCGATGTTAACCCATAACAACACAACCAATGTCCAAGGTCAAGATAGCAATTTACACTATATACATGGTGATCCTGCCTAAACCTAAGCCAAAACACCTTACTCACTCATGTTCATATTAAAGTTAATAGATTGCACTTAAGCTAATAAACATGGACTGAATGCATTAACTAGAGGATTCTAACATATGAGGCAAATAGTTGAACTAACAACAAGCATAACTTATTGAAGCCAAAGACAAACAATTCACTAATTAGCATGAATTCAAACCAATAAAAGTAAGTATAGAAATTACTCTTTGATGAACAAGATGAATTGAGAATCAAATCAATAACTTCCAAAAGCTTCAATGGGAATACACAATGGTTGAAGAATTCCAAATTGCCAAAATATTACACAAAAGGAGTTAAGCTAAGATAGTGTTTGGAAATTGAAATCTCTTAATTGAAAGAAAAGAAAACTATGCTAAACACTAATCTTGATTGAAAATGAAAGCTAAGCTAAGAAGACATAGAAAGCTACTCAAAAGTGAAGGTTGAAACTGAGATGTGCTAAGTTGTGATGAAAGATGAGATGTTCCCCTCCTTCTTCTCCTCTTCTCTTTTATAAGCTCAAGGGCATGTGGGGGGTGGTGGTTTCATGATTGCTCCACCACCCTAAGGTGGTAGGAGGGAGGTGCCACCCCGAGCATATAGGGTAGGGTGCAAGGAGGCTTGGCCAGCAGAGAAAAAGAAGCAAATGAATTCAATTGGACCAAAATGCTTTTTAAAAAGAATCGCGAAAAACTGCTGCCGCCCATTCTCGCTCTGACCCCGAGCAAGCCAGCGCGACCTGGTCGGAGCGACACAGTCAAGGTACTTGGACAGAAACATCAGAATGTGGACAGAAAGGATTGGAATTTGGTCTGCTCGACCCGAGCCATGTCGCTCGACAGGTCGAGCGGATGCCCTGTGCCTTGGTCTTGGCCTGCTGTAACTGATCAGAAGCTACTGGAAGTTAAAAAATCATTTCGCTCGACCGAGCCATATTGCTCGACATGGTCGAGCGGCCTTCAGAATAGCTTAAATCAGCTTCTGATCTCAAGTATGGGTCCCAGGCTGCTCGAGCCACCTTGGCTCGACCCAGATTAGGTCGAGTGGCTTTGAAATGGCCTCTTTTGGCTCTCGTTTCGGCTTATCTTCTTGACTTGGCTCATCGAGGCCTTGCTTCCTTTAGTTTTTTTTGGAGTTGAATGAGCAGCGTATGCATCAAAAGTGCTTGATTTAATAAGTTTAACCTGAAAATTCAGCAAAACAACAAAATACCAAACCAAGCGTAAAATCTTACATAAAACAAGCATCGCTGCATAAAATCTCAACATAAATCATTTAAACAACGGGGATAAAGTATGAATAAAATGTAGTTAACAAATTCCCCCAAGCCAATCCCTTGCTTGTCCTCAAGCAAGTGCTTTACCAAAATTGAAAAGTCAAACAAAATAAAACTAAAAATCACAAATGTACAAAATGGATCTTAGGAAAGCTGTAAACATGAAAACATAAGCCACGAAAAATCAAAATATGTATGGCAGACTAGCAAACTATGATTATCAAATCTAAAAGCTTGAAATACGCACCTGATTCCACTAATCATCCTCAAAACAAGTCATCGAGCGAGGATCTCACCAAACTGAGTCTAGGACTCCCAATACCAATCGCAATGAATATAAGTGGACCTCACTTTTGGGTATGTAAGCCAAGATGAACAACCACACTCAAGTGTTTTGAAGTTACGCTCAATCCCTCATCCTATGGCTCAATGTGATGTGAGCTTCTAAACGGAGATGTGTCAACGTTTCGCACCTCGGTACTCGGGGACTCAAAGGCTAAGACTTCACTAGAAGTAAGTGGATGAGCCTAAAAGAAGTGAATTGGTGAAGGCTAGAGTACGATGAAACATAGAAAAGGGTAAGGTTATGAAAGGAGATAGCATAACTAGTTAGTTAACCTGAACAAACCAAAAATGACCCATGGTTTACACAACTTGGCATTTATTAATTACTAATATTTTTCTGTACAAGTTGTGAACTTCTCTTTTCTTTTCTTTCTTCTTCTTTTTTTTCTCTTTTTTTTTTCACATATATATAAATAAATAAATGAAAAACGAACACTTCACTACCAAAAGCGGGGTAGTAAAATCAAAAATGCTCCTAAAGCCAATAAATCACCAACTAACTATTAATAACCATACTAAAATCAAAATATCACCTTATATACAAGTGGTGATTTCAAGAAATCTCAAAAATCAAAGACAAGATAAAGACTAATGCCAAGTGTGATAAACCGACAACCAACATTCCATCAACCAAACCAAATAGTATGCTTAGGGTAAAGATAGAAAGAGGGTGAAAGTGAAGGTGTATAAAAGACAATAGAAAGTTCGAATAAGATATGAAAGAAAATGGGTATAATGTAGGTTAATAAAAAGGGTTAGAAAGAAAGATAGAAAACAAGCTCATCCAAACTAGCAACTAGATCCATACAATGCCCAAGTCCCTCAAGTCATGCCTAGTGCGCTACAAATCCACAATCTCATTAATCAACATGAATGCATGGTAGAGGCTCAATAACTACTCACGGGTTTAAAATATGTCCACAAATACCCAAAGGCGGTGCCACAAACCAATCCTGCTTGACTATTGTTTTGAAAATTCAAAGGTTCACTGGTTTGTAAGTCAAAAATTCAGAAAGAATAATTCAAGTTTGCTACAATACCATACATAAATCAGTTTTATGGCCCTAAATGAAATACAAGACAACTATTCAAAGATCCAAATTATGCATAAGAGTTGCTAACATAGACAATAACCAAAGAAACAACAGACAAACAATCCAAAGAAAAAAAAAACAAACCAAAGAACTAACAAACAAGAAATCTAACCACTACTAGCATGCATATGTACAAGAGGAACGAGAGAAAAGCATACCTCTACACAAAACAACTCAACACCTCCCCCAAGCCGAACTGAGCAGTGTCCTCAATGCGACCAATGGCTTGAAGAGAGTGCAAGGGCTCTAATCATCACTCTCATCATCATTACCATCATCATCCTCCTCCTCCTCATCATCATCATCATCGTTCGCAGCATCACATTGAACCCCGGGGCCAAAAGATGTACTAGCCCTACCCCCATCACCATAGACATACCGAAAATCACCAGGCGGGGGCGTGTACCATGATGGGTGCACATGATCTGGAGGGATGTGCCCCTGTCTATAGTGATGGTCATATATGGGATATTGGCTGCGCTGGTAATCGACCATGAATTGGTCGTACCGGCTTTGCTGTGCCTCTATCCGGTCGAACCGCTGATCATAGCCGTCCATACGTAAATGTAACCGCTCTAAGGAGGCTAGGACGGGATCAGGATTGGTATGGTGGGGTGATGGTGGGGGTGGAGGAGCTGTGTGCGAGGTGCCACCAAACTCATAGGTAGAGGATGGGCCTCCTTGCTCAAATGTGGGTGAGGGGCGGCGTTCCTCGTGTGTGGGGAACGAGCCACCCCGTCCCCGACGGGCGTACTGATTGTGGAAAGGCTCATGATGAGGCCTCTCCACTGCAATAGGCTCAGGTTGAGGTGCCTCCTCTCTAAAGAGATAAGAGGCACGATTGGGGACTAGGTCAGGGAGGTTTGGGTTAGGAAGAGGGATACCACCATGCCAATCATGTATCTTCCACCAGTTTTGCCCATTGATCACATCAAGCCACTTAGATTGAACTAAGTGGGCAATACTGATGGTGGTGGTCTCACGGGATTGTGTCCTTTCGCCTCTCCACCCAAAATGCATAGCAATGTGTGTGATGAGTCCGCCAAACTGAATCGGTGTGCGTACCGTGTTTGGTTGATTGATAGTATGGCGGAACGTGTTTACAAGGAGCCGGACTAGGTTTGGTATAAAACCCCGTTCGGGGCGGAGGTAGGAGCCCAAGACAACTAAATCATTACTATTGGCTTTATTAGACTCAGACTTGGCCGTTATCGTGAAAGCCATAAACTTGAACCAAATCCTGATTGCAGGATGGTGAACCTTTTTAAGAACCAAGTTCTGGAGGTTGGTCAAGTGTTCATTTGCAATTAAAGGCCAAATCTGGGAGGGGTGCTGGTCATAATCCATACCCTCCCCATTATCAGGTAAACCAAATAGATTAGTCAGTTCAGAAACAGTAAGTTGGAGCTCCTGACCTCCTATCCTAAAGAAGAACGTAGATTCCCCAGTCTGGTTTTGTGCAATGGTAAGGGAGCTTAGAAATTCAAGTACGAGTTCGGGGTAGGTCTCCCTATGCATATTAAACAAAAAGCCCATTCCTAGTGCTCTAAACAAATGCATAGAATATTCAAAAATTCCTAGAGTTCTAAGAACATTGGCACATATAAAACGAGTAGGAACAATAGACCTTTGTTTCAAGCTAGTGAATTTGTCTTTTTGAGCTTGATCCCGAAATTGCACATTTGGATAATCCTCATCCCTCTCTATTTCCTCTTGGGGTGAGGGACTTCTTTCTCTTCTTCTTAATCTTCTCCTTGGTGCCATTGTTAGAGTGATTGATTTTTCCTACAAATAAACAAGAACAACAAGGCACAAACACAAAGATTTCTACAAAAATGTAGAAATTTGTTAGAAGAATCAAAAATTAAACCCAAAAACAAATAAGTTTACCTTGGAGATGCAAAAACCCTAAAACTTGAGACTTGAGATGGAAATGGTGATAATGGTGTGATAAGGGTTGAAGAAGATGATGAAAATGGTGGGAGATTAAGAGATTTGAAGAGAAAAGATGAAGAAAATGGAAGAATTATAGGGATTTGGGAGTTAGGGTTTGGGTTTTTTAGTGAGAGAAAGTGAGAAAATGAAAGCTTGCTCGAGTGAAATGAGGGTTTGCTCGAGTAGACCTGATTTTAAATGCGCATTCTGTCAGAAAACTACTGAGCGCTCGACCGAGCGAGCTCGCTCGACCGGGTCGAGCGGAGTCCAAAATTCCAGATTTTGCTTTCTGCCTCAATTTTGAAGTTTCTGGAAAAATTGGAAACATTTGCTCGAGTGGGTCGAGCGATATAGCTCGAGCGGGTCGAGCTAATCCCCTGCATATCTGCTGCTCACCTGATGCTCGCTCGACCAAATGGTACTGCTCGAGTCAGTCGAGCGAGGGTCGAGCGAGGTGTTTTTCTGCTATTTTCATGTTTTTAAACATTTTAGTGCTTTGCTATATTGAAAATATCCTTTTTGCTCGACACTACAGGTTCAGTTCTGCAGATTCCCTCAGTTTTATGCAACAATTAACAACTTAACTCACTAAATCCTGCATCCACCATCTAAGTACAAGCATGCTATACAAAACATGATAAGTAAATAAAAACAAACATAGAAATTAAAAGTAAATATACAGAAAACATACCAAAGTTGGGTTGCCTCCCAACAAGCGCTTGTTTAAGGTCGTTTAGCTTGACCGTCGCGCATCATTCATCTAAAACACATGGGGGCTCAAGTGGCATTACCATTGGCCCCTCTAAAGGCTCACCTGCGCGATAACTCTTGACACGTTGACCATTCACTTTAAATTTCTCCCCCTTTGCATTTGATAGCTCGAGCGAACCGTAGGGGAATACCTTTGTAATCCGGAATGGGCCCGTCCAGCGTGACTTGAGTTTACCCGGAAACAATTTCAACCGAGAGTTGAACAGCAAAACCAATTGTCCAACTTCAAAACTTCTCCTGATAAGACCTTTGTCGTGCCATTGCTTGGTCTTTTCTTTATATATCCTCGAACTCTCATACGCATCCAAGCGTATTTCATCAAGTTCATTGATATCCAGCAATCTTTTCTCACCAGCTTGCAGTATATCATAGTTGAGGGCCTTGATTGCCCAGAATGCTCTGTGTTCCAGCTCTACTGGTAAATGACACGGCTTCCCGTAGACCAACTTGTATGGTGTAGTTCCGATGGGGGTCTTGAATGCTGTTCTGTAGGCCCAAAGAGAATCATCTAACTTGTTCGCCCAATCTTTCCTTAACCTTGCAACCGTTTTCTCCAAAATATTCTTGATTTCCCGGTTGCTAATTTCAACTTGGCCACTGGTTTGTAGATGATAGCTCAGACCAACCTTATGATAGACCCCATATTTCCTCAAGACACCCTCAAATCTCTTTTCTAAGAAATGTTGCCCTCCATCACTGATTAATACCCTTGGTGTGCCAAAGCGCGGAAAAATGTGCTTCTTAAAGAACTTGGTAACTACTCGCGCATCATTGGTGGGAGATGCAATGGCCTCCACCCATTTTGACACATAATCAACTGCCAACAAAATGTACCTATTCCCATAGGAGGATGGGAATGGTCCCATGAAATCCACCCCCCATACATCAAAAACTTCAACCTCTAGAATGTTGTTGAGCGGCATTTCATTTCTTCTTGAAATATTCCCTGTTCTTTGACATCTATCACAGGACTTAACATAAGCATGCGTATCCTTGAACAGAGAAGGCCAATAAAAACCACAATGAAGAATTTTTGCAGCAGTTTTGGAGGTACTAGCATGACCTCCGCAGGGCAAATCGTGGCAATGTGAGATAATAGAGCGTATCTCTTCTTGCGGAACACACCTTCTAATTACACCATCAACACATAATCTATACAGGAACGGGTCTTCCCAAAAATGCCTCTTGACATCATAGAAAAACTTCTTTTTCTGCTGAGATGAGTATCCATCGGGAATGATTCCACTTGCTAGATAATTTGCCAGGTCAGCATACCATGGAACATTTGCCATATTCACAGCTAAGAGACACTCATCTGGAAATGAATCATCAATTGGAGCTTCCAGACTTGCTCCATCCTCATGCATCAGTCGGGATAAGTGGTCGGCAACAACATTCTCCGCACCTTTCTTATCTTTCACTTCTAAATCGAACTCTTGCAGTAGAAGAATCCACCGAATCAGGCGGGGCTTAGCATCTTTCTTTACCATCAAGTACCTCAAAGCCGCATGATCGGTGTGGACAATCACCCTTGAGCCTAACAGGTAGGGCCTAAATTTCTCTATAGCAAACACAACCGCCAAAAGCTCCTTCTCTGTTGTTGCATAATTCATCTGTGCTGGGTCCAATGTTTTGCTCGCATAATAGATGGCGTGCAACTTGCCATCCTTCCTTTGACCCAAAACAGCCCCTACTGCATAATTGCTTGCATCGCACATAATCTCAAAGGGGAGACTCCAATCCGGTGGTTGGATAATAGGAGCAGAAATAAGAGCCTGTTTCAACCTGCTAAAAGCTTCAAGACAATCATTAGTAAACAAGAACGGGGCATCTTTGGCGAGAAGCTCAGTTAGAGGCCTAGCAATCTTGGAGAAATCCTTGATAAACCTCCGGTAAAAACCAGCGTGACCAAGAAAACTCCGTATTCCCTTAACATCAGAGGGAGGAGGCAAACGCTCTATGACCTCTACTTTCGCTTTATCAACCTCAATGCCCCTATTAGAGATAACATGACCTAACACTACACCCTGTTGTACCATAAAATGGCATTTTTCCCAGTTTAGGGTGAGGTTGGTCTCCTTGCACCTACGGAGCACTCTTTCGAGGTTGCTTAAGCATGCCTCGAAAGATGTTCCGTACACAGAAAAATCATCCATGAACACTTCCATAAAATCTTCAATAAAATCAGAAAAAATGGCCATCATGCATCTTTGGAACGTGGCGGGGGCATTGCAGAGACCGAAGGGCATCCTTCGATATGCAAAGGTCCCGTAGGGACAAGTGAAGGTGGTCTTTTCCTGATCATCTGGATGGATAGGAATCTGGAAAAATCCAGAGTATCCATCCAAATAGCAGAAATATGAATGGTTTGCCAAACGTTCCAACATTTGATCTATAAAAGGTAAGGGGAAATGATCTTTACGGGTTGCTTTGTTCAATTTTCTGTAGTCTATGCACATTCTCCAACCCGTAACAGTTCTAGTGGATACCGACTCACCTTTATCATTCTTAATAACGGTCATGCCACCCTTTTTGGGCACTACTTGCACGGGGCTAACCCACCTACTATCAGAGATAGGGTAGATTATACATGCATCAAGTAATTTCTGAACCTCTTTTCTCACAACATCTTTCATATTAGGATTCAATCTCCTTTGAGGTTCTATAGATGTGGCATGATCATCATCAAGAAAAATTCTATGCATGCAAAAAGATGGACTTATACCAGTAATATCATCAATTGAGTACCCTATGACACTTTTATAATTTTTAATCAATGCAATCAATTGGTCAAGTTGGGTATTATTTAATTCAGCATTAACAATTACTGGATAAGTTTCATTTTCTCCTAAATAAGCATACTTTAATGAAGAAGGAAGGGGTTTAAGATCTACCTGAGGAGGCGTGGATCTCTCCTTTTTAACCATCACTGAAGCCTGCAAAACTGTTTCCTTTACTGGTTCCATGTAGAAATCTGGTTCATCTAACAGTTTTCTCCAACTTGCAGCCTCTAAGCATTTTCTATCCTCAATTCCTTCTAAAACTGACCTCAGAGGGTCATCATACTGTGGGTGCATAATCTCAACTCTTGCAACTTCTGCTCTGCACAATGATTCATCGGCGGGTCCTTTCATCATCGAGGGAAGATGAAACTCAACGTTCTCCCCCAAGATATTCAATGTGAGCTTGCCATTGAAGACATCAAAAACAGCCCGCGCAGTCTTCAAGAAATCTCTCCCAAGAATGATGGGTATGGCGTGATCTTCAACAATATCCATGATCACAAAATCACAAGGGACATAGAACTTCCCTATTTGAACTGGCAAATCTTCAACAACTCCAACTGGAAACCTTACTGATCTATCGGCTAGCTGCAAAGACATCCTTGTTGGCTTGATGTCCGCATTGATCCTCTTGCATAAAGATAGCGGCATGATACTCACACTAGCTCCCAAATCAGCAAGTGCTTTATTTACCAAAACTTCACCAAATTTGACAGGAATGGTGAAACTTCCAGGGTCTGCTTCCTTTTTCGGCACCTTACACTCTAGAATAGCGCTGCATTCTCCTCTTAGTGTTTCTACACCCGTTTCTGGCAGCTTCCTCTTGTTGGATAATACCTCCTTAAGAAATTTTGCGTAAGAAGGCATTTCCTTGATAGCATCTATGAAAGGAATGTTTATCTCGAGCTTACTCAGAACCTCTAAAAATTTCCCATATTTCTCCTCAAGCTTGCGACGCGCTAATCTCTG
Source organism: Amaranthus palmeri (assembly GCA_019776075.1). Lineage (NCBI taxonomy): Eukaryota > Viridiplantae > Streptophyta > Magnoliopsida > Caryophyllales > Amaranthaceae > Amaranthus > Amaranthus palmeri. The sequence goes on from JAAKBH010000153.1 coordinate 9,806, forward strand.
TGGAAAAGGAACATGAGGTACATATACATCAGTGGTGGGCTCCTTCCTTTTCTCTGGGGTAGGTGCTGTTTGTTCCTCCTTCTCCCCCTCCTTTGGTACTTCTTCCTCTATGACCGCCTCTCCTTCTTCATTATCAACAACCATGGGTGGAGGATCATAGGTGGTGCCGCTTCTTAGTGTAACTGCATTTACATGCCCGGAAGGATTTTTCTCGCTGTTGCTTGGCAGCTGTCCACTCGGTCTGGAAAGGTTGCTCAACTGTTGCGCCATCTGTGCCATCTGATTATCAATGATTTTATTGTGTGCTTGAATCTGCTGGATGGCACTAGAGGTATCGGCATTGATCTTGGACTGAGTGGCTATGAAGTTCTCCATCATGGACTCCAAATTTGATTTTTGCGGTGGGTTTGGTGGAGGAGGTCTTTGAAATCCTGGGGGTTGTTGGTATGATGGTGGAGGTTGGTGATATGATGGTGGGTTTAATGCTGCATTGGGATTTTTGTATGAAAAGTTGGGATGATGTTTCCAACCTTCATTGTAGGTGTTGGAGTATGGGTTGAATGGTGGCTTTCCTTGATTGTACACTGCATTAACCTGCTGACTTGATGAAGATTCTGCTGCTGCACACTCCGATGGGGAATGACCTTGGATTCCGCATACTTCACAAGCCTTCAAAGTGTTCCCAACACTTAACTGGTCCATTCTCCTTGTCAAAGCATGGACAGAATTTTGAATGGCGATTAGTGCATCTACTTCATATTTGCCACCTTTCTTGGTATTCCTTTTATCTCTCCAATGGAAATTTGAAGACATTTCCTCGATTATCTGCTTGGCTACTTCGGGTGTTTTAGCCATCAATGTTCCTCCAGCTGCAGCATCAACTGAAATCTGAATCTCGTCCCTAAGACCATTGTAGAAATTCTGAATTAAGAGCCAATCTGGGATTCCATGATGCGGGCACTTCCTTTGTAACCCTTTGTATCTTTCCCAAGCCTCATATAATTCTTCACCATCTTCTTGACGGAAAGAAGTGATATCATTGCGTAGTTTAGCAGTCTTGGCTGGTGAAAAGAATCGAGCAAGGAAAGCTTTGGATAACGCCTCCCAAGTGCGATACTTGTTTGGCCCTTCGGATCTTAACCAATCTCTTGCTTCAGCACGGAGTGAGTAAGGAAAACAAATCAGCTTCATTTGCTCATCGGAAATCCCTTGATATTTCACAGTGCCACATTTATTCACGAACTCGTCTAGGTGGTCATTTGGATTCTCCATCTCAGTGCCGGCAAACTGATTCTGAGCGATGAATTGAAAGAAAGCTGGCTTGATCTCATAATTTGCGGTTGTGATGGTTGGTTGAACAATACTCGACCCTAGACTACCATCGGGCATGGCATACTCCCGAAGGGATTTTGGGTGTTCTTCCGCCATTTTTCGTTGTTTCCTTCTCTTTCTTCTCCTTCTCCCAATTTCTGGATTTAAAGGCACAAGGTTTTCTTGTCCTTGAGACCTAGTTTGCATACACTACACACTCAAAAATCGGGGTCAAGTGCAAAGTGAAGAAAAGAAATATGAAAACAATTCAAAGTGGTAAAGAACAATGAACTAACTAATCAAGAAAAACAATTAACAAAGTCGCCACTCCCCGGCAACGGCGCCAAAAACTTGATCGGGACTTTACGTCCTTCAAATGTAATACCACAAGTGCACGGCGTAGTTTAGTACGACGGCAAGTACGGGTCGAATCCACAGGGAGTGGGGGTTATGTCAATGGTTTCTCAATCGATTAGCGAGCTCAAAAACGTATAAAATGGTGTTTGGAGATAGAACTAAATAAAGCAAGTAATTGGAATGAAAAGCAAAACATAAAAGTAATTAACAACACAATGAACTAAGGCAAAGAACACAACGAACACAATCAATTAGCTAAATAGGCATAGGTTAGGCTTTCTCACCATGGTAGTCTTTACTAACTTCAACCTAAGGTCATGGTTATGGGTTGTTATGAGGAAGAACGTATCTTAATTACTAATGTTCTCTCTCGAGCAACAATAGCTTCCTAAAACATACTTAACTACCTATTCTCATGGAGCTAAGCATAGATTAAGACATGAAGCACACATTCATTATTTCCAATCAAAACATCTACCTACTCTCATGGAGATGATTCAACTTTTAAGCATAGATTATCGTTAAAAATCGACTCTCGCCCTCAATTCAACGACACTAAACAAGATAGCAAAATCTATGTTAAACCATAAACAACACAACCAATGTCAAAGGTCAAGATAGCAATTTAAACTATATACATGGTGATCATGCCTAACCTAAGCCAAAACAACTACTCACTCATGTTCATATTAAAGTTATAGATTGCACTTAAGCTAATAAACATGGATGAATGAATTTAACTAGAGTATTCTAACAATATGAGTGCAAATAGTTGAATAACAACAAGCATAAACTTATGAAGCCAAAGACAAACAATCACTAATTAGCATGAATTCAAACCAATAAAAGTAAGTATAGAAATTACTCTTTGATGAACAAGATGAATTGATGAATCAAATCAATAACTTCCAAAAGCTTCAATGGGAATACACCAATGGTTGAAGAATTCCAAATTGCAAAATATTACACAAAAGGATTAAGCTAAGATAGTGTTTGGAAATTGAAATCTCTTAATTGAAAGAAAAGAAACTATGCTAAACACTAATTCTTGATTGAAAATGAAAGCTAAGCTAAGAATACATAGAAATTACTCTAAAGTGAAGGTGAAAACTGAGATGCTAAGTTGTGATGAAAGATGAGATGTTCCCCTCCTTCTTCCTCTTCTCTATTTATAAGCTTCAAGGCATGTGGGGGTGGTGGTTTCATGATTGCTCCACCACCCCTAAGGTGTAGGAGGGAGGTGCCACCCCTAGCAGATAGGGTAGGGTGGCAAGGAGGCTTGGCAGCAGAGAAAAAGAAGCAAATGAATTCAATTGGACCAAAATGCTTTTTAAAAGAATCGCGAAAAACTGCTGCCGCCCATCTCGCTCGACCCGAGCAAGCCAGCTCGACCTGGTCGAGCGAACATCAGGTACTTGGACAGAAACATCAGAATGTGGACAGAAGGATTGGATTTGGTCTGCTCGACCCGAGCCATGTCGCTCGACCAGGTCGAGCGGATGCCCTGTGCCTTGGTCTTGGCTGCTGCAACTGATCAGAAGCTACTGGAAGTTAAAAATCATTTCGCTCGACCGAGCCATATTGCTCGACATGGTCGAGCGGCCTTCAGAATAGCTTAAATCAGCTTCTGATCTCAAGTATGGGTCCCAGGATGCTCGAGCCACCTTGGCTCGACCCAGATTAGGTCGAGTGGCTTTGAAATGGCCTCTTTTGGCTCTCGTTTCGGCTTATCTTCTTGACTTGGCTCATCGAGGCCTTGCTTCCTTTAGTTTTTTTTGGAGTTGAATGAGCAGCGTATGCATCAAAAGTGCTTGATTTAATAAGTTTAACCTGAAATTCAGCAAAACAACAAAATACCAAACCAAGCGTAAAATCTTACATAAAACAAGCATCGCTGCATAAAATCTCAACATAAATCAATTAAACAACGGGGATAAAGTATGAATAAAATGTAGTTAACAGGAGTGGCAGGATGAGATATGTATCGAATATCAATCAATCAAACCACAACAACCTCAACCCTAATCTAGCATATGAACAACATTCATCAAACCTAGGGTTTCACCATACCAAAACCCCTAAGAAATCTACTCTAGCATGTTTGAAGTGAAAACAACAAAGAACAAGGAAGAAAGCATGAATGTAAACATTAGGGCAAGAAATAAACTAGCAATAATGAAAGACAAAGCAAGAAGATTAACTATCAACTACTCTAGGAAGCAATAAGAGCAATAAATGAAAGCAAAAGAACAAGATTCAAGGCAATAAATGAAACATGAAAGAGGAAAGCATTAAATGACATGAATGAAACATAAACAAAGTAAATGAAAGCAATAAAGAAAGATAGAAAGATAAACTTACATAAATAAAGGTGCTTGAATGTAAAGGAAATGAAATTACAAGACTTGAATGTGAAAGAAAGCAATAGAAATCTAATCTAGGGTTTGGAATTGAAATTAAAGCATAAATGATGTTCATGATGGAAGAGGGAGTTTCTATCCACCAAGGCATAGGGTTTTAATCCCTAAGAGTGTCTTTATATAGGCTACAAGAAGTGGGGACAAAAGCCCTAAAAGATCCTACAAAAATAAGCTACGAAGAAAAAGAAACGATGCGCTGAACAGGACACAATTCGCCCGAAGCTATCAGTAGATTCGACCGAATCTGACACATTCGACCGAATGTGTTCAGATTCGGGTTTTCCAGTGAGTTTGGCATTCTTTTGGTCTCCAGGTCAATTCGACCGAATCTGGGCATGCTTCGCCCGAATCTTAGCAATTCGCTTGAATGGCCTTTGAATTCGGCCAAAACAGTGAGTGTGAGGCATGGCTTTGAGTTGCTGGACTTAGCTTCGACCGAAGCTCACCCCATTCGACCGAATGTGGGTCATTCGGGCACTTAGGAGCTTCAAACCATTATCAAACGAACTCCGAACTTTGCGATACTTTCGGGGATGACCCGAAACACTTGTGGGAGCCTCGAAACGCGTGCCACTTCTTCGACCTTGACGTCTAAGCCTCAAACTCAACCCAAATCACCTCGAAACGAGCTCTGATCATCGTGATATCTTCGGGGATGACCCGAAGCTCTTGTGAGCGCCTCGAAACACGTGCGTTTTCTCCGACTTCGATGTCTAAGCCTCGAACTCAACCCGAATCACCTCGAAATCTCCCGAAAACACCTAAAATGATCTCTAAACACCATGGAGACAAGATCAAGGTAAAATCGAGTGTATAGAGCATAAAACCAATCTGAAACACCGAGATACGACACCAAAGTGGGGCTATAAATGTGCTCTAAATCAAGCACATCAACGGTTTGCAAGAGTAGTACAAGTAAGGTGGATTGTGAGTGATGGATGGGACAAATGAGTGTAAGAGTTATAAAGGTGTGAAGGGACGGTTAGTGAAGGGTTAGTACTACTTTCATAATGGCGGTTTTAGTAGATGTAAGGGTAGTTATAAATTAAGCTTAGTTCGTTGAATATGTCGATTAAGATAACTACTTTCCGAAACACCTCGATGATCCGTCTTCCATTTCATAAAATATGTTGGCTCACCGAAATAAATTAAAATAAAGAAAATGCTGGAATTTGTGAAAAATAAAAATATTTTTGTGGTTTTTGAAAGATAAATTATAATATGTGGAATAATATAAAATAATATGAAATAATTTATGCTACTTGGTCTAATCAGTTCATGCAAGCAATCAAGATAAAGTTTAAGACATACACTTAAATAGAAGCATACCTAAATCTCGCAATGATTGAATAATCAATCTTGGTTGTTGTGGTTGATTGAACCCTTCCGATTTTTCAAGATGTTTCGAGGAGGAATACTACCATTAGACTTTAGTGAAGCTTGATCATACCTAGCTCCAACCTCATCTTTTCGAATTGTTCTCTTGGAAGCGGTTTGGTCATAATATCTGCAACTTGATCACTAGTATTGACATGTTTAACAATAATATTTTTATGCTCTACGTTATTCTTAAGAAAATGGTGTCTAATATGAATATGTTTAACTCTAGAATGATGCACTGGATCTTTTGAAATGAAAATAGCACTAGTATTATCACAATAAATAGGAACACATTCAAGTTTAATACCAAAATCTCTTAGCTGTTGTTTAATCCAAAGCATTTGGGAACATCAGGCTGCTGCTGTTACGTATTCAGCTTCTGCAGTGGATAAAGCTACTGTGTTCTGTTTCTTGGAAATCCATGATACCAAACAAGATCCAAGAAACTGTACCATTCCTGAAGTGCTTTTTCTATTCACAAGATCACCTGCATAATCTGCATCACTATACCCTTTCAAGTCATAGACATCATTTTTAGGATAAAATAGGGATAAGTCATCTGTTCCCTTTAAATATCTTAGAATCCTTTTAACTACCGTATAATGTGATTCCTTAGGATTTGATTGAAACCTAGCACACAAACCAACACTAAAAGATATATCGGGTCTACTAGCTGTTAAGTATAGTAGAGATCCTATCATGCCTCTATACATCGTTTGGTCAACATTAATTCCGTTAGAGTCTTCGTCTAATCTAATGTTAGTGGCCATGGGTGTATGGTTTGTCTTATCATTATCTAGTCCATATTTCTTTAGAAGTTCTTTTATGTATTTTTGTTGATGAATAAAAATATCGTTAGCAGTTTGTTTAATTTGCAAACCAAGGAAGAAATTCAATTCTCCCATCATACTCATTTCGAATTCATTGCTCATTAGGTCAGCAAATTCCTTACATAACGATTCATTAGTAGCACCAAAAATAATATCATCAACATATATTTGAACAACTAAAATATTCGAACCTTTATTCTTAAAGAATAAGGTTTTATCAATTTTACCACGTATGAACTTATTTTCAATCAAAAATTTAGATAATCTCTCGTACCATTGTCTAGGTGCTTGTTTTAGCCCATAAAGAGCTTTATCAAGCTTGTAGACGTGATCCGGAGAGATTGGGTTTTCAAAGCCAGGTGGTTGTTCCACGAATACTTCTTCTTCTAGAAACCCGTTTAAGAATGCACATTTTACGTCCATTTGATATAATTTAAAACTCATGAAAGCAGCAAAAGAAATAAGAATTCTAATAGCTTCTAATCTAGCTACGGGAGCAAAAGTTTCAGTATAGTCAATACCTTCCTGTTGATTGTATCCTTTTACCACTAACCTTGCTTTGTTTCTAACAATTGTGTCATGTTCATCCAGCTTGTTCCTGAATACCCATTCAAGTCCAATTACCTTCTTGTTCTTGGGTTTAGGTTCCAAGTGACATACTTTGATTGTATCCTTTTACAGATTTACCTTTGTCGCAAAATTGAGAAATACTTAAAAGATTGTGCTTTAAATTCTCGACCAAAAATACATTATCTATATAGCATGAGAACTTGACCTTCCTATCTTTCCTTTTGCAATGATTTCACCTTTCATGTTGTCGCCAAAGGTCACAGTTCCTCCATCATAGGCTTCTAGTGAGAGAAATTTTGATCTATCGCCTGTCATATGCTTGGAACAGCCACTGTCGAGATACCATGAGCTGTTCCCCCTTACTAGAACCTGCAAAACGAACTTAGTTGTTAGAGGGTGGAACCCAGCCATCCTTGGGTTCCATGTCGATTATACAAGAATCATATTTCTTAATCCAAACTCTATCGACATATATTTGGTTCGTTTTGTTGTGCTGTTCCTTTTTTAAACATTGATGTTTCAGGTGCCCAGTTTTGCCACAAAAGGAACATACCTTTTTACTTGGGAGATCAACGTAGACCTTTTTCTTTTTATCATGTTTGTCATATCCTAGACCTTCGGTTCCTTTGGTTTAACATTAAGAATCCATTTGGGAACTTCTTTGATTTTCCCTTTTTCTCTTGAATTTAATTCAAGCTTAAGTCGATCATTTTCTTTTAAGGCGGATTCTAGGTCTAATTTCATTTGAAGAAGAACACATTTAATCTCTTTATTAGACTCATAATTTACTTCCATTTCAAATTGCTTAAGTTGATTCAATTCAATATTTAACATGATGTTTTCTTCTTTAACCTTTTCTATAGCTTCTTTTAACATCACATTATTATCAAGCAATTCAAAGAATCGAGTTTGCACATCGTACCTAAAAGAATTAAGGTAGGATATTTGGTCTTTCCAAACCTTAAGGTCTTTTTCAATTTGGAGACAGATGGCTGTTTGTTTTTCTAAATTTTCGTGAGATTCTAAAATCATTTTAATTAATCTATGTTATCCAATTTAAATAAGTAATCAGAAAATGGATCAGAAGACAGTACCTCTTTTCCTTTAGACTTCTCATCATGCGTCGCCATAAGACATAGATTGGCTACTTCTTCTTCTTCAACGGGAGCTTCGGTTTCGGCCTCGCTTTCGGATTCTCCCCATGCAGCTATCATGGCTTTGCGAAAATCGGCTTTGTTGAAGTTTCCTTTTGTTGGTTGTCTTCCGGTTTCTCTTGCTTTCCCTTTACCTTTCTCATTCTTCCATAGTGGGCAATCCTTGATGAAATGCTCGGCACTTCCACATTTGTGGCATTCATATGTTTTGGAATTTGAAGTTCTTCTTTCTTTGTTGTTTCTTTGATTTTTATACTTGTTGTTCCTGAAGAACTTCTTAAATCTACGTACCAGCATTGCTGCCTCTTCCTCATCAGTTTCTGATTCTTCTTGATCGTTTGCTGTCAGAGCCAGACCTTTGTTCCTGGAACTGTCAGCTGTTCCCAGATGTAATTCATGAGTCATAAGGGATCCAGCCAACTCTTCCAGATTAAACTTTGTGAAATCTTTGGATTCTTGAATGGCTGTGACCTTAGCTCTCCAACGATCATCTTGAGGTAGGCTTCTTAGGATTTTTCGCACTTGTTCATCTGAGGGAATTAGCCTTCCAAGCGAGACAAGCTCATTCGTAATGTTCGTGAACCTAGTAAACATTTCTTGAATGCTTTCTTTAGGTTCCATAACAAATCTTTCGTATTTGGACATGAGCAAGTCAATCTTGGAACGCTTAACTTCACTCGTTCCTTCGTGGGTAACCTCCAGCAGATCCCAAACTTGTTTGGCGGTTCTGCATCCCATAATGCGATTATGTTCGTTTGGACCAAGCCCACAATGAAGTAATTTGATAGCAAGAGCATTCATTTCCATCTTTTGAAAATCTTCTTTCTCGTATTCTGTAATAGGTTTGGGAACAGTCTCGTTATTGGAGTTGGTAGTTGTTATCTCAAAATCTCCTATTTCGATGACTCTCCAAACTTGATAGTTTTCGGCTTTGATGAAGATCTCCATCCTGTTTTTCCAATACGTATAGAATTTGCCATCGAACATTGATGGTCTCTGAGTAGAGTACCCTTCTTCCATGCGTTCGTTCATTTTCAGCATCTCTAATACTCCAAGATACGGCTCTCAGGGTTTATTGATCAAATGAGGAACAGGGCTCTGATACCAATTGTAGAAACACTTAGAGACAATGAACTGCAACAAGAGGGGAGGTGAATTGTTGCTTTTGCCCTTAGAGTATTTTTGCCCTATTTTCTTGCGGAATTTGAGTAATAAAAATACTCAAGATAAAATAAAGAAAACTAAAAAGAAACACCAAGATTTAACGTGGGAAAAAGAACCACGACCCTCTAGGGATTTCACTTCTCTATTATTTTATGTAAATCAATTCTCTATTACATAAAATAAATTCTCCCTCTCTTTCTCTATTCTCTTCTCCTTCTCTTTCTCTATTCTCGGTTTCTCCTTCTTGTTCCCTTTCTCTATTCTCTTTCTCTTTCTCTATTCTCTTTCTCTATTCTCTATTCTCAATTCTCAATTCTCAATTCTCAATTCTCAATTCCCCTTTAGACTTACCTAAGTCTAATTACAAATTCTCTCAAATAAACCCGTACAAGATTTATCTAAATTTGGATGAAAAAAACAAGAATTGCACAAGGATTTAATCTTGAAATTTATTAGCAATTAAAACATTCAAGATTTCCTTTTTTTGATTTAGAAAACTCACAAAATATTTGGGCACAAAATATTTTTAGAAAAATATTTTCTCTCGAGATGATCACCAATTTGTGTCGGTTTGTGAAAAATGATTTAAATACCTTTTAGATCTTGTAAAGCCTTAATCCCATGATCTTAAGATGTGGGAGTAGTGGGCTAGATGACGTGAGTTTAGTGGATAGAAAACTTGGTGGTTACTCCAAGTTTTTCTTGTCTTCTAGCTAAAAATAGCCAAGACATAATATTAGAAATCTAATTTTAAGATTTAAATTAAAAGTTAGTTATTTTAATTTAAGATCTAGTTTTTAAAATATTTTCAAGATAACTACCTTGTGCAACCTAGGTTTCTTCACCCGTACAACAAAACTAAAAAAGAAAAATTAAAATTAAAATTATTTTCTTAATTAAATTTGTTGACTTCTTCTCTGACCGTTGATCTGGGAACACCGCACTGTCTCCGATTGTCCAATCTTCGAATTTTGACTTGATCTTGAAACAGTAACGTAGTAATCCCTTTTCAACTTTTAGTGGTTCCATCAACGACCCTTTTAAAGATCGGATATATAACCTAACACAATAATCTCAAAAACATAATATGTTTGTTTATAAATGTTTATGTTATCATCAAAACCAAATGGGCCAACAAACATATATTCAATAATAATTCAAAAATAAAAAAAGTTCTAGAAGACTTTAACCCTCCTTTAATTTGGCTTAAATTAAGAGTTGCAAGTAAAAATAATGTCCAAGTAAAATGTATTAAGTTACTAAGTTTAATTAAAGGGAAATTCCCCATTGTAGCATTCAGTTTCGATGAAATGTCAGTGGTAGCACTTTGTTAAGAAAATTCCACATGGTGGCATCTAGTTTATGCACTATCTGATTACCGTAGCATTTTCCGTTAAGTTCTTGTTAAATTCCGTTAAATTCATCATTTTGTAAATTTTTTCCACATGGTAGCATCCAATTTTTGTTAATTTACCATTTTAACTTTTAATTCACCATTTTAATGTTTAATTCACCGTTTAATTCATTAACGCTCATAAATGTTTAATAATTTTATTGAAAAATTATAAGAAACTATCTAATCGGGTCGAAACAAGTACATATTTTCCTATTTTTCGATACTTAAACCGAATAAGATATTTGACGTCATTTTTACCTGTCATAACGAACTTTTATCAAAAAACGGATGTTGCAAATATCTTTATGGGGTAACTCTTTCTAAAATCCGGTCGAAACAAGTACTTATACGCCTATTTTCCGATACGTAAACCGAAAATGATATTTGACGTCATTTTATCCATCATAATGATTTTTTTAAACAATGGACGTGTCTACTATCCTTATGGGATAACTCTTTCGAAAATTTGATCGAAACAAATACTTATTCGAAAGAGTACTTGTTTCAACCGTTGAAATAAACAATAAAATGGTGAATTAAATGTTAAAATTATTTTTCCGTATAATTATTCAACATTTATAATTTTTTTCAATAAAATTATTAAACATTTATGAGCGTTAATGAATCAAACGGTGAATTAAACATTAAAGTGTTGAATTAAAAGTTAAAATGGTAAATTAACAAAAATTGGATGCTACCATTTGGAAAAAAAAACTTACAAAATGAAGAATTTAACGGACTTTAATAAGAACTTAACGGAAAATCCTACGACAATTAGATAGTGCATAAACTAGATGGTTACATGTGGAATTTTCTTTAAAAACTGCTACCATTGGCATTTCATTAAAACTTAATGCTACCATGTGGAATTTCCCTTAATCAAACATAGTTAGTAAAGTCATGTAAAGTCTTTGGGATATCCATTCATGCATTGGGATAGTCTTAAATATTAATGCAAGTATCAAAATTCATGATGATGATTTTAACTTTAAACATATAATCGAATATGTTTTATCTTGTACTTTGGAGAACGTCGATAAAGATGTGTTGTATGTGAATGGTTTAAGGTTTGAAACGATCAATGAGGTGCTTAATGTGAGGCAAATAAGGCTTCACTAAAGGGTTGAACCATGCCTTAAACAAGGCAAGGCATGGTATGAAGGTTGCTTGAACAAGGCCTTATGAAAACTAAGTCAAAAGTGGACTACAGGGGTGTGCTCATTCAAAGCACAAAAGTGTTCGTTCAAGACACAATGTGCATAATGGTTCTAAATTAAGTGCTCGGTTCGAGCACATAGGGTGGTTCGAGCACTGTGCCTCGGATTCTATTCTGGTCAGTTTGGCCACTTGAATGGCCTTGAAAGGTTTTGAACTCCTTGTTTAATGCTTGTTTATTGTGATGTTTATTGTTATACTTAATTGGTGTGATTAATTGGTGATGTAATTGTGCTTTGATGGTGCATTGAGTATGGTTCTATGAAAGATGCTTTCTTTCATGTATAAAAAGGAGCATCATTCATAAGAACAAAGCACCACAAACACACATATTGAGAGTAGTCTAGTGCATTGTTAGAAACTTGAGAGTGTTCTTACTTTGCTCTAGTATTTTGTGATCTTGAAGATTGTTCTCAAGATAAGAGAGGTTTATTATACTTGTACTGTTGAGTCATTTATCATAAACAACATTTGAGGGGGAGGTATCCAAGCTACCTCATTAAATATTTGTGTTCTTTTGCATTATTTTTCATTTTGTTTTTCATTGTTGAATCTTATAGAGGCGTTCATTTCAATTGATTTCAGAGCGGAAAGATCATTTAGGCCATTTTGGGTGTGAAAGTGAAGTTAAAAGAGCAAGAACAACACAATGACAAACGGGTCAAAATTTTCCATTCAATTGTTTGATGGGAAAATCAACTTTGCTATATAGAAAAGTTCCGTGGAGGACTTTTATGATACTTTATATGTGTATTAATGTTAGAAATGTTATTTATATGTTTATATTATAAATTTTCATGTATTGTGATTATTACCCGAAATCGGTATTAAATTAAAGCCGCAAAAGAAAAATATATAAAATTTGGAAAAAATTTTTATATGTTATGATATAATTGAGGGATATATGTTTTATTATGTATATTTTCGATTTAATGTTCATGCATGTAAATTTTATGAATTTTTATTATGCAAAAATGCGTAAAAACTGTGTTTTGTGATGTTTTTGTGAAGTTCTTATTGTGAATAAATTTTGTATGAGCTTAATAACTTTAAGAATGTATTTTATATCAGCTTTACAGCAGATAAAAATTTGAAAATCATCTAGGTTCTCATTTCATTAAAGTTATTTCATTAAAATGATTATTTATGAAATTTTAAGTAATAAAATATGTTTTAATATATAATGTGGGGTTAAATATAATATTAATGGATAAAATAATTTATAATATCATATTAATATGTTTCCTTCAAGTTTGGACAAGAATGTAAATTTTTGATATATTTCTATGAAATTTTACTAAGTGTTTTATTACATAACGATAAAACGTAAAATGTTAAAATATAATATAATTACTAAATGTAATTATTTCGAGCTATAATTTTTATGAGAATCTTATACGGGAAGTAGGTTTATAATTTGATTATTAGATAAGTTTATATGACCATCTATGTACCCTTGTGAATTTTAAATAAAACGATAAATCTAAAAAAGATAAAATATGAAATAAATACTAAATGGATCATGTTGGATTTGAAATTTTCACGAGACACTCTCATACACATTAAGATTTAATGAGGACACTTGGACAAATTTTTCATGGACCTTTGAGGACATAAATGATTTTATGTTGGCTAATCGGTAAATTGGCCAAACAATTTTGTTAAAATCTACATGCTTGTTTTTCTATAACTTTATGGTCTAAAACTAACTCCATATATCTTCAGGACCTCTAATATATTTTAAGAATTGTTTTTTAGTTATTATAAATTTTTAATTAATTTACATGTTTAATCGATGGAAATTTCTTAATAAATATTATGAAATATTTTCCTTTAGTCTTATAAGTTTATATAGTCTTGTAGAGAACTTATATATCCCCTAAAACCTTATCATAATTTGTGGTATTCTCTTTATTTAAAAATTTCTTAATTATTGATTTAGCAAATATATTGACTTTTCCTTAAGAGGATGTTGACTAGGATTTTGACTAGGCTAAGGTTGATTGAATATCAATGTGAAATAGATAACATAGAGTATTTTATTGAAATTATGTGTACTTGGATGAATGACTCTGATAGTAAGGAAATGTAGAACCACGGACAGACGTGTAATTCGGCACCCGTGTTTCCCGGCACATAGAAATGCGGGGTTAGACAGGGGGACCGAGAGAGTCTTATATTGTAGAAGCTCAAGCATAAAAATTGGTGGAGTGATGGCTCCCATCACAGTTAGAGTTTGGAATATGTTCCTCCTCTAGACAGACCCTTACATTATCCAAAAGTCATTATTATGTATGTTGTGCAAATGTAATTTTGGATCTAATTAAGTAAATCCATTTGTTGAACCTTATAGTTACCAAGTGTTGGTGACTATAGGAAATATATTTATTTACATTCATGTGATGAATGTGAAAAATTGTTGAAAGTATCCGAGAAATAAAAATGAAAAACGAGAACCGAGGAACTTAAAATCGTAGTTTTGAAATGTACTTTGCATATCTTGTGAGTATATTATGATTGTCATAGTATTACATTGTTGAGGAGTTTGTACTTGGCATTAGGCACTGATTCCGATTCAAACGACTGTCATCCGTATCATAGATGACAATATTTTGCAGGAAGGTTTAGTTTCAAGATTCGATCCAGGACGCAACATTTATTTTCTTTATCAAGGATTTAGCCGCGTTTTATTTTACTTATTGGTAACTTTGATGATCATGGTGTATTTATACTTTTATTATGTTTTGAAAAAAGAATATGCGTTATTCTCTCAATTGTAATATTCTAAACTTATGTTTTTAAACGATTTATTAAATTTTTATGGATTTTAAGAGTTTGGAATTTAACAATTTCGCATTATTTATTGTAAATATAATTATTAGTGTGAATTATATACCGGGATTGTTGCGTCAGTTACATTATTATTCAAAAATTCATTAGAATTCACATCATCTTCATTGACATTATTATTAAAAAATTCATTGGCATTCACATCATCGTTATTAACATTATTATAAAAAAATTCATTAGCATTAACATCATCAACCAAATTAACATTTTTACCAATATCATCATGTAAAGATTCATTTATATTCAAATCATCATGAGAAGGTCTTGCTCTAAAAATAAATTTATGAAGAGCTCCTTGTGTTTTTTTAGTTCCTCGTCTTTTTTTTCTTTTTCTTTTTTCACACCCAAATAAGTATTTTTTATGCAACATCTTGTATAAATGGAGTAAGGATCAATAAGACCTGATAAATTATGGAATATATGCTTTCAAAATTCAAATAACCATTGAAATTTTTTGCCAAAATGCCAAATTGCAAAATTCTGCATTAGAAATTTGTATACATTAAAATCAGTATGCAAAATTAACTAAGGCCGAAATAATTGCTCTGTTAATAATCAAACAACAAAAGTAGACATTGAACCTATGTGAGTGGCCGCCAATTTCCAGAAGATCTTCTAAATTTTTCTAGTAATCGGTGTAACTTGTAGGTGTGAATATCCTTAATTCAATTCGAACCATTTCAAGATAAGTATAGATTCGAATTAAAAATCTATTAAAAACCCTAAAATAATCAAACAAAAACAATTAAAATAATAGATCATAGCAAATTCTTACTAGAGAAAAATTAGAAGAGGACAACGACAGCTAGTGAGCCAGAGCAAAATGGATCGTTGAGTTTTTAATTGAAAAATGGATTTAATGATGATAATAAATGAAATTGGGAAAAAAAAATTAAAGAGCTTAAAGTTAGATGTAATATGAATAGCCATAATCATGAAAATTGGGAAAGGAGTTTATTTAGCCGAGAAAAAGAAATCAATTGCAAAATGTTAATTAGAAGATGGAAAGTTAGGGACTCAAGAGTAGTTAATGGGATGCGGCGTTATTATCGGTGCATTTAATCCGCGTGAAAACTGAAAAGTTAAGTTTATGTTTTTTGATATTAAAGTTTAGGGCCTAAGGCATTTACAGGCCTTACTTACCATAAAAATCGGGCCTGCTCATATGTGATTTCTTCTGTCAAATGATTATTGTGCAAATCAAGCAGCTCAAGCACAGCGGCATTACCAATATCATGAGGGAGATTACCTAAAAATTGATTCATATACAAGTCGAGAAAAACAAGATTCTGGAACTGCCCCTATCTCTTTCGGTATTTGTCTTGAAAGTCGATTTTCTTCCAGCCTCAATCTCACCAATGACTCGCAGTTTACAACAGCCGGTGACAACCCTCAATGCATTCCTTAGTAACAACAACTTGCTGAGCTTCTTTAATCCTAAGATTTCTTCTAGGATTCGACCAGTGAGCTTATTCCTCGAGAGTTCAAGCGTGTGACTCACAATAATTCCCAAACTCGGCAAGAATCGTCCAAGACACCACGTTTCCCTATAAGGAAAAAGCTCTGCAAAAACTTAAGTTCTCCTATCTGTGGAGGAATAAAACCTGAAAGTTGATTCTTATCCAATTGTATAGTAGTCTGAAGGAATGTCCTTTTGATAGGTTACTATTAAAGGAGGGGTTTTAATAGTGGTGGTGGTGTGGGAAAATGGTGGTGATTGGGGAGCGGTAGAGATAAGTTGGGTAAGAATGGTTTAATTGGGGGTGGTTGGGTAAATATGTTAGATAAACAAATTGAAAATCAAAAGTCATTTATATTGGTCAACGGTCATTTAACATGTAATTTGATGAAGTAGTTGTATAGATATCGTGTTTGATAATTTAAAAAAACTTAATGTTTATTATACAATGACTAAAATTTAGGGAAAATTAAATTAAAAACTCCCAACTATTCGTGGTTTAAATATAAAACTCCCAACAATTGATTATTATTTAAAACTCCCAACTTTAGGCCTTTTTTTTTTAAGTCCAAGATGACTTATAAGTTATAACCGGATAAATTGGTTTTAGCTGAGAAGTAGTGGGACCTAATTGTATTTAATAATCACCCCACCCTCTTTAACCTTACACGACCGTTCACGTACCCTCCCTTTTTTACATCATGATAACCGGTAAAACAGGTCATAAAATTGTATCGGTGCTTTAAATTTAAAATGGGCTTAAAGTTGGGAGTTTTGAATAATAATCGACAGTTGGGAGTTTTATAATTAAATCGCGAATAATTGAGAATTTTTAATGTAAATTTTCCCTAAAATTTAAGACTCGGTTGGTAATTAATTTTATTATTATATAAATAGGCATGAGAAATGCGAACATCAATATGAAAAAACCCCGTCCTCGAGAGTCGAGAGTAAGGGTGAAGCGGAGTTGCGAAAAGGGGCGAAAATGCAGTGCACAAGCTCACCCTCAACATGGTCTCTATCACCATCGACTTCTTACCATTATCAAAATCAACGCTTGTTAACATCCAGAAAGCCACCGTTTGTGTCGGTTAGCCCTTTTTTCCAGCTTCCTTCTCCTGGATTACCCATTCCATTATCATTACGGGTTAGGGTCAGGGCATTTGGTAAAACAGAGAATGAGAATAAGAAGAAATCTGAAGAAGTAGTAGAAGAAGAAGAAGTAGAAGAGGTAGAAGAAGAAGTTCCATGGATACAAGAAAAAGCTTTGGATTTGGTTGAATTTACTGGTTCAGTTACACAGGCTATTCCTGGACCAAGAGTTGGGCAAACCTCTTTGCCTTGGTTTCTTGCTGTGCCTTTAGCTTATCTTGGTATAACTTTTGTTTTAAGTGTTGTTAAGGTTCTTAAAAAGATGAGTTCCCCTAGGCAACGCCGCCGTAATTTGGTACCCATTTTTCCTTTTTCATCTTTTTAATTTTAATTTTAATTTTAATTTGGTATTATCATGTTTGTTCAATTCCTTCCCTGTGATTGCAATTTCAAATTTGCATCCTAATTGTTGTCGACATCAGACATATCAATTATCAAATGCAATGCAATAGATCCTGTAGAGTTTGTTTATGGAAACAAGAGAGACAACTTAGGTCTAGGCTTGCTTTGGTCTTGGCCCGCTTATTTGATTCACCACTATTAATAGCAACGGTTGTTTTGTACAAAATGCAAGAGATGTCATCCCTTTGATTCTCATGCTTATAGCCTTGTTAAATGTTTGATTCTACTATGTCCGAGTAGGTCATATTGAAAGGTTATGGTAAAGCACATACTTTGAGGTGGTGAAATTATCATGAAACTTTAAAATTTACTAGTAAACTTACAATTATCACCTAGTAAATGAGCTGTAGAACAATAACAGTAATTGGGTATTAGGGGTTTATGGAAATGATGAATTGGTTCACATAAATAGTAACAGTTGTTGATCTGCATTGGTAACTTTTGATACAATGTTTATGATTTATGCACCACGAGATGAATTTAACCAGATGCATATGTTGATTGAAGATATGTTGATTGAAGATAGAAGTCATAATCTTGTGGGTCTGTTTTTACCGTATGTACTTCCTTTTTGCCTATCTACACATTCTGCATAGAGTGATTGTTCGGTTTACTGCAGATTAACAAAAATGCTTCATTGAACAAGTCAATTGATGAACTTTTTGAGAAAGGCAGAGATACGATTCAATATTCAGCTTTGGAGGATATCCAGAAGAAGGTTAGATGCATGCTTCTTTGTAAATTCATGCCTGATACAAGTCGGAAAGGAAAACTAAACAAAGATCATTTATGATGTTAAGGAATTCTAGATTGCATGAATATTAAAGTTTGAGTAATGGGGCAGAAAATTTAATTTTTTATACAACTTGTACATGCATACCAAATCTTGTCTCGGTAGGAGCATGTAATGCTTTCCCGAGAAATCACATTGGTTTGATTCTTGCTAGCCTATCTTCTTCCCTTAGCCCACCCTATAACCAAAAAAAGAGTACACATCTATTTTTTTTATTATTACATTTTAATCCAAATTTTGAATACCAATCATTCCACTAAGATAAACTACCCTTTTAAGTTCCAAACACTGCTTTTAACACCAATCCAACTTTCCAATATCAAATCCATAACCTTATTCAAAATACTAATTTATAATTAGGTAATCAATACCAAATTCACTTAGAGCATATTACTATACGAAGAGTAGCATAATACAATATAGAATTAAAGACCCTAAATAATATAAACTTTTATTACTTTGAATTCGTACCTCCGGTGCTCCTTTCTACGTCCAAATTAATAAACTGAAAATTATACAGCAAGTCTTGCATGAGACCGTCTCACCATGAGAGGATCCTATATTATCAACCTATTTCTCTAATTGATCACTTTTAAAACAGTGAGTAATTACTTTAAGGTTATAAGTGATCACTCTAAAACAATAAAAAGTGATCACTTTTAGGTATGTAAGTGATACTTTTAACACTGTAAGTGATCACTTTAAAATTATAAACAATCATTTTCATAAAATAACTATAAATTTAGCTGGCCCATTAGAAATGGTCTCACCGTGAGACCCTCTCATTTGAGATGTAAAAAACATACAAACATACCATTGTGCTCTTTTGTATCATATCACTTCAACGAAGTCTCAGAGGCTGGCAAATCTATGCGTTGTGATGACTGTTGAATTAATGAAGAAAACGAAGACAAATCACTCGATGCACCCACGTTTGAATCCTAAATCTATAACAACCCCAGAATAATAAAATGGATTAAAAATAATGGGATTCTCACTTAGGTAGGTTTTTGAATTCGTCTTTGGGTTCAAACTCTACTCATTTTTACTATTCTTTTTTAATTTCTAAAGGATGTTATTGACATCATTGACCTTCGTCCTTGATCATGTGATTATCAAACAATAGAAAATAAGATTCAAAGCAAACAACAATCATTATAGTGACCCTAAAGAGGGCATCTTGCGTAAATTCAAATTTACAGCTCACTTTGTTGCCACGACTGGGTGAAGTGACAACAAGAAAATATCCACTTGATCATTGTAACCTGAACAATTTTAAAAACTCTTTGGATCATAGTTAAAAATATGGAAGATATACTTCTTGAAACCTTTTAACTTTATATAGAAATAAATCTTGCTAAATATTTACGTTACTGAATTTTGAGTCCAATGGTTTTTTACATGCAAACTCCATCGATTCAATACACACCATTATTTTTATTAATGGATTAGGACGACCATGAAATAACCGTTTATAGTAGTAGTATGTAGAGGCAGTGACCCAATCCAATTTCAATTTGTAGATTAAACTAAAGATGCAATTGATGGGTCGTTGTTTAGGTTTACTTGGAACAACTAATGATTGGGTGGTTGGAAGGATTACACATTACGTGACCTAAAGTGTAGCTTAAGTATCAATAAATTATTGAGTCTCTAGTATAAGCTACTAACACTATGTAACACCTTCGATTCCACCAATTCTCAAGACATACTTCAGGAAAAATAAGAAGGGCGGGGGAAATAATTAGAATGTATTAATAAATTCTCGGGGGTTTTATTTCTTTTATTTTTAGAAAGGCTTAGTTAGCATTAGGCTTTTATAAATGTAGCCGTTGGCCCTTATGTTGGGAGGCTTAGGTGGCAATACTTGATAGTATAAATAAGACCGTATTGTAATCATTTGGGTTTATCCAATAATTGAATAAGAAAAGAAATAAGGAGGGAGTTTCACAAGCTCGAAATTTGTGAGGGAGTTGCAAGGCACTTGAAGCTTTGCTTTCACTGTGTTTCTTTCTTTTGCAATTCTTGGAGTTTACTTTCTGTTTTGCAATGATAACAAATCTAAAGAGTAGGGTGTGTGACAAAGGTATCAGAGCGGAAGCGATTTCCAGGGCAGCGGAAGGGCTGAATTCTCGGGTGATAATGGAGGAAACTGTGCATGTAGTCAGGCAGTTAGTAGAGGCGGTGGATTTGCTCACCAAGAGACAAGACAAGACGGATGAAATCTTGGCGGAATTGAGGGAGGGACAAGCAAGGGTGTTGGAAATGTTGTCAAATTCAGGAGGATATCATAAAAAACAGCCCCAAAACCGAAATCAAGAAAGGGGGAAAACGAATCTTGAATGGGTTTGGCGAAGGGAGAGTGAGGATAGACATGTGCATTGTCACGGTGGATGTCAAGAAGAGTCAAATTGGAAGGCAAGAAGGGTGGAGTTACCATCTTTCAATGGGCAAGAAGTGGATGGGCAGGCGAAAATCAAGCAAGTGTGGTCGAAAACAGAGAAAAACCACAGGAGGCAGCCACAAACACATAAGCCGGACCAAGAAGATACCGAAAATATGAAAGAAAATGTAAAGAGTATATTTCAAGAAGGTTCAGAACCGGTTCCCTGCAGTGAAGAAAACACCATTTGTAAAGATGTCCATGAAGAATAAAGGCTGTAGATAAAGGGGAGGAGGTAAGAGAACTTGATAAATGTAAGGTTCAACTTACAGATGAGGAAGAGCCATTGAAAAGTCAAGAAGGGGGCCTAAGAGTGGTGGGAAAAGACAGAAAAAGAAGTGTGCAAATAAAGAGGAAGACATTGGGATTTCAATGGAAGAAAAAGAAGGAATAAAAAAACAAGAGACCATGGAAAGGAGCATCAAGAAATGAGAAATAGAAAGACAATCAAAAGGTATTTGAAAGAAAATCAAATTAAAAAATGAAAGAGAAAGCCAGAATTGAAAGGCAAATAAAGAGAACAAAAAGAATTTTGAGGAGAAACAATATAAGAATGAAGGTTCAAGAAAGAAGCAAGAAGTGGAATTTCATATCGGGGAAGAAACGTAAGAAAGAAGATGATTTTTGTGATAATCGTGATGGTGGTTCTGGGGGAGGACCGGGTCGGTGGAACCGAACCCGATAGAAGTCAGAGGCGAAGGGTTCGACTGAGGCAGTGGTTAGGGTCGCCGGAAAAAGGATAATGGCTGCCGGAGAAGTAATTGATCATGGAGAAATTCAGGGGGATCGATCGGAAAAACAAGAGGAAATAAAATCATATTTGCTCGGTCATAGAGAAGCAATGGCGGCTGAAACAACAAAAGGACCATCGGAATTTGGGCTGTCGACCACCAAGGTGGAGTTCGGGTGTTTTGCCGGAAATTTGAAAACGACAGAGAAGATTGGAGCGTTAGGGTGGCTCACCGGAAAACCGAGGTATAGGGCAGACATTCTTAAAGTTTTTGAAATTGAAGGGGGAAAGAGAGATAAGAAGCAGGGAAGGGGAATTCACCTAGGGTTATCTGTTGAACATATTGATGATATCACTGATGACATCACCACACTTGAAGAGAACTGGGCCTCTGCTGATTTCCTTATCTTCGTTTGGAAAGTAACCCAAATCTTCAGTCCAAGGATGTTACAAACTTTCAACCCAGTTAAAAATAATTTTAGTCCATTTCTTTTCAACCCACTCACAATTCACCTCTACATAATATTCAATCTTAAAGATACACTCACGTACTTGTTCGAGTTTATAAGTGCTCCAACTGTTGATGGCTCGAGGGTGGAGGCAACCATTGGGGTCCGAGTTACATTTTACCCACCTTGAGGACAAGGTGCTTAAATTAGCCGGGAGTATTGTAACACCTTCGGTTCCACCGGTTCTCAAGACATACTTCAGGAAAAATAAGGGCGGGGGAAATAATTAGAATGTATTAATAAATTCTCGGGGGTTTTATTTCTTTTATTTTTAGAAAGGCTTAGTTAGCATTAGGCTTTTATAAATGTAGCCGTTGGCCCTTATGTTTGGAGGCTTAGGTGGCAATACTTGATAGTATAAATAAGACCATATTGTAATCATTTGGGTTTATCCAATAATTGAATAAGAAAAGAAATAAGGAGGGAGTTTCACAAGCTCGAAATTTGTGAGGGAGTTGCAAGGCACTAAGCTTTGCTTTCACTGTGTTTCTTTCTTTTGCAATTCTTGGAGTTTACTTTCTGTTTTGCAGTGATAACAAATCTAAAGAGTAGGGTGTGTGACACACTACTTTGATATCATTAGGACTCATATTAATCAATTCCTTAATAAAATTAAGAACTATAGAAAATTCTTACTTGCAAAATATAATAGGAATCCTGAATTAGTTAGCAATAAAAACATTCCATTAGCTGATGCCTTTAAGTGGCTCCCATCTAAGTAGGGTTTAGGGGTTGGATGTAAGCAACCTTAATAAATCTTTGGTTTCAAACATTTTTACCTAGAGCGACAATCGGTGTAGAATGCAAAACAAGAACGAAAACAAGGAACGTGACCTAGATTGACTTGAAAACGTTTAGGTACGACGTACGAGATACTTTATGTATGACAAATATATTTGAATACAAATTTAATTTAAAATGATTTTTTTGCTTAAAGAAATTGTTTTTAAGTGGAATTTTTTGAGTGTTCTAGGTTTCATCTCGTTTTTTTCTCCCTTTTTTTTCTTTAATTTGTAAATGAATGCCAAAGTACCTTTTAGAAAAGGTCTTACATCGAGACGTCACCTTGAGCGATTTGCGGCCCGTTTCGTGGTGATTAGGGACGCAAGAACGTAGCTACCACGTTCCATGTAACTATGGTTCCAAATTATAATGAAGTGTATTAAAATGACTCATCAAATCACTTATGCTTGTTTATGTGTAGTAAATGATGTTTTATACCATGAGTTAATTAAAAACAACATTTTTGCTATCACTAACAAGAGTAATATTAGATACATCCAATCCTTAAACTCTGCCTAAGTGGGACCCACTGTATAACATTGAGGTAATGGAATGTTGATCTAGTAAATATGGCTTAGCATAAACAAATGGCGGTAGTTTTAGTTATATATGAACTAAAGATTTACCCATGAATTAACACCAATTTTTATTTTAATTGGCAAATAGGCTTTTGATAATGTTTTTGCGTTGTGGGCCTTTCATACCTGAATCATAACCACATGTTCCATAAAGACATTGAGCAGCGATAAGCTCAAACCTTTATAAAATTTTCTTTTTTAATCTCTATGACTTGTAAGTACACAGGATAAACTTGCTAAATAGTATGTGCAGTGTTGGAAAAGATAGTCAATGTAATTGATAATTTGTGAACTTAGCTGAATAATTGTAATAATAATAATAATTTTATAAACTTAACAAAGAAGAACGCAATCATGGATGCATTGGTTCTGAAATTCGACGGAAGATCTCTAGAACTAGGGTTGAAAATAAGGGAACATAGTGGCAGCGAATTAAACTGGTTGGAGCTAAAAATCCTTTGCTAAAATGTAAGACTGAATGCTGGATTAATGTGAATTAGCCTTCAGCTGATTTAAATTTGTATCAGAATAATGAGCTTTAAGGTGTCACTTTCACCACTTGATAGAATAAGTTATAAAACCTGCGACTCAGTATTATGACGATCAGCACTATGATAAATGTTAGCTATGTAAAATTTCTTGTTAACATTGTGTCTGGAATTACATATGTTGTGAACTTGTTATACTATAATTTTGACAAGAACTTTTGTGCTTATTATGCATGATAAATCTTTTTGTGTTTTATGCTGAAAGATGTTTTTTATATCATCCAGACAGGTTTTTCCATGGAGGATATTCTGAGGAAGTACATACGTTATGCATTGAATGATAAACCATTCAACGGAGACACAGTTGCAGACTTAATTCAACTAAGGAAAGCCTCAATGTTGACTGATTCCCAGGTTGCTGAAGTTTTAAATGAGATATCAAGACGAATCGTGAAGGACAAAGGTACTTACTATAGAATGTTCTCTTGCTTTTAATTATTTTACCCTACGTTTCCATGTAATAATAAGCTGTTGTTTGATACTTATACTTGATGGTACTAATGTTAGTTGCTACTATCTTGATCATTTCCTCCCTGAATTGAATTTTGAAACTATCAATTTCAGTATATTATTTCTAGTCTTGGCTTGTTTCCCTAGTTTAGTACTTGATGTTGCTTGGCATATGTTGGATGATTATATCCTTTGGTTTTCTTGTCTTTGGATTATTAAAGACTTTATCATCGTTGATGGGAGTTATATATAGCAGTATCTTCTTTTTTTGTTATTGCTGAGGGAATGTGGATGTTTATAATTCCAAGGAATGGCTGTATTTCTTAGTGTCAATGGTGGGGTAAACAAGAATATAGGTGACTAGGCCTACTTATTTGTGATACACACCCGTAGTTTGTGGTTTTTGGGTGCTAATCTCACCTATATCATTGGTGTAATTAGACTAAGAATGTGTAGCGCGTGGCATTGCCGATTTCTCATTTGCACAGAAATGTGACAAGAGGTTACCTACCCCAAATGTTTGAGAATGTTATTCTACCTTGAAGGGATGTTGGTGATGTGCTTAATAACCTAATTTTCAAAGTGGCATTATTCAAGATTGGCATCAGGGTTGTGATTTTTGTTACACGGTTCATGATTTTCAAATTTTGTGCAAAACTTGCGATTGTTGGACACATATAAATCCACAGACGTCGCTGAACAAGGGCATAGTGGACTGTCGCCCAAAGCCCCAAATATAAAGGGTCAATAAAGTTTATTTTCATGTATAAGGTTGATATTAACTTGAATTAAATTTAGATAAAATGTATATTTTTGTTAAGTAATGAGTTATTGAATGCTGAATTTTGACCCTCAATATTTTTAGTAATAAAAAAGATCCCACTTGACAAGATTTAAGACAATATTACTTTATGAATAGTGGCAACTATGTAAGTGTAACGAACTATTTAAAACAAGAGCAAGCATATGATTTTCACTAATTGCTAAAAAAATTAGATCTTAAGGATTTCGATGTGATGTTGCCTTTGTTCAAATGTCAATGGGTGGGATTTGCGCAAGATATGGTTGGTCAATATGGATGGATCAAATGATTGTTGGTAATTAACATTTTTTTTGTTCAACCCCATCAAATACTAATCTACAACTACAACATAACATTCCATAACTCCAATGCCATTTCATAGCTCCCAAGCAAAGGGTTTTGGGGAGAGTGCACATGGTTAAAAGAGCATTTTTAATACAATCTATTATTATCCAAAACCAACGATTATGAATCTTTTGCCCATCAAAATAAGGGACATCTATTCAAGTGATCATCCACATATCCTCTCCTCGTGCATTCCTATATATTTTCATGGCCTCTTCAAAACTCCAGTTTTTCTTATTATTCATCACACATGTTGTCCATGTTATCTTCAGTCAACGTCCTCTTCTAAGGACCTAGTTGACACATGAAGTACATTTTCCTTGGGAATAGCTTATCTTGTAAAATTTCTAGAACATTGACTTTTGTGTTTGGCAACACTTCGAATTTCCAGTTGACATAGGAAGTTCTAGTTACCAAGACGGTACCATGGTGATTAAAATCCCTACAAGAATTTACTTCCTTTGGATATATATATATGTAAACTGCCAACCCAACACAATCTATTTTCACATTTCTTAGGAAGCTCAAATTCCTATACTAGTTAGTTTAAACCAAACAAACTTTAAGTTCCTCAAAGTGAAAAGACACTCTAAAGTGCAATTCATATTGCAAAAGGATTGACAATTGACATTTTTAATAGTTAGTTCAAATCATGAAATATAAAATGTATTAAGATGCTTTCGCATTATAATCATCACATCAATTGCAACATTACAAGAAACTCAATGTGAGCATAATGTGGACTTATAGCTATAAGCCTAGAATTCACAATTATGACTCTTAATTTTGTTGTTTATATGTCTATGTGTTATAAGCTATAACTGTGTATGTGTTCCCTTTTATCTTATGTTGTTAATCTAGAGTGTCTTTCCATGTATTTTTAGAGCTGTGTTTCTATAAAAATCTTGACTTGTTATTTTCAGGTCCTGTTGTCATGGACGCTTCAGGTTATACTGAAAGGGGTTTTAAGAGAAAGCTAGCAGTACAAGCACTTTTTGGAAAGGTTTTCTATTTATCTGAGGTGAGATTATTGTTATTAAAATCATTTTTTTTATTAGTTTCTTATTATAAAAAGTTTTCATATTGAATATTTTGGCCGATTGTTGTGGTCGTAGCTGCCTAAGGCTCTTGACTGGTGAAATGCAAAGGTCATTAGAGAGAATATAGGCTAATGTGGATGCATTTGGAAGACAAATTTATATAGATCAATTCCCTTTTCTATCTACTTGCTCTTACTTCTGAATTATTTTTCCGAGTGGTTCTGATACTATTGCTAAAATAGTATGGCGGAATATGATGTTCTTAAATCTCTAGAACTATAATTACTTCATTTACCACATACTTAAAAGTGTGCGTTAGTAATGGGGGAGATTAATTGTATATGGATGCGAGATTAATCCTACAAATATATAGGTAGCGTTTTCTATTTTATGAGTGTTGCATTAAGAGGTTAGTTAAGAATGGCTTTGGGCTAATGATATTCTCATAGTGGTGGTGATTGAGTTTTCTTGAAGACAAGGTTTTAGTTTTTTCCTCATTTCTTTTAACTACTATTACTTTTTAGTTATTTGGTCATTTTGTGTCCTGAACCCCTGGATTTTGTGTTTGCTAAAGATGATGCACTAATCCACCACCTCAACCTTGGCCTTTTTTTATTCACACAAACTCTTCCTCCGTTTGCAATACCATGTTGTTTTGACCTTATTAGTGTCCATCTATTTATTACCCTTGCTATGGGAAATGCAAAAAGCTCATCATGCACCCAAGCTTTTTGGTTAGATGAGTAAAAAACCTCACTAATGTGGTTTTTTTTTTTTTTTCATGTAAACAATAGTGATGCACCTAGTAACCTAATCATCATGTGTAAGATACTTATTTCCCAAGAGAAAAAATGGTTGATGCAACCAAGATTTAGGAAATTTGTTGCGAGTTCTCAATGCATTTCGTTACGTACATGAATGCATTTATATAGCCTATAATGTCAACCTTTTTTGTTCATTTTTCTCCCAAACTTGTCCTCAAATTGGTAGTTTCTTTCTATTTTAGCGTTAATTTCGTTCCGCGGTTTGATTTTGCAAATAAATTTGGGCAATGGATACTAAATGCTTTATTGAATTTTATATAATATGTTGATGTTTCATCACTTTGTGGGTTCATTATGAGTTAAGTTAGATAAAATGCACATGGAAAAGATACTTATTTCCCAAGAGAAAAAATGGTTGATGCAACCAAGATTTAGGAAATTTGTTGCGAGTTCTCAATGCATTTCCTTGCGTACATGAATGCATTTATATAGCCTATAATGTCAACCTTTTTTATTCATTTTTCTCCCTCACTTGTCCTCAAATTGGTAGTTTCTTTCTATTTTAGCGTCAATTTCGTTCCGCGGTTTGATTTTGCAAATAAATTTGGGCAATGGATACTAAATGCTTTATTGAATTTTATATAATATGTTGATGTTTCATCACTTTGTGGGTTTATTATGAGTTTTAATCTAAAAGTTAGATAAAATGCACTTGGAAAAGGTACATCATTTAACATTTGGTTAGTTGAACTTAAATTTTAATTTGGTTTGATGAGATATTAACTCTTGCTATAGTGATTGTCATTATTAATATTGAAGAGGTAATTACTTCTTAAAAGTTTTTGTGTTTATAAAGACAAATACTAGGGTAGACCTAATGAATGAAAATATGAGAAAATGGTCTTGGTGTCGTAGATATTGACAAAAAAATGAAAAAAATCTTTTACAATGTATTTGTTGATCATGTGCAAAGAACACCTGAAGTTGCACCATTTACAAAGATGGAAGATAGGATAATTTGATGAACTTGAAAGAGGAAAAGGTAGGCCGAAGATCACTTGAATAAAAGAAGTGAAGAATGACTTGAAGTGTTGACATTTGCATGAGCATATGAAAATAGATGAGAATGAATGGAGTAGAATATATGTCTATGATCGTCGGAATGTTTTTTCTTGGTTGTAGAATAGTATCAGATGGGGTTGCCTCAAGTATGATATTTTTTACCAACAATTTCTGAGCTTGATTCTTTTTGGTTAGTTTAGCCAACCCCTTATGCAGGGATTGAAGGTTTTGTTGTGATTGCTAAATTAGCCTTGGATGTTTTTAACTTTAGTCGGAACTCTACTTGTCCATGTGATGTCTATCTCAAGTAAATATGATGCTGAATTTTCTCCATTTTGAAATATATTTCAGTCATCTCTTGTCTTGGTAACTCTAACTTGGTATCATATATCAAGTTTTGTTTGGTTTACCAAATCATCTTTCAGCTAATTGCCTTCCTCATTTTCTTACAATTGTGTCTTCAGTTATAAATCATCTTGCAACTGCCCTAAAGCTTGTTTATAGCCCGTATAGTGAACTTCGAAAGGGATTATAAAATTGACAAGTGACTTCTTTTTTTATATATTTTTTTATCCATATTTTTTTTACATTTTCTACTGCATTGATCTCAACAAATGTATTCTCTATCTGTGATAGCTGATAGGAGTTTAAGACCAACAGTTTTACAGAAATTGAACATTCATGTTTCCGTCCTTGATTGCTGAAATATCTATGCTTTTACTTCGATGCAGCTTCCGGAGTTCTGTTCAAGAGACGGCTCTTTAATTGTGAAGGAAATCTTTGGAGTTACAGAGTAAGTCTCGTGCTTTGATGTTGTAGCGGACTGTCCTTTTCGCTTCTACTTGTTAACTTTTCTGCTGTTAATTTATACAGCGAAGACGCAGACACGCTACGAATACATACACTCTCACAATCTGGAAATATGGAAGCCCTTGAAAAGATGATTGGATCTGATTCCGAAGTTGATGCTGATACTGAAAAATAAATGACTCTGCTCGACACGCATTTTGATTTGGTACTACTGTACTGTCACAATTTTGCGGTTCCTTGATTACATTTCTTTTTTTTTTTTTTTTATGATCAATTTTAACTATCAGGTTGAGTAGTTTAATTTTTGGTTTTGATTGAAGGAGATATTTGTGCCCCCATTATATTTCCTTGTTTTTTTGTTTCTAGGTCCCTGCAAATTTGACCCCTTTGTGGTTGTGCCTTGTTTAATAATAGTTGATAAAAGTGATTGTCTAATTTAGGAGTTAAAGAGCTGATAATGAAGGCAAAGTAAAGGCAATTAGGAACGTATGTAATACAATAATCTGTTAAAAATAACCTTGAAATTTAGGAGTTAAAGTCATTATGAATCTAAATTTTTGGTCATCAGACATTAGAATGAGTATGACTTGCAAAACTCTTTTATGACAATTTTTTATTCTAACTCTTAATCTAACCTAAATAGAAGAATTTAGCTATGACAGTTTCTGGAATAAGAGGTCATATGTCTAAATACGAAATAGGGTTACAAAAATGCTTGATTCAGTTAATTTTTATGTTAGACATCTCCTATTCATTATTTTGCAAATTACTTGTTTGCATTATCATCATCAAACCCGATATTCCGCTTGAGAGCAGGGTCTGGACGAGGGAAGTTGACGGACAATTCATACCCATACTTCTTCACAGAGAGTACTAGAGGAAAGAAGTCAATTTTACCTCAAACAGGTAAAACCCTGCATATAGAGGATATAAGTGGCAACGTTGTCTTGTCGGCATTATAAATTCCACAAATCTAAAACCATAGATATCTAAAAAACACATCCATTCTCTTTCAAGTGTTCGAATGAGAAATTTCAAGAACTTGGTTCTTGCTTGTCTTTTTGTGCTATCATCTCATTTTTTTATTGTTCGTTGAGTATCATGGAGTATGGACAATAACAAAAGAATCAATACATTTAAGTTAATAACTAATTTAGTTGAACAACATCATCATCAATTCATCATTATCATCCTACCCGTGTTTCTCACCTCAGAGAGGTTTTACTCATGTAAGTCAACTTTTATTTTCTCATTCCAAGTTCTCATGGATTTTCCTCGACTCCTTTTACCCTCTATTATAATGCTTTCTACCCTCCTTACAGGGGGGGTAAAAGTCTTTCTATGCACATATTCGAACCACCTCAATCTATTTTCCCACATTTTTTCAAAAATATGGGTTACCCTTAGTTTGTCCTTAAACTCTTGGTTCCTGATTCGATCCATAAATGTGTGCCCACACATCCACCTTAGCATACACATTTTTGTAACTTCCATCTTATGTTCAAAAATCCTCTTTACAGGTCAACATTCGATCCCGTATAGCAAAGCAGGTCTGATTGTCACTCGGTAAAATTTTCCTTCTAACTTGCTTGGGAATTTCCTATCACATAGCACTGCGATGGTTGCTTACCATTTGAGCCAACCTGTATGTATACGATAATTTACATCTCCGTCTTTCTTCTCTAAAATATAGTAATCATCTTTTTAAGTTGATATTCTACATGGTACGCACGAGCTTTTGCAAAATGCTAGTTGTAGTAAATCTAGAAAAAAAATTCCTCAAATAGCATTATACTTTTGGAATTTAAGCTGTCGTAACATTAATGTTAAAAAAAATACTAGATTATACGTTAAGATGTGAAATTTCATTTTTACCCTTGTTTTTTTTCACTAAAATATAGTAACAATCTTTTCTTAAAATTCTACTAGATAGTATTGTAAAGTTCTCATAACATTGATCCCTAAAAAATGTTAGATCATACATTAAGTTGTGAAATTCCAAAAGTACAATTTAATTTTGTGAAAATTCTTTTTAATTGGCTTTTATAAAAGTTATGCCTACCATATAAAATATCCCTAGAATGGAACAGTTTTGACCGTTAATTTGAAATGAAAGACATTCTTGTTGTACATTATAACTTGGCCAAGGTAAAGTTAAGTAGGTCCTCTACAACTTGGTTAGATGGTGTACAAAAACAAAGGACTAAAGAAGGTAGGAACCAAAGAGATTCTTGGGAGAAATTCAAAAAAACACCTTAAGAGGAAGTATGGACTATATTCCTGTAGTTGCAATCTTGGACTGTAATCTAGATCTATTGCTGAGTCTATACAAGGGGAAAAGATTAGTTGTAATGTCATGTCAATGAACTTGAGGATATGAAGAAGGGATCAAAGCATTCAAGTATCAAAGGAAAGTTTGACAAAT
The DNA here is from genome assembly GCA_019776075.1 of Amaranthus palmeri. Taxonomy (NCBI): domain Eukaryota; kingdom Viridiplantae; phylum Streptophyta; class Magnoliopsida; order Caryophyllales; family Amaranthaceae; genus Amaranthus; species Amaranthus palmeri. The sequence goes on from JAAKBH010000153.1 coordinate 41,548, forward strand.
AACTATGGCTAATTCATGCCATCACATAATGATCATATTTCAGCCATTATAACCAATGGAAAACTTTACAAAGTGAGCGTCATTAGTTCAGAAAGTTTGTCAATAAATTAGGAGCGTGATGAAATATAACATGAGAAATAAACAAATACTTATGATCCGAGTAGTCACAAAGCAAGACTAAAACGAGGGCATTTTTTCTGGCGTAACAATAGCAATTTACCGACAGAGACAACATGAACGAGCCAGCAGAAGGTCATTTACCAATAATTCACCCTCACCTAAAACTTTTGAATTTCAAAAATCACATCAATTAATAATTATACAAACCGTCTTTTTTAGATTCTGAATGACAATGCCTATAAGAAATATGGAACCCCTGTTCTTGGCCCTCTCATCTGATTGTTCTCTTCTGTCTCTGTGAAGAACTTCACTTCCCTTTCCTGTAAAAACATGACAATATAACATTTAAAACCATATTTGACACTAATTAATTCAGAGCTAACTGTTTCAAAGAGGAGTAATGAACTTGACCCAATTATTCATGGAGAGGATGGATCAGATATAAGCCCACAAAAGCACCCAAAACCTCAGAAAAAGGTTTTAAGCATATGGAGTACCATGCAACTAAACATACAATCAGGAAACAGACTGTTTATGGAGTTTGGATGTTATTTCGTACATAAAAGACGATTCGGGTGAATGAAATGCATATCCAAACCCAGTCAAAAGGTGAATGGATACACTTTTGATTAATGTTAACTTCTCCAGGAAGTAAATAAGAGCGAGATATTTAACATAAGCAGATGCTCCATATTCATCATATATCTGATCAGAGAGTACATGATTTTATCGGCCAAGTTTGTCAATAATACAGTCAAATGATAGAAAATAAAACAAGAAGGCGAGGAACAGCATCATTTCATAAAACCACAAGTCAACATTAGCAGTCAGGTTATTTTACTCAACATTGTCTAATCAAGTCATCTAGATCAACGAGGAAGTCTCAGTAAATAACAGTTATTTGTGAAGTTAACAAATCACCTTTATGTGGTAGGATTGGTTAAGAGTTTTGTAATTTTAATTACTTTTTTGATTGTTTATTTTATTATTATTATTTTTGTCTTTTTATGGTGATTTACAAATCACGGTTATTAATTAATTACTCCCTCCGAATCATTTTAGATGTTCCATTTGGGTTTTCACGGTTATTAAGGGTGGTGTGGGGTCCATTAAAAAGGTGGTAGTTGGGTATTTTAATTGATTAAATTAATTGTAAATGTGGTAGTTGGGTATTGGAAATAGTAAAAGTGGGGGTATTTAGGTAAAAAAAGATAGACAAAAAAGGAAATGAAACAATTGATATGAATTTGCTAAATAAGAAAATTGGACAACTAAAAAGATTTGGAGGGAGTATTATTTTAGATCAACTGCCTCACAAAATCACATCAAGTCAAATATGTTGAATCATGCATCTGTGTAAACTCACCATGTTGTCATTAAAACTCAAAATAGAAGCAACATTTCCACAACGATAACAGTAATTTGGAGCTGACCACACCTGTGTAAAATCAAAAAACCAATATATCAATGAGGTTCTATAAATTCCAAACGATAGACAGTGTTGGCAGCAATTTACCGTCACAAGGCCTTTATCTTGAAACATGTACTTGAGACCTTCTTGTACAAGTTGATGAGCTCGACAAACTAGATCAAGATTATTTATGTGGTTGAACTGCATAAAAAGGGTCAAAGCTTAGTCCTTTCATCAAAAAGGCTGTTAAAGACACAGCAAATATAAATACCTCTGAAGTAACTCTTGATCCAAATAGCCATCCTGCTCCACGAGGACTGACAGCCCATGTTTCAATATCTTCAGGATCACTCCACATAAGGTCACAAAATGGTCCTTCATGAGGAATTTCACAATTCCTTTCAATAACCCTTATCTGTCATATGACACGTAAATAAATGAAAATTGAGTTCACCGAACCACAATTTAGCACTATTGATTCATGCATATCTACACAACAGAGTAATACAATTTTCCACGAGACTCAAAAATGCCATAGATCTCAGGTACTTGAAACAAATGGTTGATGAACTTATGTTGCAGAATAATGCTTCATTCTTACAAGTCAAAACAAAACAAGAAAAAAGAAGCAAGGCACAGTATTTGATAAATTACTAAGAAACCAGATTGTCATATATAACTTTGGAAAGTAGAATACAACAGACAGAACCTGATCAATTGTTCGAATATCTGGAGACAGACCACCGTGAACACATAACACCTGCAGTATCAAACTGTAAAATTAATAAATGCAGAGGGAAACATAAATAGATAATCAAAGGATTTGAAATATTTTTAAAAAGACAAAAAGATCGTGATATCTTTTTCAGGATCATATACAACATTCCATGACCAGAAAGCCATTGAGTGGCACACACATAGGGGAGTTTTGCGGGTTGGATGTGCACAACATTACCCTTCCGATAACAAAGAGCAACAATTGACCCGTGATAGCAAATATTGTTTCCAACTTCTCATAGATGAGAATTGCACATGATTTAATAAGTCAATTTACAATAGTCCATTATAAATCTGGTATGAACAACAGTTGCAAAATTTAAAGAAGAACAGAAAAGAAAAAGAAAAGATAATTGTTACTGAAAATTCGAGTATTCAGTTTACTCCACCAGCCAACTTCTATTCATTTCAAGCATAATTACAACCTTGAGCAATACAATTATTTATAGCAAAAAGTTTACTGCCTTCCCATACAAGAAACGGTTCATTCCTCTTTACTGCCTAATTCTGTTATGGATTAATCATGCTCTATAACAGAAATATTCCTCCTAGTGGACAGCTCAGCATTAGTAACATTCTTTTTGCCTCTCCTTTGATAAGTAATAATGTTGGGCTTGGGCTGCTTGGGCTTGGTGAAGGGCGTAGCAATACCCCCCGTCAGAAGCAACACCTTGTCCTCAAGGTGGAAAGTCGGATACAAGGTGTTAATCAGCACAGCCTCTTCCCATGTAGCATCGGATTCGGGTAGTTTGTCCCATTGCACCAAAACTTCTAACTGCCCAGCTGAATTGTAGCGCCAATTAAGCAGTGCCTTAGGTAGAGCTTGCATTTCCAACTCCTCTGAGAGCTGATGAGGTAACTCAAGTGGTGTGTGGCTACCACAAGATTGTTTGAGTTGGGATACATGAAAAACGGGGTGGATACGACTGTAATCCGGAAGCTGCAGCTCATAGGCTAGTGTTCCAATCCTTCGATTCACCTTATATGGACCATAAAAGCGAGGGGCCAGCTTCTCATTGTACCTTAATGCGAGGGATTTTTGGCGATAGGGTTGTAGTTTCACATAAACCATGTCTCCGGGATCATAAGAGACGTCACGCCTTTTCTTGTCCGCTTGAGTCTTCATGATTTGTTGAGCTCTAAGTAACTGAAATTTCAGCTCATCCAGCATTGCATCCCTCTCCAATAACAATTCCTCCAAGCTACCTACTGCTGTACTGCCTGAGCTTACCCGAGAAATGTATGGAGGCGTTCTGCCGTACAGAGCCTGAAAAGGGGAGAGCTTGGTGGCTGAATGTGTGGCGGTGTTGTAGCTATACTCTGCCCAATGTAACCAATTCATCCAATGCTTAGGTTTTCCATTTATGAAGCACCTCAGATATGTTTCCAGTGTTTTGTTGACCACTTCGGACTGACCGTCGGTCTGCGGGTGGTAAGCTGTACTCCGTTTTAACCACGTCCCTTGTAGTCGGAACAATTCCCTCCAAAAGAGACTCATGAAAATTTTATCGCGATCCGAAATGATTGACGAAGGGAACCCGTGGAGTCGTACTACCTCCTTCACAAAGGCGGCTGCTACTGTGGTGGCCGTGAAAGGATGTCTCAAGCTAATGAAGTGGGCGTACTTCGTAAGCCTATCCACTACCACAAGGATGGTATCCTTCCCTTGAGATTTGGGCAATCCCTCTACGAAATCCATAGTTACGTGCTCCCAAACCGAATTGGGTAATGGAATCGGTTGGAGTAATCCAGCTGGGCTCAATGTTGAAGATTTCTGTGTTTGGCAAATCCCACACCCTTTCACATAGTCTACTATTTGCTTCCTCATCCCTTCCCAAAACCAGCAAGTTGCAATCCGAGCAAACGTTTTGTGTTCGCCCATGTGACCTCCCAATGGAGAGTCATGATATTCATACAATAAGTGTGAGATGAGTGGTGAGTTCTTAGGCAAAACGTACCTCCCTTTATACCTCAGCTGAGAATGCTCGATTGTGAATCCCTTAAGAACCTCCTCCCCTGCTTCCAGCTTCTTCTTAATTGGCCCCAACACATTATCTTGCACAACAGCCTTGTCTAATGCATCCCAATCAATACTGTGAGTGGTGCAAAGAGATGTCAGGATTATCTCCTCCTCTGATTTTCGTGACAAAGCATCAGCTGCCCTATTCGACACCCCGGGATTGTACAGGATTTCAAAATCAAACCCCATAATCTTCGTGAGCCATTTTTGGTATTCGATTCCCACCTCTCTTTGACTTAGAAGGAATTTCAAGCTACTTTGATCGGTTTTAACAATGAATTTCCTCCCCAACAAGTAGTGCCTCCATTTAAGTATTGCAAAAACAATGGCCATCAATTCTTTTTCATAAATCGGTTTTAAGCTGGCTCTACTTCCCAAAGTTTTACTGAAGTACGCAATGGGGTGTGACTCCTGAGTTAACACTGCCCCTACCCCGCCTTGTGATGCGTCAGTCTCCACGACAAAAACAAGAGAAAAATTGGGCAAGGCTAAAACAGGAGCTTCTGTGATTGCCAACTTCAGCCCCTCAAAGGCTTTTGTTGCTTTATCATTCCATCCCCACGCGTCCTTCTTAAGTTGTTCTGTCAAGGGTTTAGCGAGCATAGCGTACCCCTTAATGAATTTCCTGTAATACCCGGTCAGCCCGAGAAAAGCTCGCAATTCTTTTAAGCTCTTGGGTATTTGCCATGATAGCACCGCAGACACCTTCCCTGCATCCATAGACACCCCTTCCCCTGAAATTACATGACCCAGATATGCCACAGTAGTGACGCCTATTTCACATTTCCTCCTATTCACATATAACTGATTTTCCTTAAGGACATTCAAAACTATCCTTAAATGCTCACAATGATCAGCCTCACTCTTGCTATATACCAGAATATCATCGAAAAATACCAGTACAAATCGACGCAGATAAGGTCTGAATACCTGATTCATCAAGGACTGGAACGTAGCTGGTGCATTAGTTAACCCGAAGGGCATAACCATGAACTCGTAGTGCCCCTCGTGTGTGCGAAACGCTGTCTTGGCTATATCTCCCTCCTCCATACGAATCTGGTAGTATCCAGATTTTAAATCCAGTTTGGTGAACACACGGGCCCCGTACAACTCGTCAAGAAGCTCATCGATCATTGGGATGGGAAACTTATCCGGAACAGTAACCTTATTCAAAGCTCTATAATCGATACAGAATCTCCACGATCCGTCTTTCTTCTTCACAAGGAGGACTGGGCTTGAGAACGGACTCGTCGAGGGCCGAATAATGTGCGCATCCAACATATCTCGCACCATTTTTTCGATTTCATCTTTTTGAATTTGTGGGTATCGGTAGGGGCGAACGCTTACTGGGCTCGTTCCCTCCCTAAGATTGATGGCATGGTTCTTTTCCCGGTTAGGAGGGAGGCCTCGTGGTTCACTAAAAACCTCTTCAAAAGACTGCACCACTGGCTGGAAAACTACTGGAATTGTTCCAACGGGGTCATCTGATTTTTCTACCAAGTTAACTTCAATCAAAACTCCCTGATCTTCCCTACTCCAAGACCTCCTCATTGCCTTAAGAGACATTTCGGACCGTTCTAGTGACGGGTCCCCAACTAAAGTATACTCCATTCCTTCCCAGAAAAATTTCATTTGTTGCTTTTTCCAATGGGTCGCCACCTCTCCCAATTTCTCTAACCACTGCATCCCTAGGATAATGTCTGAGTTCCCCAGCCCCAAAATTAAGTAATCCTCCAATATATCAAGCCCCTGTACTGTCACCAACAATCCCTTACACTTTCCCCTTCCGTAAATCTTCTCCCCATTACCCAAGGTTACGCCATACCTCTCCTCCTCCGTGGGTTCCAGCTGTAACCGATTAACGGCCGCCGACGAAATAAAATTATTGGTCGCGCCGGAATCGATCATAAGTATTACTTCCTGCCCTCTGACGTGCCCCTTCATTCTCATTGTTTTCGGGTGGGAAATGCCAACCACTGAGCTTAAAGAAATTTCTGCCATAGACAAAAGTGGCTCCTCCTCTTCTTCACACTGTTCCTCCTCCACGCCATCCTCAAAATCAGCTGGGCCGATAATCACATTGAGCTCTCTTCGGTTTTTACACTGGTGATTATGCGACCACTTTTCGTCACAAGTGAAACAGAGCCCTTTAGCTCTCTTTTCCATCATTTCGCGGTGAGTTAGTTTCATTCTTCCCCGATCTGGATTGGTAGCCATGGTTGAGTTATGAGAGTTTTGGAGAGAGAATTGTTTGGAAGGAATGGGTTGATGTGGGTTTCTATTGTTTTGATGTTGGTGGGGTGGGTATTTAATGGAATGTGGCACGTGGGTGGGAGGGGTATTTTTGTGGGTGGACACGTGTCTTGGGGATTGGGTGGGGTTTTTTATGTAGTTGGGATAATTTATGGGTTTAGGATTCTTTAAATCAATTTTTTCAGCAAGAGACATTGCATGGTCAACATTTACTGGCTCAAAGAGTCTCAACTCCTTCCTCACATTTTCTTCCAAGCCTTTAAAATAATTTCCCATAAGATAATTCTCAGGTATCTCCCCTAAGGGATTTGCCTTTTCAATAAACTCCAGGTTATATTCTGCCACTGAATGGGTTTGTACTACCCTCATCCACTGCTCGTGCAACGTCCCCTCCGCATCCGACCGGAATCGCCGCAATATCATCCCCTTTAACTCCTCCCACCGTTTAATAGGGCGGCGCTGGTGTTCCCAATGGAACCACTGCAGGGCGGTACCACCAAGGCTGATTACCGCAGCCTCCACTCGCTTCTTCTCATTCAAGCCATAGAAAGAAAAATATCTCTCTGCTTGTACGATCCAACCGTCGGGATCTTCGCCATAAAACATGGGTAAGTCTAATCTCCTTCCCCTCCAGTCTCCCTTCTCCTCGTCACTATTCACGGGTGGTGGTTCATGGGTTTCTTGGTTTTCTTCATAGAGAGAAAATTCGGCTGTAACAGTGTTTTGGTTGGGTGTGGGTGGTGGTGGATTGTTTGGGTTTTGGTTATTTTGGATGAGTGGGTTAAGGATTTCTGGGTTGGTGAGCTTTTCGCTCAAAGTTTGGATGGTCTGGCTTAGGTTAGCCATTTCGGAGGCTAGGGTTCCGTGGTTTTGGGTAATGGTATGGATTTGGGAGTTAAGGTTTTGGGCTGTCAGATTAAGCTCGGAACGCATCCGCTCCATTTCGGTGTTCAACAAGCGGGGTATTGCTCGTATTTCTCCTTCCAAACGATCAATACGCTGTGTATTGTTCACCATTGCTGCTCTGATACCAGGTTTGGTATGAACAACAGTTGCAAAATTTAAAGAAGAACAGAAAAGAAAAAGAAAAGATAATTGTTACTGAAAATTCGAGTATTCAGTTTACTCCACCAGCCAACTTCTATTCATTTCAAGCATAATTACAACCTTGAGCAATACAATTATTTATAGCAAAAAGTTTACTGCCTTCCCATACAAGAAACGGTTCATTCCTCTTTACTGCCTAATTCTGTTATGGATTAATCATGCTCTATAACAGAAATGTTCCTCCTAGTGGACAGCTCAGCATTAGTAACATTCTTTTTGCCTCTCCTTTGATAAGTAATAATGTTGGGCTTGGGCTGCTTGGGCTTGGTGAAGGGCGTAGCAATATCCAAAACCACAAAACTATAATATTTAGCCCCATCGAACTTTTAGGATCAAATGATTATAAAAAATAGCAAAGTTGACAGCATACAGACTTTTGTTAGTCACAAGGTCCATACAAAGGTAGAAAAGAACATGAAAAGGATAGAAGAACTGCATGATGCTCCAAACAAAAGAAGACAGACACAAACTTTGTACAAAAGTAAACCTTTGACCCCCCCCCCCCCCCCCCCCCCCCCCCCCCCCCGCTGACCAAAAAGTGAAGCTGACCCATTACAGGAACTAAGAAGTAAAATAGAATAAAATCTTACAGTTCCGTCTATGATTGCTGAGAGAGTTAGATAATCAAAAACATCTGTGCAATATCTCCATGCATTGGCATTTCCATACTTCCTCTGGCATTCATCGTAAAATCCATATACCTGAAAAAAAAAAAGTGAAAAAAAAATAAGCAAACCTACAACCACAGTAAGAAAACAGCGCATGAAATCAATAAGCAACTTAAAGGAAAAATCAGAATCTCAGCATTTGAACCTATGAATTAAAGGCTATTCTTCCATACATAACCTTTTAAATGTTATAAACAAGTATGATGACATCTTCATGAGCTTGTAGACTTTTCATTTTCAAAGTAAATTTTAAATTTCACAGCTTATCTACATCAGAGATGAAAACTTTGTATTTTGAGTTTAAGAAAAACAATTCAAGATTAATTTAGGGGCCCTTTTTTTGAGTGTGAAAAGGAATGCAAACAAGATATGATGAAAGAATGGAATTAAACCAAAACCCTCTTCATACCAAGTCCCTCATACCCAATATGAATTATGACTTAGGTTATTAGGTAACTTCCAAACATGGTTCATCAATCAATTAACCTACCATGTTCTTATTTATCTCATTTTCCTTATTACCCTGTCACGCGATGCCGCAAAGCCATCTCATCCTCCATCAACCACCTTTTAGGTTGAGATGACTAGAAAAGTCAAAACCACTAAAGAGCTCCAAACTCAGCTTATGGTCAAATTCCCACCTATAGTCAAACCCTCCTTTTCCTTTATTGAAATTTGGTGGACAGTAGATCATATCTCGCACCCGATTGAAATTCCCCCTTAAATTTGAGATTTTGATTTGTTTTATTAGAAATTTTTAGTCATGATTGTGGCACACTTCGGAGTTTTGTAGTGTTGAAGGTTGTGGTGTGAGGTGAGAACAAGAGATAAGTGGATGTGTTTGTTGTTTCTAATAGTGGAGTGAGTTAGGTACTGAAAGATATGATTATGATGGTGGGCTATGAAGAGAACCGTGAAACCAAACACATCGACCGCAAAAGCACAATAGAATTACAGACAAGTGAAATTATATGGAGCACATTTACAGGCTATGTCGAATTGAACGATAAATAATCCTTACGAACTACAAAGTCAATTTTACCAAACTTCTCAAATAACCACTGAAATGCTACTCTACATAGGGAACATTGATTCTGATTAGGTCAAAATATACTTTTACCACCAAGAATTAACCCAAAAGATAATTTACAGGACACAAATCCTAACGAAAGCTTTAACCATTATCATTATAGATTAATGTTTAAAAAGCCTGCAATACATGAACTATAGAATTTACAGATTATTATTAATAATCCAGATCACTGACTAAATGGTAATCGAACTCGAATTTCAAAATCAAATAGTGTGAACATGGGACCTTCTTTATTTTGAGATTATGACACTCAATGTATCACACAGTATCATCTTTTATCTAAACAAATAGAAAAGACATGCTAATTTATATGTTTCCAGCCCCGAACCGTTAGAAATTTGTTCATAAGTAGCAGAATGGCAGTAAATAAAAGCTCTCAAAAAGAATGGAGCTGGGGGCAGCATATAAAACCATCCTTCTGAGTTCTGACATCCCCAAACAGCATCAAACTGGTGCTTACATTATTTCAGACAATTAAGTTCTTCATAAACTCTCTCTTCCGGGCGTACAGATACAATTATAACACAATAAAAAAGGCTTAAACATTCAAGGTAGGTTAGTACATAAGCTCCACACGGGAACTTTATTAGGCAGCAGACAACCAATGGCTAGTTGTGGAAAACTTCAATCTACAAGTCCCACCAAGGGCGGAGGTAAGGGGTGGTCCGGGTAGGCAAGTGACAACACTTAAAATATGTTAAAAAAAATCTAATAGTACTACAATAGAGAGTAGAAAATGAACTTGGTTGAGTTGGTTGTTTAGCCACTCATCTACACACCTTGCCTTGTTAGCTGCAGAATTTACTTTCCCATTTTACTTTATTTAAAAAAATGCATGCTCTTCTTAGTGGTGGGTTAATTTCAACTACAACCAAACCACCATGACTACGTGACAACATGCCCCTGCTCCAACGCCATGCCACCAGTCCCTGGAATTTCCAACCACTAGTAGCCGCCTCAGCCTAGCCTGCCCTCCACGGTTCACCGTCGTACTGGTTAGAGTATCCCTATTTTTCCTATTCATAATTCATCTTTCTTAATTTCTTATAATTATAAAATTGTTATTGTATTCTAAGTTGAGTATTATTTTAATTATTAATTATTATTAAATTGTTATTGTACTTTTCATGTGATTTGTTAAAAAATGTACCAAATTATCATAGTAATATTTTATATTCAACAACCACCTTGCCATGTGGCGGTTGGACAATTAGAGTTGAAATGCATAGCATGACATCTTGCCACGTGGCCCCTCAACAAATTATTTTACAAAAATGTCTAAGCTTCCCTAAGAAGCTACAATACTTCTGGTTATCAAGTATTATATTCCTAAATTTCACCTTTCAAGCATATTTATTCATCATTTGAAAAATAATAATCATCTTTTAAACATTAAATGGCTATTAAGTATTATTATTCCTCATTTAAAAAAATATCTTCTTCCAATTCAATATATTCATATTCATTACTTAGTTTTCGCCTTTCAAACATATAACATGCATAGTATTATCTCCGATTCTTACAAATTTCCACTATAGTTTTTCAGTTCTTTGATATACTAAACTACACTAACAAAATTGTTTTTTAACACCATTATCTTTTAAAAAGAAACTGAACTTACAATAAATGAGATTGCAGATACCTTTAATTCTAAGTATATTAAGTACTTTCCTCCACTCAACATCTTCATTAATTTTAAGTAATTTAAGTATCTTCCTCCACTCAATCTCTTTCCTAATTATTACATAAATGAAAAATTACTACTTTCTTAATTCTCTCCAGTCCTATATTTTGATAATATGGGGAAGAATAACCTCAATTTTAGGCATGATTTAAAAAATATACCTAAAATACTTTAATTCTAAATACTCAAATTCTGAAATAATGGGAAAGAATAACCTCAATTAAAGGCATAATTCTCTCCATTCATTCATTTGTATTAAATACATAATTGAGCTTGCAAGTATCTTCCTAATCTCGGCATATTTCCTTATTTTTAACACCTAATTAACAATCAATCCTTAATTATCACAACTAAGTAATATAAACAAAGACAAAATACAACAATCTTCCAGTGATAATGTTGTGTACAAGGATGTTTTCTCTAATATTTGAGATGATTTAAATTAATTACAACTATATTCTATTGAAAAAGTTTTTGCACTAATATCATGATTGTTTACTAACTAGATTAATTGTTTCTTTGTTTGTTTTGCAAATGAATTAGATTTTGTCATCTTTATATGCATATACATATAATACATATCAAGCAAAAGTGTCCTCATATTGCTTCAAATTCAAAGAGGCACATGATATTCCATGGCCATACGCACTTAATGGAGGCAAAGGAAAGGGCCATAAAGCAAGTCTTCAACCTCTCAGAAAAAAAAATCCTATCCCATATAAACAGCTCTCCCAAATACCAAATTATTGATAAAAAGGAGAATTGCAACTTCTTCATCCCAAGTACCAACCTCCATAGACTCCAAAGTCTAGTAATTGATGCCTTTGATATTTTCCAAGTCAACAACTAAAAATAATATCATTTGAACAAAATCTCAACAAAGGAAAAGAAAATATCAATCAATCACCAAAAAAATGAATTCTTCACACAAGTTATATAGTTGAAGTTTAATTCATCAACAAATCCTCGAAAAGAATGAATGATCAATTCAAAAGAGTTTTAAACTTGGAACTTGGAAGAGTAGAGAAAGTTTCCACATCTTCAAAAGAAAATGAGAAATCGTGAAATCTTACGAGGACTTAAGAACGTAAGTTTCTCAGAGATAAAGACACATACTTTTTATCTTGATATAAGTCATATCAAATACAACAATGCCGAAGACAATATAAAGTTGAAATTTGGTAATAAAAAGAAAGTAGACTTTCGATTGCGCTCTATTGATCCATTAATCACTAGACTACTACAAGCGAATCAATCATGTGAGAGCTTTATTAGCAGTAACATGAAATGAACTTGCCACTTACAATCCCTTTCTAAAACTTACAATGCTAGGCCTGGAATTTAATTTTTGAAGATCACTAAAATAGGCCTCAATCCCTTCTAAATATTCCCTTTGTCCCAAAATGATCACAATAGTTCAGTGAGACGGTCCCAAAAATAGATTCAACGTTATTCTCCTTGATGCATTCCATCATCCAATTATCTCCTCAACATATATTTCTTCAATAAACGCCCCACTTGCCAATGCCATCAACTTTTATAATAAAATAACAAATGGCCCAAAAACACCATCTCCTGAATCCATGTGATAGGCAAATGGAACACAAAATAATCATGGAAGAAGTTCGTCCGACATTCCACATATTTCTAGATAAAGTGCTTCAAAGATAACTATACTTAGTTCTTAATAAATTTATACTTTGAGAAATACAGAGGCACAACACCAACCACTTTTAATTCTCAAAAAATCAAATCAGAGAACAAATGTAGTGCAGATAAAATACATGAACTGTAATACACAAGAGCTAACATGTTTTAATGAAATTACGATAACAATAGAGAAACCTACCTGAGTAAGCTGCCTGCTTTCATGATTCCCTCGCAAAAGGGTTATGTTTGCAGGATACCTTGCAAAAGAGAAGAATACCTTGTTACAACAATATAAATAACGTAGATATTTATCAAAAATCAGAATACTAGACACAAAACATCATAATAACAAAAGTCCTTCTGAGATTGATAAATCATGATAAAGTACATATTTGATGAGGAAGTTTCAGCTAGACACAAACGTTGAGGCATCATTGGAAGAGTATAAAAATCACAGCAAGAAAAATTGAGGCAAAGTCTGAATACTAAATATGATAACAAGGGTCAAAGTCACATAGGGCATAAATATAGCAAAGTTATTTAGAATGCACTCACTAAAGGAAGCATTATATCAAAACAATTGAGACCCACAATATCTGTTCTTGTCTACAAATTTGCCTACCCGTCCAAAGGGAAATGGTAAGCAGCAGAATGCCTTATCCGGCAGGGATGCACAGTACAAATGAACATGATTTTTAAATGATTATCAGTAGGGCCGTCGATTGGCAAGGGCAAAGCGGGCTACCGCCCAAGGCCCCGTGTTTTTTAGGGCCCAAAAAACTTATTTTCATGTATATAAGTGATACTAATTTGAATTAAATTTAAAAATAACTTACATTTTTTGCTAAGTAATATGAGTTTTTAGTGTTTTTTTTTTCTGTAAAGTAGTTTAAATATTAACGATAAAAAACAAAAGGTATATTATATTATGCGTTACATTTTAAGTTTTTTAAGGGCCCATTTTTATCTTTTGCTCTAGGGCCCAAAAATGAATGGGACGGCCCTGATTATCAGTTAAAATCTTTGAAAAAGTACATGAAACAGGATTGAATATTGGTGTCACAAAATGAGCACCTTATAGGCTAGTACTATGTTTCCAATCAGGAAATTTATGTGCAAACAACAATTTTCTGCAAACAGCAGAGAAACTTGCTGCTCAATCTTTTCTATCCAGCTCAGAAATGTTTTGAGAATTTTTTGGATATATAAAATATAGAGACTAAAACACCATTGCATTGCAGTTTAATTAGAAACTTCAGTTCTTTTATATTATATTTCATTTCAGCTTCAAAAATATTCAAAATGGACATTTGACGTGCAGTTGTAGAAGCAGTAATCCAGTGACTGGAAATACATCCTTTTAAGAGGTGATTTTCCCTCTTTCAATTAAATATTCAAACACACACACAAGCAACAAAGACAAGGATCCAAACCGAAATGGAGAGCATTATAAAAGAAAGGCACACCTAGCTTTAAGAAGCAAAAGGATGGTAAAGACTTCAAGACTATTGTAGCCCCGGTCAACAAAATCCCCCTGACAAAGATTTAGACAAATTAAAAGTCAATGAGGGATATTATTCAAGCTAATGTACAGCATTCATCAACCATGAAGCATTTAAGTACCATAAAAATGTAATTAGTATCAGGAACATGACCCCCAGTCTGGAAGAGCTTCATTAGATCATGAAATTGGCCATGGATATCACCACAGACAGTGACCGGACTATTCACGGGCTGCACATTTGACTCCTCAATAAGTATCTCTTTCACCTGCCCAACTCCAATCGCACATTCAGGCAAACATATGGTCAGTAATTCACCATTTAGCATGTTCTTGTTCAATTTGATTAGGGCTAATAAAAATAAATAGAAACAAATCTTACATCTTCAATCTTCAACCACTAATCTTAAATCTTAAAATCTTAAATCTTGCTAGTGTAATACATGTATACATCAAAGAAAATGAAGAAAGACGAGAAAATACTGACATATTCGCAGAGAAGCTGAAGCTCATCTTCGGCTAAATGCTGACCTTCTTTAACCTTAGCGATCCATTTGTCCAAATCCATATTTGATTTTGATTTGGTATTCAAATCCCTAAAAATCAAAAACTTTGGCTCTAAATATAGGGTTTTCCAACATTAAAAAACAAAAATCGAAAGGATACAAACTTGAGAGATGAAATTAGGGATACTCACTGTAGTAAGAAGGAGAAGAGAAGGGAAGAGAAGAGAAGAAGGATTCAAACTTGGTTATGGCAAACACAGACACAGATACAGGCGCTCTTCTCCCTTCTCTCTTCTCGGCAACCTAAATTTTGTCTATCTATCCTCGTAGTTGTAGGACTACGAGTTTTGTACAAATACACTTATTCTTCTATGTTTTTCGTTTTTGCCACATTTCCTCATAAAAATACAACTTCTATTGTCACACACAAGTCACAACTACTAGATTACTCCCTTTTCAATTTCAATTAGTTCAATTATTATGCTCTTATTTTTGAATGTCATTTATAATTAATCAAAAAACTTGAAAAATTTTATGTACTATGATTTCACACCTACAAATAATTTCTATTGATTTATTAGCATATATTCGAAATTTAATAGGTCTGTAAGTATCTATTGAATATTTACTAAGAAAGTAAAGCATTGAAACAACAGAATAAAACAATACATTACTGTTGTATGGAATGAATAAATAAGGTTAAAAATGAATTTTGTTTTGTTAACTTTTATAAAGGTTTCCACAATAAATGCGATTAAATGCATAAAACTTTAAAAAGGTCGTTCAGTCAATTTTAATGAACTAGTATATGTGCTCACGTAATGCAAGGTTTGTGTTAGTTTGGTGGTTTGTATATATTTTCTAATTTTAAAATAAGTATATTTATAAATTTATTTTTATTCACTTAATGATAGCAAAATATAATGAGAATGTCATCATAAATGACAAATGGATGCATGAACGTCAAATAAACATTAATTAAGCAATGAATTTATATACTTAATCAACATCAATCCATTGCACATTTGTATAATACTTCCTCCTATCCTCCACAAGTGTCTTATTTGCTTTTTGGCTACTGTTCATCTCTTACTCTTAATTTGCATTTTATTATTAATCTATAAGTTAAAATATAGTCAAGTGGGATCTTGTTTGATTCGTTTCAATGCAAGGATTTTTGAAATCAATTTTTCATAATTTTTAATTATTCACAATTAGAGATATTAAAGATTGAATAAGTGCATTAGATAGAGTGCATAAAGCAAATGAGACACCTTGTGGTGAATAGGAGGGAGTATATCATTTTGCTATATGAATACAACATGTATGTTACCTTTATCTATGTTGAACTATGCACTCACGTTGAAAGTATAAAATTTACCTATTAATCATGAGAACACCAAGTTCATCTAAAAATAAGTCGCTGCCTATATTTTCATTAAAACAATAAAAAAATATTCTAGTTAGTTAGCATTTTTTAGACCGAGCAAAATTGTCATTCAGCCTGACCTTTGTACAAATCTACACTCTTATCCTTTATTATACTACAATCTACCTCAATCTATTGGTTGGGCCTATTTAATAACATGCATGTGGATTTGGATGATATGGCAAAAGATAGGTCAAAATATACTCATTTACTATTTTAAAATGACTTTAGAAGTAACCTAATAGTTTCAAACAAAATTTTGAAATCCTTATTTTTAGGAAATAGTATATGTTCTTTAAAAATAATATAAGACCATAACCAAAACTTATTCTTAAATAACAAAAAGACTATAATATCATTTTAAAAGCTTTTTTCATAATCTTTTATATTTACATAAATATATTTTCTTTAGATTCAAATATAAGTATTTTTATCAAAGAACATAAAATAGGCTTTTATCAACATAGTATGTGAAGTCATTTGCAAATAATATAAAGTTTTCAAATAATAAACCAAATTAAAATAGTTTTCAAAACAATCAAGTTTTGAAGGAAAATTTATATTATTATAGTAAATTAAATTTATTTTAATAAAACTAACTATAAAGGAATCTTTACTTTAAATATAATAATAAAATTTAACAACACAAGACTTAGTTTAATTTATTCAAACTAAAAAGTTGAAAAAATTAAAATCTTATAATGTTTTACACTTAAGGATAAATAACTAGATATGTTGCTAGCACTGATCCATACTCAAAACTATTTAAGCTAATATGAAAAGAGGTTTAAACATAGTGCTATTACATTCTTCCCTCCTTAAGATAATTTCGTCTTTGAAATTTCAACGCCAGACTTTATTCATCCAGGATATGAATTATATGCTTACTCCATTAGTCCATTTTGGCGTTGACTTATTCCTTAATATATATTAAACAAATTATAACTCATACGTTTAACTTACAACTCTTATTCATCTTTACACTACAAATAAGTATCAAAATAGCGATGAAAAATTGCGACCAGAACAAAGTCATCGTCATCGGCGACGAATTGGCTATGAGATACTCATCGCCTATCGTAGTTTGTAATTGGGCGATGGCTAGGCGACTAGTGCAGTTCATATCAAATTGTTGATTTCCCAAGTACACGTGGCTTGTGGAAGTAATATCCTTAAGAAAGACACATTCTCGAGCCACAAACACTTTATGCTCACTAGGATTGTGGAAGTAATATCCCTTGGTTTCTTTGGGGTAACCCACAAAGAAGACCTTATCAGATCTAGGTTCAAGATTATTTGGTTGTAAACGTTTTACATATGCTTGACAACCCCAAATCCTTAAGAAAGACAACTTAGGAACTTTTCCTATCCATAACTCATATGACGTCTTATCGATAGCTTTGGAGGGAATTTGATTTAAAACATGAACTTTTGTTAGGAGTGCATAACCCCAAAATGAAATAGAAAGATCGACTAAACTCATCATTGAACGAACCATATCTAATAAGGTCCGATTCCGCCGCTCAGACACACCATTTAGTTGTGGGGTTCCGAGCGGGGTTCGTTGTGAAACTTTTCCACAATTTTCAGACGGTCAATAAAGTCCTGACTCAGATATTCACCACCTCGATCATATCTAAGTGCTTTAATTGTCTTGCCTAGTTGATTCTGTACTTCATTCTGAAATTCTTTGAACTTTTCAAAAGATTCAAATTTATGTTTCATTAAGTAGACATATTCATATCTACTTAAGTCATCTGTAAAAGTAATGAAGTATTCATACCCTCCCATAACCGAGATATTCATAGGACCATATACATTTGAATGTATTATCCCTAATACGTCACTAGCTCTTTCACCATGTCTAGTAAATGGTGATTTAGTCATTTTTCCAAGTAAACAAGACTCGCATACTTCATATGATTCAAAATCAAATGAGTCCAATAGTCCATCTTTATGGAGTTGTTGAATGCGTTTCTCATTTACATGTCCTAAAAGACAGTGCCAAAGATAGGTATGATTAGAATCCTTTGATTTTAGTCTTTTAGAATTGTCCACGTGATAGTTTTGTTTATCAAGATGCAGTATATAAAGGCCATTTATACAACGCCCTATACCATAACAGATTTCATCTTTGTAAATTGAAAAAGAACCTTTCTTTATTACAAATATAAAATCTTTAGAATCCAACATCAAAATCGAAATCAAATTTCTATTCCTAGATGTAACATAATAACAATTTATTAAGATTTAAAAAAATTCTAAAGATAAAGATAAACAATAAGATCCTACGGCTAATGTAGCTACTTTAGCTCCATTCCAACGCGTAGTACAACTTCAACTCAGCAAGCTCTCTACTTTTCTGCAATCCCTACACATTTCCACAAATGTGAGAATCACAATTGGTATCCAATACCTAAGAACA
The DNA here is from genome assembly GCA_019776075.1 of Amaranthus palmeri. Lineage (NCBI taxonomy): Eukaryota > Viridiplantae > Streptophyta > Magnoliopsida > Caryophyllales > Amaranthaceae > Amaranthus > Amaranthus palmeri. Next base: position 60,192 of record JAAKBH010000153.1, read on the forward strand.
AGAGAAAGCAAGGTTGAACTCTATCACATAGATACCTGAAGTAGAAGCGACGTTTCCATCCTTCTTGTCTTTGAGGTATTTTGGACAATTCCGCTTCCAATGACCCTTCTTATTGCAATAGAAACAAGTTTGTTCTGAAGTAGCTCCAGACTTCACCTTGGTTTTGACAACTTCTTTGCCTATGCCTTGGTTAACTTGCTTCTGTGGCTTTCCCCTTTTCTTGAAGACATTCTTCTTTTTCTGAACCATAAGAACCTCTTTCTTTGGTTCAGTGGGAATAGTCTGCTGAGCAGTTTTGAGCATACCAAGAAACTCATTGATGTTTTTCTCAAGTGAATTCATATTGTAATTTTGTATAAAATTGTTAAAACCATCATGTAAGGAGTGCAATATTATGTCAACGGCGAGTTCTTCACCAAACTCAACACCAAGGCGTTCCAAATGTTCAAAATGACTCTTCATTTTGAGAACATGGGGACCAACAGGATCGTCCTTTTTGAGTTGGCTATCTAGTATAGCCTTGACAGTCTCAAAACGTTCAGTTCTAGCGTGTTTCCCAAACATAGCTTGGAGCTGATCAAGGATGTCATAGGCTTCCATTTCCTCGAATTGTTTTTGCAATTCAGGAACCATGGATGTCAACATCAAGCATGTGACATCTAAAGACCTTTCAAGGGCAGCTTCATAAGCCTCCCGGTCCTCAGTAGATGCATTAAGTGCAGGTTCATCAGGAATTGGAGTTTCAAGAACGTCCAGTTTTTCGCTCAAGTTTGAGAACAATTCTCAAATTCCTTGACCAATCAAGAAAGTTGTTTCCATTAAGTTTTTCCTTTTCGAGTATTGACCGTAAACCAAAATTAGAGAATGCGTTATTGTTCAAATTATTAGCCATCTACAAATGAAATAATTCAAAGTGTAAGAATTCTATGATTATCATGAATGAATAATTTTTAAACAAATTTAAAAGAAATTCATTCAACCAAATTAAATTACATTAAATGTCCTTTTAAATTTAGTGATTCCAAGACCCCACTTCCATCAACCCTAAGCAAGCTTTGGCTTGTCACCCAAAGTTAATGGTTATAGGTAAAGAAACTATTTCTTAATTATTCATAATAATTCTTGGTTGGTAATAAAATAACTCTTTATCTACTATTACCCCATGCCTCTAAGTGCCAACTTTTCTTGACCTACTTAGTTGAGTTAAACCACTTTTCACCAACTACTTATCTTAGGATAATTAATAGGCACCTCGCTTTGGCGAAACCTACCTAATTAACGATCTAAAGCTTCATAGTGTTACTAAATGGAATAGCATTACAACTCAATATTGTTAGGGACTATGGTTGTTTTTATTAACACAAATAAAAGTGAACTCTAATTATTCGAATCAATAAACTAAACAACCAAAACATGCATCATCAAGCAATATAGCAAAAAATAAGGCAATAAAATAATGCATAAACAAGGTTCCTAGTATGGCCCCAAAACACTTGAAAAATCTAATCTTCAAGGCCCATCTTTTGAACACCACTTGAATCTCTATTATTCTTCTTGGTCTTCAACTCCATGGATACATACATAATAGTAATTAAACTTTGAAATGTAAAAATAAACTATTTAACTATTACATTCAAAATAAACGATACACAGATCGTATTTAATTACATTAAAAAATAATAACGGTGTGCAAACCGTATTATGTATCCTAACTGAGACATACTAGTTACCTTAACCTGTATAACAATTATCATTCACCCACTTACTATATGTAAGTGGCCCATGCAATATAATATTTAAAGAAATATGCATTAAGAACATAAATAAATATATAATCTTATTATTTAAAAGAAACATGATAAATAATCACATTATTCAATTTTAATTTGCATGAAATTTAATTGATTCATAATCAATCAAATAAATTATTTTACTTCTCAAAGCAAAATAAACCTCTCACTTAAAATAATCTCCATTAAAATAAGTGAGCTTATTATTATAATCAATAATAAATTATTATCCTCTAAACTTTAATCAAATTAAGGTTTAACGAGAAATATATCCAATGGACTAATAAAATCTATTTAAAGGTAATGGCCACTAATAAATAATTTTTTTTATTAATACTAATTTCACACGGTGAATATAAAATAAGGCTAATCAAATTAGCAATAATAAATATCATAATGTGAAATGTAGTGCAAAAGCCAAGCTAATCATATTAGCACTAGTCCATAAAACATTAAATAATACCAAATTCTATAATTTGTTAATTAATCTAATTCTTGAATTTTGTTAACTATTAACAAAAGATTCAAAAAGGATTAAATATATTATGTAAACATGCCAAATAAATCGAATTCTCAATTTGTGATTGTTATTTTAAATATCAAAATTTAATCAAACACTTTAATTAAAAATGATATATTAAAATAATTAAATTGGCAAATGGAGGAATCAAAATTAACAAACTCAATTTTAATAAACAAAGTTCAAAACATTATAACTAAAACAATTTTAGTAAACCCTCCCCTAAAGTTCTTAACTTTTATTTTTATGCAAATCAAAATTATCATGAGTAAATAAATAACTCATATATATTATTTATATAAAAACAATATTTATGTGGCCAAAACATATCAATAAAAGAGGAAACTGATACCACTGTAGGGTTCTAGTAATGTTAACTTTTAACATGCGGAAAACTAAAACCTTCCCAAGACCCAATTATTGACATGAGATGAAACAGATAAATATCGGGATGAGAAAATATACCTTTGTAGCGTGAATCCACTAGCAAAATATAACCACGAGACAACAACTGCAAATGAAGTTCCTCTAGTGTAGTCCATCCACAACGTCTTGTGAGACCTCGTATACTAGTACGATGTTTAAGAACAATTCTTAAACTAATTTTGTGTGTATACAACCCTTGTATTATTACTCACAATTGCTCTCAAAATTTTTCACCAAAATAAACCCACGGCTCCCCAATTCCTTTCTATATCATCATAATAAACTTGTGCATATACAGATAGGTTTTAGAAACCTTTCAATACCCTTCAATGTTAATAATTTGGAGGTTACAAAATTTAAAACTCATTTTTAAGACCTCCATTATAACTTGATGTTATATAATTTAATTAGCACTTTATATTAATTCTTATGACCAATATCTAGTCCAACTAGACTAAACACATGAACCTAGATTAATATAGGTCCAAACACACAAAATGATCTCACACGTTGATACAGTGTGACCCAATAGGTTTAGCGACATTAAGTTCGTTCCATTATCAAATAACGGTTCAATTACGTTTATTGGTCTCTAGTAAAACATAAACTTTACTCAATGTAGACTAAATTAATGTCTCGTTAAATACTGACTTAATTACGTTAAACGACTTACAAAATATTCACTTGATTATTGAACACGTAGTTGGACGCATGCTCTTGAAGTCAAAATTTTTTGCAAAAAGCAAATGCATGCTCCAGGAAAACTTCACTCTTCCCTCAAAAAGCTACTTCCTCCGTTCCAAAATACTTGCAACACTTACCTTATTTGGCCATTTCACAATACTTGCACCATTTCTATTTTTGGCAAAAAATAATCTTATTTTATTATCACTTTATTCTTACCCCACATATCACCATCAATCATATATCATCTCATTAATCATTTAATATACACACAACCAATACCTATCTTCCATAAATTAATTTTTTATTTCAATTTTTTAATTAAATTTAATAACCAACCAACTAACTTACCTTTAAAAAAAATAAAAAAATAAAAAATAAAAAAAGGGACCTTTATTAAATACCCCACCAACCGTTTCTCCTTCCCACATGCCATTAAATTCCAACGGTACTATGGAACACTCCAGAACCCCCCTCCCTTCAAAAGCCCTGATCCTCCCAAAACCCTAATTAACCCTTCACTTCCTCCCTCTCTCAACGGCGCATCTCCCTCTCTCTAGAAACCCTACCAGATCTTCAATTTTTTTCGTTTCAGATCTTAGTTTAGTTGGGTTATTTTTATGGATTCTTCTACTGATTTATACTCTTTTCCTCCTAAAATGGAGTCTTTTGATAGTGATGAAACTATCGGTTATTCTGATTCTCAAATGGAGTTTGGGTTTTCTTGTTCATCTGGTTTATACGATTTTCCTGATCCTTACTCTGATGACGAAGAAGGTTTTTTACTTTATGAAAAAAGGATACCCCCAAAATGACCATTCGTGGTAGAAATAATGAGCATTTCTAACCCTTACTCTGTTTTTATGTCGATTTTTATGTTGATTTAAAGATCTGTTTATGTTGATTTTATGTTGATTTTTATGCATGTTGATTTTATGATCTGATTTCTGTTTATGGTATGATTTTTATGCATGTTGATTTAAAGATCTGTTTATCATGATTTTTATGTCGATTTTCATGTTGATTTAAAGATCTGTTTATGCTTATTTTATGTCTGATTTTTATGCATGTTGATTTAAAGATCTGTTTATTATGATTTTTATGTCGATTTTTATGTTGATTTAAAGATCTGTTTATGTTGATTTTATGTCTGATTTTTATGCATGTTGATTTTATGATATGATTTCTGTTTATGATCTGATTTTTATGTATGTTGATTTAAAGATCTGATTATTAGTTCTGTTTATATTCATGTTTAAGTTTATGTCTGATTTCTGTTTTAAAAGATTATCTTGTTCTGTTTTTAAGATCTGTTTCAAAAGTTGAATTTTAAGATCTCGATTTTTGTATGCATGTTTAAGATCTCGTTGTTTAATGTCGAATTTTAAGATCTCGATTTTTATGTTTATGTTTTAAAAGCTGTTCTGTTTTAAGATCTGTTTTAAAAGTCCAATTTTAAGATCTCGATTTTTATATGCATGTTTAAGATCTCCATGTTTATTGTTGATTTTTAAGATCTGATCTGTTACATGCATGTTGAATTTTAAGATCTGATTATTAGTTCTATTTATTTTCATGTTTAAGTTTATGATCTGATTTCTTTAAAAGATTATGTTGTTATGTTTTAAGATCTGATTATGATCTGATTATGTTGTTATGTTTTATGATCTGATTATGTTGTTATGATCTCCATGTTTATGTTTTAAGATTATGCATGTTTAAGTTCATGATCTGATTATGTTGTTATGTTGTTATGTTTATGATTTGTTTATGTTGTTATGTTTATTTTCATGTTTAAGTTTAGTTTTAAAAGATTAAACATTATTTTAAGATTTGATTACGCATGTTTAAGTTTAGTTTTAGTTTTAAATTTTAAGATCTGATTATGCATGTTCTGTTTTAAAATTTGATTATTAGTTGTTATGTTTTAAAATTTGATTATTAGTTGTTCTGTTTAATTTAAGATCTTATTATTTGTTCCATGCATGTTTTAAGAGTTGTTTTAATTTATGATCTGATTTCTGTTTTAAGAGTTGTTTTAATTTAAGATCTGATTATTCTGTTTCATGTTTTAAGAGTTGTTTTATTTTAAGATCTGATTATTCTATTTTAATCAAAAATGCTGGCTGATCATTTACTTATTCTGTTTTAATGCATGTTTAATTTAAGATCTTAGTTTAGTTTTAAATTATGTTTATTATTGTTGGTTTTAATCTTAGTTTAGTTTTAAATTATGTTTATTATTGCTGGTTTTAATCTTAGTTTAGTTTTAAATTATGTTTATTATTGCTGGTTTTAATCTTTGTTTAGTTTTTAAGTCTTGTTTATTATTGTTGGTTTTAATCTTAGTTTAGTTTTAAATTATGTTTATTATTGCTGGTTTTAATCTTAGTTTAGTTTTAAATTGGTTTTAATCTTAGTTTAGTTTTAAATTATGTTTATTGTTGTTGGTTTTAATCTTAGTTTAGTTTTAATTTATGTTTATTATTGCTGGTTTTAATCTTAGTTTAGTTTTAAATTAGTTTTAATCTTAGTTTAGTTTTTAAGTCTTGTTTATTATTGTTGGTTTTAATCTTAGTTTAGTTTTAAATTATGTTTATTATTGCTGGTTTTAATCTTAGTTTAGTTTTTAAGTCTTGTTTATTATTGTTGGTTTTAATCTTAGTTTAGTTTTAAATTATGTTTATTATTGCTGGTTTTAATCTTTGTTTAGTTTTTAAGTCTTGTTTATTATTGTTGGTTTTAATCTTAGTTTAGTTTTAAATTATGTTTATTGTTGTTGGTTTCAATCTTAGTTTAGTTTTTAATAATGTTTATTTTTGCTGGTTTTAATCTTAGTTTAGTTTTAAATTGGTTTTAATCTTAGTTTAGTTTTAAATTATGTTTATTATTGTTGGTTTTAATCTTAGTTTAGTTTTTAAGTCTTGTTTATTTTTGTTGGTTTTAATCTTAGTTTAGTTTTAAATTATGTTTATTATTGCTGGTTTTAATCTTTGTTTAGTTTTTAAGTCTTGTTTATTATTGTTGGTTTTAATCTTAGTTTAGTTTTAAATTATGTTTATTATTGTTGGTTTTAATCTTAGTTTAGTTTTAAATTATGTTTATTATTGTTGGTTTTAGATGTTTATTTATGTCATTGTTCTGTTTATTATTTGTTGGTTTATAGTCTGGATGTATGGTAAAATCCCTATGATGATGGGGTATAAACTGATAAATGTGTGCACAAATAAGTGAGCAATTTCAAGCCACCTTGGGCTTAAGCACAAAGTAGGTTGATACAAATGCACTATTGCTTATGCCATTTCAATTACATTGATGGGGTTAATTTTGCCTTATTCTTTATTACTTTCTTTGTTCTATTTTAGTTGCACCACACATTCACTTCAAATAATTATGGCATAAACATGCAACTCTGAGTATTAATGGCATATCATAGATGTATTTTGCGTCCTTACTTGTGTTTACACTCGAGATGAGGCTGATTTGCTTGCTTGTGCACACATTTAAATGATGCTAACCCTAAATAATCTGAGGGAAATAACACAAGTGAAACATGGGAATAAAAATTGATGAATGATGTTAAAAACTGCTTAAATTGTTAAATTGATGAATAAAAATTGCTTAAATAATCACCTCAATGACTAATGAGAGGTGTTCCCAAACACAATGTTACAACTTAAACGGAACAGAGGAAGTATATAATCATATTATCATATAATCCTTTACAAAATGTTGATTTAAATCTAGATTTCAATCTAGACTATACAAAATGTTGCATATAATCCATTACAAAATGTTGTTTTGAATCTACAACATACAAAATGTGGCATATTTTCATCCTTTACAAAATGTTTATCCTATGACTAATTAATTTCAATGTTCTTGAGGAAGATCATTGAGATTAATTAACCCGCGACGTAAATATTCATTTGTTGAATCTATTAACTCGGTAACAACTTCAAGTTGGCTTGGCAATTGTCCTAGCCTGTCTAATCTATTCTTTCCCATATGTGGTTGCTTGTAATTGTTACCACCTCTAACTTTAAGTACTTCAATCATGCATAATTGATATTGAATCCATGAGTAATTCAAAAGTTTTGGATTGAATGTATCATATGCATCATAAACTGCCTTAACTAAAGCTTCTAAATCCTTTGGAAATTCTTTAAATTGAATCGATTGAAGCGCATTAAATATACCTAGATCTAATATGTTCATGTCTGCCGACATTGAGTCAGTCAAGAGCCTTATGCACACCTTCAGTAGATTCTCAAAAGCTTCAGGACTAGAGGCCAACACCAGTAAAAGTAATGTCTATATGTCCGGGACTGATACTCCAATTAAAGAGCAGATCACTCAACTCCTTAACATGGAGGAAGGTCTATTCCCCTTCAGATATCTTGGAGTCCCGCTCCACTCTAAGAAGCTGAATACTCGGGACTGTAGACCCCTTGTGGATAAGATTGTAGGAAAAATTGGTTTCTGGTCCTCCCGGCTCCTCTCCTATGCAGGGCGCGTCCAGCTCGTCCGTAGTGTTATTAGAGGCATGCAAAACTTTTGGGCCCAAATCTTTTGTCTTCCCAAAAAGCTCATCAAAATGGTGGAAAACCTGTGCAGATCGTACATATGGTCGGGGAAAGAGGGGCTTACAAAAAAAGCAGCTGTTTCTTGGAGACAAATGGGCTTACCTTATGATAAGGGTGGGCTAAATCTGAGGGATATGTATGTTTGGAACAAGGCCGCTATGCTGAAACACCTGTGGAATCTGGAGCAGCATAAAGAAAATCTTTGGGTAAAATGGGTCCACAGCTACTACTTAAATGCTAAAGGAATTCATGATGTGATTCCTTCTATACATGCTTCTTGGAGTTTCAAGAAGATCATCAAGCAAAGGAGTCTGATTGGTCAAATAGGGGGTTGGAGCAAAGTCACCATAGGAAATACTTTCGCTATTGGCAAGGCTTATGAAATTCTAATTGCAGATAATCCGAGGGTTCAATGGGGGAACATAATGATCAAGAATGCTGCTAGTCCTAGCGCTCGCTTCATCACATGGCTCGCTATTCAGGATCGTTTGGCAACAAAGGACAGGATTGGTAAATGGATGACCCTCTCAGATGATTCTTGTGCCCTTTGTGACGACTCGAGGGAAACTGCCCAACATCTATTTTTTGATTGCACTAATGCAAAGGAAGTTCGTACTCGTCTTTTCCAATTCCTACCTAAAGGTCTAGACGATCCGAACTTCCAAGCCGAAATCCTTCACATGAACAAAATAAACAAAAAGAAGACAGACAGAGCTAAATTGATCGTGGGCTTGTGGACAGAAATGATATATTGTATCTGGATGCAAAGAAACAGGAAAGTCTTCGACAATCACAGCTTTAGTTCGAAAGAGGCGGTGGATTGTATAGTTTTTAGGATGGCCGGGAGGGCAAACAGTAGGATGCTAGATATGCTTGTAATTAAGTAGTTAGCTTTTGGGGTTTTTGGGCTAGCGCTCTTCTTTTTGTCTGAGCGTTAGCGTTTTTGGGTGGCTCGGGGTGGAGTTAATTTCTGCCTGAGCGTCTGTTTGTATCTTCTTTTGTCTATAATACAAATTCATTTGACAAAAAAAAAAAAAAAAAAATATGTTCATGTCTGGACTTGATGCTAGTTGACAAACAAGCCTTATATTGAATCCATCTTGTGTAGCAGCTTCATTGAAAGCTTGATCATTAATTAAAATGTGTGGTCTTGCATTGTCTTGTTGTATCCATATATCCCTTACTCCATTTGCTGGCCATTTTGATCTAATAGCTGGTAAAACTTCGGCAATTAACTTTTGCCTTATCACATCTCGGTTAACTCTTGTAATTGATTTTAATTCGGGTGTACCCGCTGGCCTATTGGTTGAACTCCTCACTGCCCTTTGTATTTCTGTAAAAGGGAAGATGCCTATCTTTCCATCCCATAATATGTCTCCATTGTTGTTTATTATAGGCCTAGCAACAGCAGCTATGAACATGACTTTACCTATAAATTTCTTGTTTTGAACACACATATATGGCTCTTCTTCTTCCCATGTGAATAAGTAAAACCTTTGTGTCTCTCGACTCATATAAAACCATTTCTCGTCTATGTGTACCATGTTGTACATCAAACCAAACTAGGGCAGTGTGTTTACTGTTGCCGGTATAACTTGAGCTAAAATAAAATTAAGTCGATTAACTTTGTGCTCATGTGACAACTTTGGTTTGATTGAATTTGTGTGGGATCTAAGGTCCCCAGCCTTTAACATTCGATACACTTGTGAATGACCCATTTTCATCTCACTAGCAATTGCTCTAATAGTTGTTCTTTTCTCAATTGGAATTGCATTGAGTGCTTCCATGTTAAAAACATTTTTTTCCTTCCAACCCTTCCCCTCTTCTTACTTCTAACATCAATAACACCTCCATTGACTATGGATGTTTTGGCACTTTCCCATAGCCTCCAAACAGTCCAACGCGACACATTATTTGCAAGAGATGTTGCCTTTATACTCCCTTTAGGCAAGATAATATTTGGGGGTTGACAAAGGCAAGTTAATTGTTGAACAATCAACTTCCTTTTTTCAACAGTGAGTTCCCTACTAATTGTTGCTGTTTGGTTATTTGCTGGATGGTTGGGTTCTGAACTATTGTTGTTTGGCTCTGTTGTATTGTTGCTGTTTGGCTGATTCTGATCTTGTTGTGCTGATGTTTGGGATTTATTTAAACACAAATCTAAACTGACATCAATATTCCCATAGGTTTCACTTGTGTAATCTTCAAAAACATCATAATCATCAATTAACCCTAATTGTTCAAAGTAAGAAATAAATACCTCAATGTCGGGATCGAAATTCTCATCAACATTTGTGTCATCCATCTTGTTTGTTTATCTTCAAAACTGTTCAATTAACCCCTTCCCCAATTAATTAAATGCCTCTTTTTCAGAGGTGATGGTTAAGATCGGGTTAGACCCTCGAGACTTTGAAGTTGAAGCTCAAAGAGTCAAGGAAAATGCTGAAAAATTAAAGGAAGAAAAAAGACTTAAAGAAAATGCTAGGATTTTAATGGAAGCTCAAAGATGGAAGGGAAATGTGGGGAAATCATTATTCCCAAAGTGATAATTCCTTTATATAGGCTATGTAATTTCTGGATTGTATTTTGGTGGGTAAATTTCATTTGGGGGGAAATTTAAAATTTGGCTATTAAGTGTATTTTGGATTGTATTTTGGGTTAAGTGTGTTTGTGGGTATTAAATTTGGGAGGGAAAATCAGTTTATATGGACTGTTTTAGTAGAAAAATTAAAGCTGCAGTTTGTTTTTTTTTTTATTAAAATATGTTAATTTTAATAATATTAAAATCAACCAAATCCACTAACTTCTGAAAAAAACAGACTGATGTGACATGCCCTTAATTCCTGTGCCATTAGTGTATGGGTGCAACTAAAACGGAACAGAGGAAGTACTTTTTTCCTTGGAAAAAGCACACATATTCCAAATCTTGTCAAAAGCTTTACAAGTATCTTAACATCTCATTTTTCTCTCATTTATCTTTCTCAAACTCTAAAAACTCCATTTTTCACTCATTTCTCTCTCGTCATCTTCACCTTCTTTACCAAAATTTGACCTTTTTTCCCTCCTCTCCTCATCTTACTTAATCTTTAACTTGCAAGGAGCTGTCATCCATTAATTTATAAGGATTCTCTTTCACAACAGCGAACACTTCCTTTCTATATTCATCATAATTTAAAGGTTAGTAATTTATATGTTTTTTTTTTCGAATATTTGTCTTTTGTGGTTTCTAAATGTTAGTCATCCATTATCTTATCAAAATGTATGTTTTTTGTGCTGTTTTTCGAATATTTTTATGTTATTTTTATGTTTTTTAAGAGTTATTTCACTTCATTTTTTTTATATGAGCATGATTTATGTTTTTATTTGGTTTTTTTCATGTTTTTTTCGAAATTGTACATTATGTTTTATGATTATTTTTTCGAAATTAGGGTTCGATATTTTAATTTTTTGATGTTATTATGATTCTTTTGATTTGTTAACTTCATGTCATGTCTATTTTTTTTTTAATTTTTTGATGTTAGATGTTAATCGATAATGGAAACAAATGCGAAGGGGAATTGCCCAAAGTACACTTGACACTCATGCAAGACTCAGTGCAAATATCAAAGAGAACGAGACCCTTTTATGAGATATCAAAGTGCATTTCAGTGCATTTTTATGAGATTTCAGTTCTTTTCAGTGCAAGACTTAATAGTTATTGTATTTGTATAAATTTTGTGATTTTGTTTATTATAAACTTTTATTTTGTATTATATATGTAATATATATAATTATTTTTTTAAATTTATATACATTTATTTTATGCATATATTTATATCTTACCTTAATTTTACAATTATTATATATATACACGAAAAAGGCAAAGAAAAGGTGGCCGCCAGTTTCTGAAAAATTATAGCGATGGGAGTGCTCGTCGCCTATCGATCGCCCTATTTTCAAGACTGTATGGCGAGGAACTGGCGTCCATTTTGCGTTTAGCGACCAACTAAATGGCGTCCACCCTGAAGGTCGTTGCCCTCCCGTCGCCAGGTCCACTTTTTGACCATATAGCAATGGTTTGGCGATGAAAAGTGTCGTCGCGTTTTTGCTATTTTTTTGTAGTGTTAATAATTAAATTTTCAAAACTTCACCACTTAAGTAATCACCCTTTATATTATAAATATGTTAGGCTTTGACTAAGGATTATAGTCATCTTAACTAAAAAAAAAAGCATTATAGTCATCTCAAACTCTAACGCATAAGTAAAACATTCAAATAATCCATCAATATGCACGCTAAAATAAAAGTTAGTACATAACTATTTATACTTAAAAACAAAAAATTCAAGTTGCTTAAATTACGCTTGTTACATTCTTCCCAAATTTTAAAAGTTCTATACTCGAAACTTAAAAGAGAAAGCTTTTGTGTCCAACAAATTATATAGCTTAATAATAAGGAAAAGTGTCAGAAAGTACCTAATAAAATTCTTTTTTTCAACAAAGTACCTAATAAAAATTCTTTTTCCAAAAAACACCTAATAAAAATTTATTTTTTCAAAAGAGTACCAACTAACTGCTAGGGTTAACTTTATTTTCCGTCATCTTTTTTTTGCCTGTTTTTAAAAAGTACCTAATAAAAATTTTCTTTTCAAAGAAGTACCTAATAAAAAAATTTCTTTTTAAAAAAGTACGAACACAACATAATTATCCAATACAAACACAATATAAGAACATCATCCAACACAAAGCTAGAGCAAGTAACGGTTGGTGTTAAGTTGACCGTTTATTAGAAAGTATCAAAAAGTACGTACCTAATAAAAATTTTTTTAATATACGGTCAATTTAACACCAAACGTTACTTGCTCTAGGTTTGTGTTGGATGATGTTCTTATATTGTGTTTGTATTGGATGATGTGTGATGATGTCTTTAGAGTTATATATATAATGTTGTATTTGTATTGGATAATTATGTTGTGTTCTTGGTACTCTTTTAAAAAGAAAATTTTTTATTAGGCACTTTTTTGAAAAAAAAAATTTATTAGGTACTTTTTTGGAAAAAAAATTTTTTATTAGGTACTTTTTAAAAATGAGCAAAGAAAGATAACGGAAAAGTTAACCCCAACAGTTAGTTGGTACTCTTTTGAAAAAATAAATTTTTGTTAGGTATTTTTTGAAAAATTTTTTTATCAGGTACTTTTTTGAAAAAAAAAATTTATTAGGTACTTTTTGACACTTTTCCCTAATAATAATTAAATGTCATTCACAACTAAAATAAATAGGAAAATTCTCAATGGTAGCCCCAAACTTTTGGCAATTCTCAATGGTAGCCAGTTTTTTAAAAAATTCTCAATGGTAGCCCCGAACTTTTTAAAAAGTTGCTTTCGTAGCCTTTATTTGTAAAAAACGTTAAGTTTTTGTTATTAAATGGTCATTTCGGTTTGTCAGGTTAACTAAGGCTAACTAAGGTTATTTTGGATCCAAACTTTCCCTCCAAATTTCCTCCCCTTTCTTTTGCGTCTCTCCCTTTTTAAATACCCATTCTCCTCCTTACTTCCCCCACTGCCAACCCTATGAAAATTTTCTTGTATTAGCCATGGCTGAAAAATGGGCAAAGATGAAGGTCTGCAACTGTGTGCTTAAGAAATACACTGACATCAAGATATCAGACTCAAGGAGCAACCCGGGAAGAGCTTACTACAAGTGCAACTTGTGTGGATTTTTTTCGTGGGTGAATGATTAACACCTACCGTGATGCAGCAGCACACAAAATCAAGCCTTTACACGCAAACTTCTCTTCGACCTTCAAATCCCCTCCCACAATTGTGTTCTTTGGTCTTCCTTCAAAGCATGAAATAGAGTACTAAGAAGAAGATGAATGCACAATGTTAAATGTAGTTAGGTGGGTGGGTTAATGTCTTAAATGCTGACCAACGTCAAAATATTATTTAACCATAGTTCAAAAATTTAGCGGAAACTTAACGTTTTTTACTAATAAAGGCTACGGAAGCAACTTTTTAAAAAGTTCGGAAACTGGCTACCATTGAGAATTGCCAAAAGTTTGGGGCTACCATTGAGAATTTTCCTTTTTATTTTAGTTGTGAATGACATTTAATTATTATTAGGGAAAAGTGTCAAAAAGTACCTAATATGTTAATCCTTCAATTTGTTTTAGCACATCATAAAGTTGAAGGTGCATTACACAACCCGAATGGCATTCGCCGATAGGCGAAAGTGCCAAATGGGCATGTAAAGGTTGTTTTCTCCTGGTCATCGGGGTGTATAGGAATTTGAAAGAATCCCGAATAACCATCTAAAAAGTAGAATAATGTATGATGTGCTAATCTTTCTAGGATCTGATCAATAAATGGGAGGGGAAAGTGATCTTTTATCGTAGCTTTATTGAGTTTGCGATAGTCAATGCAAACTCTCCAACCAGTTGTAGCACGAGAAGGGATCATATTCCCATCACTTCCTTTAACCATGGTCACTCCTCCTTTTTCCGGGACCACATGAATAGGACTAACCCATCTACTGTCAGAAATGGAGTAGATGATGCCAGCCTTAAGTAGTTTGAGAATCTCGTTCTTAACCACTTTTTTCATGTTTGGGTTTAAACGTCTTTGGGGCTCAATGGAAGAGGAGTGATCATTATCTAAGTGAATCCTGTGCATAGCAAGGTAATGACTGAATCCCTTGACATCATCTATAGTGTACCAAATGACCTCTCTTATTTTTTTAAAACATAAATCAATTTGGAGATAGAGTGGTCATCAAGCTTGGAATTCACTATCATCGGACAATGGTGATCATCATCAAGAAACTCATATTTTAAATTTGGGGGAAGGGGTTTCAATATTACCTCGGGAGGAGGCTTACAATACTCCTCCAATGTCGATCCTTCCTTCACAATCTCACAGATTTTTTCAAATTCACTATCTTCCTTGTCACAAACCTCGGCTTCATCTAGGATCACCTTCAATTGTTTTGCATCATCGAAAAAAACCAATGGATCATCATTCAAACTTCCACCAATGCATCATCTCTCCTTCTTGTACCACACATCTCTTCAAGTTCTCTATCAACAACTTGCATGCGGAAGACTTGCTCCATCATTGGCCTTTTCATGCATTTGGAGAACTGAAAAACTACTCTCTCATTTGCCACTTCCACAGAGATGGTGTCATCCTTGCAATTTACCACCACATTCAAAGTTTACAAAGCCGCTCTTCCAAGAATAAGGGGAGTATAAGGATCCTCTTCCATATCCATAACAATAAAATCACAAGGAACCACCAAGTGTCCCACTTGAATCGGGATGCCCTCAAACTCGCCACAAGGAATCTTAATACTGCGGTCGGCCAGCTGCACTGTTTTCCTTGAAGGCTAATAAACCTCAATTTTACCGTATATTTGGGCATAATATTTATGGATTATTCCTTGGTTTACGTGCATTTCCATCGCATTTGGTTGGTTTCATGCCCTTTTGTAGGGTATCATGTTTGTCGCTTGTTTTTGTAGAATGATCACCTATTTTCGAGCTTCAAAGCATGTTATCTTGGAGAAGACATAAAGTCGAGGAAGAAATAAGGACAAAAGGTGGAGAAAAGTCCAACTGAGCAAAGCAAGAAGCATTATGTATGAAAAGTCAACTTAAGTGCCGATGGAGGTCACCTCGCTCAAATTTTGGTGGATATGTTAATGGATGCCGAAAGTTGGGTTCGTTAGCTTCGAATCAACTGGTCACACGTCGAAATCGGAGTTATAACGAAGGAGATATAGCATTTTCAAAATGGTATGCTGAAAAAGAAGGAATCGATCGATCGATCTCATAAACAAAAATTTCCAGAATGTTGTTGAGTTAGTCAAGAGTGATCGACCGGTCGATCTACAAAGATCGATTGATCGATCTTATCCACGTGAGCAAATAGTAGCAGCAACCAGAAGAAGCAGCAAAATGTTATTAAAGGGAATCGATCCCACGTCCTACTGGACGCATGTCTGCAGCTCTACCAACTAGGCTCTTTGATCTTGATACAACTATTTTGCATGGGCTTGCTATATTCATTTATTTTTAATCTTAGGTAGTAGCAATTAGTTTAGGGTAGCGAGTTGCCATTTTTTATTTTTAATCTTCTTTCCTTTTTCTTATTTTTATTTTTATAAACCCTAGTTTCTTTTCTTAATTTTTCTTAGATTAAATTTAATTTCTTTCTTCAAGTATTTATTTTTATGGTTTATTATGGTTAGATTTTGTTGTTTTTATCTTTTGTTGAAATTTATTTAAAGTCTCAAGACATTTTTCAAGGAGTATTGGTGATAGATTCTTATGGGTATATGTTATTTAGTCTTCAATCATCCTCACACTTTGTGGGTAAATCCTAATCCTCATTATTTTTAGTATTTTAATATTTGTTTGTTGATTTTAGTTAGTTTATGATATTTTCATTTGTTCTTGATTATTTATTCTTGTCTTGTTCATTTTTATATTTTTGGTGTTAGAATGCTTATGTTACATGTTGATTATGATTTTGTTGGTTGTGATTATGATTAGTGAGTAGTTAGTTAGGGGTTAGGGTTAGCTCAATCCTTGTTGATGGCTTGATAATGATGGAATATTGGTTGATATTGGTTTGAATCACTAGTAGAATAAACCTAATTTGCTGCTATCTATTTGCTACTAAAATCTCAAACATAGCAAATAATGTAATTATTGCTACTGTTTTGACAATTTCATAGCAAAAAATAAAAACTACTATTTTTAAAATTAACAGCAAATAAAAAATCTTATTGTTGTTTTTTATTGAATAATAGCAAAAAGCTATAATACAAGTCATCCATTTCAAGTTGCTTTTTTCCATCGAGTGAAAAACCTTACACTGCTAATTATCCTTCAATTTTCTTTGATTCTTTTCGCACATAATAGTTTTTATTTGATGTGATTGTTTAACTAACAGCAAAAAGCTTTTGATTATTTGCTGCCCCTCCATTTGCCGCAATTCAAAATTGAGCAGCAAATAAACTCATTTGTATAGTAGCAAATGACCTTAATTCTACTAGTGAATGGGACTTAGTAGAAAGGTTGCTTTATCCATTGCTTAAGGGTTGTCATGGTTGCTTTTGGGAGGTCGATGAGGGTTGGATCCCGGAGTAATCTAAACCGTTGCTCAATGAATGGAGTCGGTTGCAAGGGATCGACGAGAGTTGAACCTTGCAATCGCCCCTTTAACTAGGAGATTTCCCCTCCGCCTACGAGTGTAACACCCGAATTTCCTCCTGTAACACCCCTGAATTTCCAACACCTTGAACGAAACCAAAAATCGTGAAGGACCGGAGGAAATTCGGGTGTTACAACGAGAGTACGGGAGGATTGACGGATAGTGGACTTTTTTTGCCCGATTTTCTTGTCTTCACTTATGAGAGTGAGGAGGATGAGATTTTCGGAGGTGATCCCAAGCCCGACCTAGGATCGGATCACTCATTGTATTGTGTTCCACTTCTCTCTAATCAAACCAAAGCAAAACAACGCCTCTACCATAGGATAACCGTCACAAGTGAGTTAACCCTATCCCGATTCTCCTTTGCTTTCATAGTGTTAGTTGTAGTCTAGCTCATCACCCATCCCCCTACATGATCCCTCAACACCTAAAGAGGCTCTAAGTCTCACAACTCGTCTCCCTGTGGATTGACCCCCTACTTTCCATTACACTTGTGTAGTTGTAATTAAGGGTGTTTATAAATTTTGTTTGATTAGAGGCTTTAGCGACGACCAAAAAAGTCCTTTATCAAAGGCCTAAGATCAAAGATGAGTCTTCTTGCTATAGATAAGAGCATTACACTGATGAAGGCCCCAAGATCTGCGAGGGCTCCCTTTGGCTCAAGACCACCAAGTTTAACTGGTAGATTGAAGGGCTCTGGGTCTCTTTCCTTCCTAGGGAGCTTCCCTTGAACCAGTGCACTCACTTGATGCGGTAGATTAATTACTTCTTCCTCCAACTTCTTCTTGTTTGTCAAGAGATCTTTCAAAAACTTTGCATACTTGGGCATTTGGGCCATAGCATCAAGAAAAGGAATGTTCATCTCAAGTTTCCCTATGTTCTTCAAGAATCGTTCAAACTGTTTATCAAGATGTTTCTCTACTCTCCTGTATGAAAACGAAACTGGAGGCACGTACACTCTCTCAGGCTCCTTAGAGAGCTCACTAGGCTTGGAATTGTCTTTCTTTAGTTGTTCACCTTTATCAACATCATTTTCCTTTTCTTCACTCCTTTTTTCAATCACAATTTTAAGAGGAGCTTCCTTTTCAACAACTTCACTACTATCACTTTCTGGAGCATCTTCTTGTGGTATAGATGGTCCTTCAAAAGCAGTCCCTGATCTTAGATGAATTGCCTTGAAAATTGCTGAGCATTGGAGGATTGAGCTGCAGGGTTTGGCTGTGCATTTCTCGGGAAAAGCGGTGGAGGTGGAGGGTTCGCAAGTTGAGCCAGCTGATTATCTACCATCTTTCCATGAGCATTTATCTTCTGAATTTGCCGAGTGAGGAGTTGATTTTTCTGTGAAAGAGCTTGTAGTTGTGCAAGGATTAGACTTTGAACGTCCGGAGCTATGGCTTGCTGATGTTGTTGCGGTTGAGGATTTACCGAAGAACCACCCTTGTTGCCATTGTTGAACCTGTGGCCCTGGTTTCTTGCTTGAGGAGGTCGGTATGCTTCATGACCTTGGTACCCTCCTTTATATCCCCGGTTATACCCTTGCTTGTGGTGAGGGTTCCCGCTGAAATTTTGTTGCCTATAGCCTTGGTTTTGCCCACCAAAGTTATTTACTGCAGCTACATGTTCAGAGTTCGAGCCACCACAGTATGAAGTATCATGATTGGTGCCACCACATATATCACAGCTGAAATGGGGGGAATTGATTGAAGAAACATTAGTAGAGGGAGACATTGTCGTTTTCAAGTCAAGCTTAGACAATTTCTTGTCAAGAAGTTCTAACTTAGCGTTTATAGCATCGGCCCCACTTAGCTCAAGCAATCCCTTTTGTTTACCTTCCTCTCACACCCCAAGAACAGTTATTTGCTACCTCTTCAATGGCATTCTTCACCTGATTTTGAGTGATTTTTGACAGTTGACCCCCGACACTCGAATCAAGCAAAGCTTTTGTACTATCATTCAAGCCATCATAAAAGAAGGTGTTGAGGTGATTTTCCCTAAACTCATGGTGAGGACATGCTCGGATTATTCTTTTAAACCTTGTCCAGGCCTCACTGAGGCTCTCATCATCATCTTGCGTAAATGCGGCGATCTTCTTTCTCCAATCTTGGGTTCTAACTGTAGGGTAGAACCTCTCCAAAAATGAGGTTCTCACTTTTGCCCAGGTTGTCAATGAATTAGGTTCCAAACATTTACACCAATCCCTAGCATCCCCTGCTAGGCTTGACCTGAAGAGATGAAGCTTCACATAGTCAGGACTACCGGAGCAAGGAGGAATGAGGTTGCATTCAAGAAATTTTTCTAAGTGCTCCAAATGGCACTCATTCTTCAAACCACTAAAAAGTTCCTCCTTCACCATTCGGGTATACTGCGTATGAATTTTGTAATTGGTTGCGGTAGTAGGGAGCCTATCCCTCCTTGAGGAGCATATCCTTCAGGAGCACCAAATTGTTCGAACAAGGGTTGAGGGTTCTGATTATTCTGATTCTCCATTTCGAACTCAGATTCTGCGTCAGATTGGTCTAGAGTAACAATGGGGTTGTTATCTTCTAGGTTTAAAGCTTGTTGATTTAACTGCCTGAGGGTTCGAAGATATCGATCAATGTCTGGGATATATAGTTCCAATGGTTGAGTTCCTCTTCTTCCACCTGGTCTCATGCATCAATCACTAGAAGAAACCATAAGCACTGACAATCATGTATAAAGAATATAAATGAATAACTACAAAAAATAATTTCTATGAACACTATGAACAAATACCACTAATAACTAGCTTTTAGAACAAAAACCGCGCCTCCCCGGCAACGGCGCCAAAAAGTGATCGGTTTTCTATCGTGAGTTGCAAGAGGGCCAACACCTTGGTGTTGTTACTTCCAAAACGTTGATCACTATTACCCAATTTCACTAAAATACAAAAGTATAGTGGCAAGACGGGATCGGATCCACAAGGAGGAGGTCTTGCACTTAAACTATATTAGAGGTAAGAGGGGGGTTGTTTTTAGATTTTTGTTTGGTTAATATGTCTTCAATCAAGAAAACAAGTGTGATAATGAATTAAGCAATTAAGAACAAGCTATGACATGGGGAGTCCATTCATCGTCATGCAAGGGGTTACACAATTAATAAAACATAATGATTAAAACGAGCGTAAAAATGAATGAAGCTAGCTCTTATGTGTCATCTCGGCTTCTCGGCCTTGGTGAATTAGACATACAAATCAGGGTGGAGTGTGGGCTTCTTGGCCTTGAACTCAACTAATCCATAAGTCTTATCTTAAATCCTAGCTCATGATAATGCAACTAACTTGATGGACATGAAGGCTACTAAAAACATCATCATATACACACCTTCTTGGGTTAGTAGATGACTAATGATGGTTTCAAGCTTCTTGGCTTTTCAACCATCAACATGAGAATGATAACTAAACATATCATCAAGAGAAATCACAAAATCAACTAAGTTTAGTGAAGTGGGGAGCACTTGCACTCCTTCTTGGGATAGCTCATGAACCAAACCTCACTAAACTAGCATCACTCAAGCTCTATAATCGAAAATCTAGCACATACACCCCATTACATATTGATGAACTTCTTTACCCCATGCCCTAGAAGCTAAATTACTCACACATCATGGATATAAGCATGAAAATAGGCATGTGACACAAGTCAAGCATAATTAAGAATCAAGAAGTAAGAATAACCACCTTTCAGCTCTAACAACTAGGAAAAACTAACATGCAAGTGTTGAATTAGAAGTAAAAGCATGCAATGAGTTACTTTAACTAAGGATAAGGTAAAATCTAACAACTAGAAGCAAGTATCAACTAAGAAAACCACATGCAAGGAGAAATATAAAGATGGAAATAAAATCTGAAAATTTCATTAACTAATAGAATATACTTACAAGATCTTACTTTCTTGAAGTAAGGGTAAGATTGAGCACAACTAGGAACTAAGAAATGTTTTTTCCTTGGATCTTCACCTTAAATTCAGCTAAAGGGAGCAAATCCCACCATAAATGAGCTTTAGAATTGAAGACAAGAGTAAATGAACTAAAAACTACTCTATTCTAATGTTTCTGCCTGCCTGGTTACATTTCGTGGAGACCATATATATACAAGAAAATCTAAGGACAATAGAGTAAATATGCCAAAGAAACAAAAGATGACCCGCTGCACAGGTGCTCGAACGAGCATAATAGGTGCTCGAACGAGCACAAGACTCCAGGTGCTACTGACTGCTAAATGCACAAGTGCTCGAACGAGCATTTCATGTGCTCGAATGAGCATCAGCCTCCAGGACCTACTGACTGCCAACCAACAAATGCTCGAACGAGCATCTCAGACGCTCGAACGAGCACCATAGCCCAGTGGCTTCTGATTGTTGGATTGTCTTTGCCATGGACGAGCACCATAGTGCCTTGAACGAGCACTGGACTTCAAGGTGCTGGAAAGCTCTTTGGATGCAAGGAATGGATTCCGCGCTTTGCGAAAAGATGAGATGAGTCGCTCATGCTATCGAATCACGTCCCGAAGGCGAGGAACCTACACAAATGAGCAAATTAAGTAGGGGAGGGGGAAAAGAGGCAAACAAAGACAAAGGGGGAAAATGCAATAGAATGCACCTAAGTGAACTAAAATGTACAAGAATGCAAATATCAATAACCAAGTCAAATTATGAACAATTAAATAACATAACAAGGGTAGAAAGCAATTAAATATGCGGGAAATGGACTCAATGACTACCCGATGAGTGACGTAAAACGCACTCATCACACATCAATAACTTTTACTGATGTTTCCAAAATCAACCTCCATTGTGTTTGACCGACTTATTACTAAAAATTCAGCTTGAACCGTTTGAATGATCATATTACCACGAACATTTACACAAATAATCTTTATAGAACAAACTAATATACTAAAGAACTAAACAATCAAAATTAAAATGCAAGTAAGCTCCACTTCATTTAATCATCAGTTTCATTCCCCGAACATTATACTAAACAAAATAATTGAATTAAAAGTAAATTTGAATAGAAAAGGGAAGGTGAAAAAGTAATACAGTCAACCCTAATAGATAAAAAAAGTTAAAAGAAAAAGAAAATTGAATAAAAAATGGAAGGTTACTTGAATATGAAATCACAAAACAAAAGTTAAAATAATCAATTAGATCAAAGAAGAAAATAAACAAATCATCAGAACTGATGCATCAAATTAAACGACAAAGTTTAACCCTTACAAAAATACAAATATATACTCGTAGATCAAGCATTAAAATTTAAGATCACCATTGCATCACAATTATCCAAATAATTTGACAATTGAACATCGAAAAAATTGGAAACTAAGTTAAAATAAAAAGGCAACAAAAGCAAATAATCTGACAATTGAACATCGAATAAAAATTCAAAAAAGCTAAAAATATCAAATCATTAAAACCTCCAAAATCCCCAAACAAAGAAACTTAGAATACTTTGAATGAAAGAGGAATAAGGTGCTACCTTTAATGAAATGAAACAGGGGTAAAATGCTCAAATTCATACTTAACGGAGCTTAAACGTTTTTACCCTAATAATGTTACGGTAGTTAATTTTTCAAGAGTTGAGTGCTATTTTGTGGAAAAAGTTTTAAGAATTGCTACCTCTCGTCTTTTGCCATAGTTGGTGCTTATCATATACAATATCCCATTTTTTTACTATTTGAAACCGATTTTGATTGATTAAGACTTATTTTATATTGTTTTTTAAATATTACACACATAATATCTTAATTTTACTGGACCTTCTTATCGACAAAGGAGTGATTGATCCCAGGTTTGGTATGTGCCCGTTTTGTGATATCGCAATTGAGTCCAATTCTCACGATTTGTTTTCTTGTAGCTTTTCATGGAAAATTTGGATGGAAATACTTCAGTGGTGGGGAGTCTCCGGGGTCCTTCATAACAAATGCCCCCATTTTTCACTTGCTTGGAAAGGTTTGGTCCCCAAAAGCTACAGAGGAAAACTTTGGCTCCTGACTTTTGGCTGTGTGCTATGGTCAATATGGTTTGAAAGAAACACTTAAGTTTCAAAATGGTGTACGAGATTTTGAGAAACTTCTATATTCTATAAAATTGAGAGTATGTACTTGGGCAAAGGAGCTACTTGGTGTGAACTTCATATCTATCCCGTGCGCCACCAACAATGTTTTAGCTGCTCTACTATCGTGATATATCATTGTATTGATGATCCTATGTATATGTTTGTAGGTGTTTTTGTTTTCTTGATGTCTCCACATAGTATGGGGTGATATGTTTATTGGTGTTTGGTGGTTTAGTTTTTTTCCTTTTAGCTGGATGTGTAAGGTGTAGGATCCCATTGTATTGGTGTGTAGGATGTTTTTGTTTTGACTTTCAGCTGCATGCACCACTCACATGCTGTTTTGAGTGGCCTGTCTCCTGGTCCCTTTATCCAATGGCTTTTTTCCCCTCGCGGGGTTTTTTATGCCGGCGGGTTTGGGGCTTCCAAGTCACAGTGGTATTTTCTTTTGAGATTAATAGATATCCGCAATTCTCAAAAAAATAATAATTTACTATTTAATCTTTTTTTGGTGAATAAAAAAAGCATTAGAAAATACTCCCTCTTATTCGGCCTACGTGTCCATTTAATTTTTTTTATCACTATTCACATATCACTCTTAATTTTTATTTTGTTTTTAATTTATAAGTTAATACATATTTAAGAGAGATTTTGTTTGATTTTTCTCACTGCAAAGATTATAAAACTAATCACATCATACCATCATACATACAATACTATAAAAAAATAAAAATTTCACATGACGATTCATGGAGTTTTTCATTAGTTATACATACAGTACTATAAAAGAACTGGAAAATTCCACATGACGATTTCATGGAGTTTTGCATTAGTTATGATTTTAAGTTTACGTAAGTTTTTAAAAACGTTTTTATTTAATTTGTTGTGCGACAACAAAAGTAAAGATTGAAAAACAATAATGGAAAGCAAATAAAATTCAAAAAAAAAATAGAAAATCACGCCGAGAAATTTAACGTGATTCACTATCAATATGATAGCTACATCCACCGACACCGAGAATAAACTTTTCACTATAAACCGGGAGATTACAAGAGGAACAAGAAGCCACAACAATGGCTCTCCTAGCTTTGTTCTCTCTTAGTTTTCATCACTTTGTGTTGCACGCCTAAATATAGTATACCACTAAATAAAAAGAAACTTGGTTAAGTAAAACAAAATAAATCGTCAAAAAACAAGAATAATCATCCAAAACGTGGAAAAAAACTAACTTCCCGCAAAAACCGCAGTGCTCGTGCCCCGCATAGATCTATGCGCCCCACGCATTACACTCTTCCCAAAACACACTATTAAAAAACATGGAGTTTCTTGACACTTTATTTTAGACGCTTGAGTAACGTCTTAAAAAAACGAAGCCTTTAGACACTTAATTTTTGATGTTTAAATGCGTGGAAATATTGATTATAAGCGTCAAAAAAAGGAAAAAACTTAAAAAAGAACCGCCTCTTAAGTTCCCAAAGAAATTCAAAACCCGCTTCTTTTCCCTTTCACGTACTCAAAGCAAACACGCTCCCCTTTCACATACACAAAAGGCACAGTTCCATCTCCAAAACCCTAGCAGCACTGGTAATCCTCCATTACTACTGGCGACCCTGTAGCAGAACCATCCTCTTCTACGATGGTTGTCCTCCAAACCCACTCTCGTCCTGCAGCAGTAGTCCTCCAAACCGTACTGTACTTCCTCCAAATGAATTGTGTCGGCCTGCATTTGTAAACCCCAGGTAATTTTAATGTGTTTTTTTTTCTTTTTTTTCTTGTAAATTCTTGTACCTATTATCCGAATTGTGTTAAGGTTGGTTTTCTTTTTGTTTCTTGAAAATTTCTTGTAAAATTTCTACATCAGTACATACACTTCTTTTGTTTTGTGTTAATTCTGATTTTTTTTCGTTTTCTTTCTTGGAAATTTCTGTACCAGTGAATGTGTTAAATTGTGTTACTTTTTCTTCTAAATTTTAAGTGGACTTTGATTTGATTTTGTGATGTGCCAAAATTGTGGGGTTTTTATATGGAAAAATTTAATTCATATGTTTATAGTTTAATTCTTCATGTTTTTATAGGTTTTGAAGTTCTTTCTTCAAATTCATGTGATGTGTTAAATTATGGTAGTCTATGCTTGCACTTAGAGTTTGATTCTTCATGATAATAGTATTTGGGCTTTTTCATGTTTTTGTGCTTCAAAGTCTATATCTTTATGGGTTGTACTCAATTATGCAATGATTTAATTGAGATTGACTTGTTGGAGGGTGGTGATCTTATGGTAGAAAATGAATGTGTGTTTTACTTTGACGCTTGAAGATGGTTATGCATCAGATCCACGTCCTAGCTTAATCCAGAATCGTTATTTAATATTAATTTAAATTTATTTAATAAGGATCCAAAAAAGGACAATTGATATTTATTTCTAATAGATTTGAAAATATTAAACAATTTGAAAATTTGTTGGAGTGATTGAACATCTATATGTTTGTTGTATGCATGGAATTTTTTAGTCTTACTATTACATAATATGCATAAGATGTCTTAATATATTTGATAAGAGTTGGATAAATAAACAAAGAAATACAGAAGCTTATATAAAGGGGTTAGTTACTTTATGGAATTTGCAAAGAAAGGAACACAAAATAGTTTTATTAGATCCCCTTGTTGCAAGTGTCAAAATAATAGGAAAAAAAAAATTACTACTAGAGGAGGTTGAAAGACACATTTTGTTTAAAAGGCTTTATAAAGAATAGGGATTCCATTTATAGCTTCCAATGAATAAGAAAACTTAAGTCAAGATGATATATCGGGGCTACTTCGAGATGCTTTTGGATCAAATATTTTAGGTTGGTAATGAGCATAATGATGAGGGGTTAGCTAATGAGACAATAGAGGAACCTTAATTTCAATATGAATCTGATGGATTTCCTACACAACAACCTGATGTGAACTCTTTTTTAGAAGATCTTTAAAAAAAGTCAAATTTAGCAAGCTTTATGAAGCTTCCAATGAACCAATTTATGAAGGTTGTACTTCCTTTTCAAAGCTATCATTCATCTTGCACCTTTTTCATCTTAAGTGCTTGTTTAAGTGGCCGGATAAATCACTCTCAATGTTGATTGATCTTTTACAAGATGCATTTCCACAAATAAAAAATTTTCCTTCTTCATACTACCAAGCCAAGAAATTAATCATGGATTTAGGTTTGGGATATGAATAGATCCATGCGTGTCCTAATGATTGCACATTATATTGGAGTGAGATGGCGGGAAAGGTTTCGTAACCTAAATGTTCATGTTCAAGATGGAAGAGTGAAACAGATAAGGGTATGGTTCCAGCAAAGGTGTTGAGATATTTTCCTTTGATTCCTAGATTAACAAGGATGTATATGTCATCTAAGATATCCAAGGATATGAGATGGCATGATGAATGTAGACATGACGATGGAGTTCTTAGACACCTGGCTGATGGACAAGCATGGAAGGAATTTAATGTACGATATCTAGGGTTTTCTAATGATGTTCGTAGTGTTAGACTTGGTCTTGCTAGTGATGGGCTCAATCCTTATCGTCTAATGAACACAACATATAATACATGGCCAATAATTTTAATTTTAATTCCTTATAACTTACCTCCATGGTCGTGTATGAAGCCATCTTCATTTGTTTTGTCGATGATCATTCCTAGTAAGAAAGGGCCAGGGAATAATATTGACATTTATAGGTGTCCGTTGATAATTGTTGTGGAAAGGTGTCAATGCTTTTAATTCATACACTAATGTGAATTTCAAACTTCAAGCCGCTTTAATGTGGACAATTAACGACTTTCCAGCTTACGCCATATTATCCACATGGAGTACTAAGGGTTATAATGCTTGTCCGGAGTATAATTACTCAAGAACCTATACTCGAGTCGAAAATAAGATATGTTTCGTAGGACATCATAAATGGTTGCTTAGGGATCATCCTTTTAGATTTCAAACTATAGTTTGTTTGATGGGACTGATTAACATGGTAGTGCTCCTTTAGCTATGACTGGCTCTGACGTTTTAAGAGAAAAACAAACTTTAGAGTCTGAGTATTGGAAAACTCAAAAGTCATATAAAAGACGAAAATGACAGTCAATAAGTGATATTGATGTCAATAATCCTATGATTCTTTGGACTAAGAGTAGTATAATTTTTGACCTTCTTTATTGGGATCATTATGTTCTTCATCACAACTTAGTAGGGATGACAATGAGTCGGACTTGGCTCGGATTATACGTACTCCGACTTTGCTCCGGATAATAGTCGGACTTTTGTTTTCAGTCCACCTCCACTCGGAGTCGGATTATGCATACTCCAAGTTTGCCCCGACTCGGACTCTCGGCTCTCCAACGGAGTCGGATTATTATCAAGCAGTATCGTTGTGATATTGTACTAATGATTTTAAAACATAAAAAAATTAATAAAATATGTTTTTCAAATACAATTTAACAAAAAAATATGTACTTTAATTTGAATTCAATTTTAACAAGAGAAATAATCTTACTACTACAATTTAACAAAATTTTCTCGTATTTTGATTTGGCATATTTTATTTCTCTTGATTACATTTGTCGTATCTTGATTCATTAATCTAAATAAAAATACCACGTAGTTTTTCAAAATCGAAAATTACAATTACTATGAGAGAGAGCTTGAATTAGTCATGTCTAGAGTTTTAAAGGAAACAAAATATTAGTGTAAAAGTCAAATTCATAGTCGGATGTCCTTCAGGGTCGGAGTCGGAGTCGGAGTCGGATGACTTTTTCCTTGGACTCGAATTGGATTATTTTCCTCGAATCAAGTCGGACTAGGACTGAATTGTCATCCCTACAACTTAGATGTCATGCATATAGAGAAAAATATGTGAGATAATCTACTTGGAACTTTAATGAATATAGATGGAAAAAGTAAAGATAATGAATTCGCTCGCATCTTTTTTGAACATAGAATCATTATTATTTTTATCATCCATCTAATCTTTTTCATATTACTTTTCAGTGCTTATGGTAGAAATGTAGTTACTAGTTTTTTCATGTTATGTACAATTTTGGCTACAATAGGATGAAGTAGATATGATAATGACTTATATAAACTTTTATATATTCATGGGGAGTTTGATAGGGTAATCCCATATTTGAAAATAATTGTTGGCCTTGAACCATAAATAGTGCGTATATATTTTGACTAAAATTTGTGCATTTTGTTTAATATGTAGCAGATTTTTGCTGCTGATGTTCATATTATGACCAACAAATCATCTTTTACAAACGTCTTGACACTAAAGTGCAATATTGCAACATAATGACAACAAATTTGGAGGCCTTTAACTTTTGACAACCTTTTAGCTCTATAGATTTTGCTCTCTTTAATATTGACGAATGTATGTGTGTATGTGAATATTCAAATTAGGTATTTGCAACATCGACGAAAGTATGTGCGTATATGAATATCGAATTCTAATACTTTCGTGGATATGATTGATTTGATTTGACATTTGTTGGTAATTATGTATGTTTGATGAATTTTATATGGTATTGAAAAGGCTAACATATATTGGGTGATGATAAATAATTATGGCTTTAAAGGGTTTATTTTCATTTAGACGTATAAAAGTGTCTACAATATTAAGCATTTTCCAACACTTAAAACCGTCTAAAAAATTTAGCATTTTCGACATGAGAAAGCTTTGAAAATATTGAACATTTTCCACGTTTCAAAGCATCTAAAATCGTGAAATTGTAGTATGGTTTTAAGGCGCGAAATCTTTTTTCCCACAATAAAAAACGTCGGAAAATATATCGACTGAAATAACCATCGGAAAAAAAGCGTCGATAATTTGCAACTCAAGTCTTTTAGAAGCTTTGCCAACCGTCAAAAATATATTTCCCGACACTTAAAATCGTCGAAAACACCATTGTTTTTCGTCGAAAAGCTCCGTGTTTTTTTTCTAATGTGTACAAAAGCTTCTCCGCGCCCTTGATGTGCTCGATTTAGAGCACATTTATAGCCCTACTTTGTTGTCGTATCTCGGTGTTTTACATTGGTTTTATGCTCTATACACTCGATTTTACCTTGATCTTGTCTCCATGGTGTTTAGAGATCATTTTAGGTGTTTTCGGGAGATTTCGAGGTGATTCGGGTTGAGTTCGAGGCTTAGACATCAAAGTCAAAGATAATGCACGCGTTTCGAGGTGCTCACATGTGTTTCGGGTCATCCCCGAAGATATCACGATGATCGGAGCTCGTTTCGAGGTGATTCGGGTTAGTTTGAGGCTTAGACGTCGTGGTCGAAGAAGTGGCACGCGTTTCGAGGCCCCCACAAGTGTTTCGGGTCACCCCCGAAAATATCGCAAAGTTCGGAGCTCGTTTGATGATGAATTGGAGGTGCAAGGAGTCAAAGGCAGCTAGATTCGGTCGAATCCATAGGGCCCTTCGGTCGAATGCAAGAAGAGCAAACCAATCCAAAGCCAAGGGTCACTGGAAATACCGAATTCCACATTCATTCGGTCGAATGTGTGGATTCGGTCGAATCCAGTTTGCGATTCAGTCGAAGCTAACTTGTAGCTTCCAAAGGAAAGTTCAGCACAATCTGGAAAGGCCGAATTTGGACCAGATTCGGTCGAATCTGGCCAATTCGGGCGAATCTGCATAGGATCAGCGATTTGCGTTTTTCTTTTTAAGCTTTCCACGTAGGATCTTTTTAGGGCTTTTAACCCCAACTCTGTAGCCTATTTAAGGGCACTCTTAGGGTCATAAACCCTATGCATTGATAGAGAGAAACCCTCTACTCTATTGAACATCACTTTAATGCTTTAATTTCAATTCCAAACCCTAGATTAGATTTCTATTGCTTTCTTTTACATCCAAGTCTTGTAATTTCATTTCCTTTACATTCAAGCACCTTTATTTATGTAAGTTTATCTTTCTATCTTTCTTTATTGCTTTCATTTACTTTGTTTATGGTTCATTCATGTCATTTAATGCTTTCCTCCTTTCATGCTTCATTTATTATTTTTAATCTTGTTTCTTTGCTTTCATTTATTGTTCTTACTTGTTTGTTGCTTTCTAGAGTAGTAAGTAGTTAGAGTTATCGCTTTGTCTTTCATTATTGTTGGTTTATTTCTTGCCCTAATGCTTTCAATCATGTTTTCTTACTTGTTCTTAGTTGTTTTCATTTCAAACATGCTAGAGTAGACTTCTTAGGGGTTTTGGTTTAGTGAAACCCTAGGTTTGGTGAATGTTGTTCATATGCTAGATTAGGGTTGAGGTTGTTGTGGTTTGATTGATTGATATTCGATACGTATCTTGTCCTGCCACTCCCTTGTGAGACATAGGGCGATTATGGGTCGTTCGTATTGACTATATGTCATCAACTTCCCCATGTCATCTAGAGTGTCTCGATTGGGCTACGTTCAATCTCCCTTGACTCAGCTTTGTTTGAGAACATAGTATCGACCTAGGGTGAATCCTCACCAACCCCGTTTGTTTCTTATCGTTATCTTAATCTTGTTTATCGCTTTCCTTAGTTTAGTTTGAAACACCCACCTACATACACACACTCTTTCCATCTACACTTAGCACTTGACCTTTCTTACCCTTGTTCCTTGTGGTTCGATCCCCAAACTTACCTCTATACACGTTATAGTTGTAACTAGGGTGTTTTATAAATGTGTTTGATTAGCTTAGGTTCTTAGCGTAAAACGACGCGTTAAAAACCTGTTATCAGCCCTGCATGTAATACTCCGCACCTCGCGCATCCGCGCCACGCGTAGGTCTCCGCACCCCGCGCATCCAACATTTTTGACCCACACTTGATTCATCTTCGTCATGATCTTGGACTTGGTTTGAGTCACAAAAATCCCAACATGATCAAATCATACAATCATACATTACTTAATACTAAAGGATAGAAAAAATGCAAATGATGCTTTTATAAAGCTTTATCAAATGAAATTATTTTTAGAAAAATTTGCCAAGAATAATCCCAACTATCACCCGTTAGCCAAAAATAATCCCAACTATCGATTATTTTTTAATAATCCTAACTATTCATCCAATTTGCTCAAAACAGTCCCACACCCTCAATTGGGTGATATTGTAGTTGCTTCGAATTTGAGCAGGGATGATGTTTCTGATTATGATGAAAAGTAATGAAGAAGGGACACATGCTGCGAATGAGCACAAAGATCAGAAGAAATTTAAATAGTATTGTGGGACTGTTTTGAGCAAATTCGATGAATAGTTAGGATTATTAATAAATAATCGATAGTTGGGACTGTTTTTGGCCAACGGGTGATAGTTGAGATTATTCTTGACAAATTTTCCTTATTTTTACAGGTTCAAATGTTATTGTAGAACATTCAAATCATGTTCATTATAATATGCAATTGCATCAAATCTTTATTTATATGTATTTTTATACTAATTAATTTCGTGCATTGCACGCTTTCGTATATAAATTTTTTATAATATTTAATTAAGAATACTTAAAAATATTAAAAATTAAAATATTGACAAGTGTATAAAAGACAAATGAATCATTAACTCAAAAAAAAGACAAATGAATCATATCTTATCATCACATATCATCATATCATCATATCATACTAACTACTAATACAATAAAAGGATATGACATATTTCAATGTTGCAAGAGAGGTTTTTCCACCCAATAAAACTTTCCACAATAAAAACTATCAAATACATATTATGTTAAGTTTTTGATTGAATTTAATATTGACTTTCCTAATATATAAAATATTGATTATATATATCAATATGTATGGGATAAAAATTATTTCATTGTGCAATCATATATATTAGTATATCTATTTAGGAAAATTACAAAAACAATTAATAGCCAATAATTATGATTAAGAATATTTGTAGCATGTCATGAATGAAGTGTTTGTTTTGCATGGCTATACAAAATGTTCATTTCATAGGAGTAGTTAGATATAATGCTTTAACACTAATTTAGCCTTTGTTTAGTAAATTATGAATTGATATGTTTACTTAGAAAAATCATATTACATGGTAAGAAAATTTTCATTAGTAAAATTACTTTTTATTGATAAAAATAGATTAATTTTACTAATAATTTTTTAAATTAGTAAAATTTTGTTATAAGTATTCAATTAAAAAAATCATACATATTATTAAATAAATACATCCGTGCATTACACGGGAACATATACTAGTTACCAATAAAAGAATCTGTCCATACCCATATTCAACGAAAGTTTCTAGAAGCATAATTCTACTCTATTAGAGAGTGTCATTTACCAAATAAAAGCACGTAGCAATAGCTCAAGTATATAAACTACTTGCTCACTACAATTTTCAAACAAATTATAAAACTGCATTTTATTCAAAATTTTCTGAATCAAATTTTGTTCAAATTTATAACATTCTTGTAAGTTTTCGAGTTTCTTGAAACTTTTAGTTCAAATATTTCTGTGAATGTGATAATTGAGCTCTTGCACTTTCTTTTGTTGTCTGCTGATTAACAACGTGAATTCAAATCAATTCTTCATGGTGAGCTATATCAATTAATTCTTTGTGGTCATTCTAACTCTTGTTCAAATCTATTTTTTTTAATAAATCTGAGGTATGGTTTTAGTATTCTAGTTTATGTTGATGCGAATCTCTAGTTTGTACCAAGTGTGGAGACGCTAGGTTCCCGTACGATTTGTAGATTTTGTTATAATTATATTGTTGATCAATTTATAATGTTTTAAATCCAACGATATGCTAAGAGGTTCTAGGAATGTTATATCTCTAAAATTTTGATGCAATTTTCACTCTTTGTTTGTGTATCGGTTTTCATTTCTGTTAGCTATGGAAAAACAATTTTAATTTCATTGCTCTTCATGATTACATTTTACTCTACATCTATAATACTTATTGAATTGCAAATGAATTTGAGATTTAGTCTTGTGAAATTAGTTCATGTTAATAAATTGTTTCTATTTGTGCCGATTTTGTGATGATGCCGTAGATATTTTAGTAGTGTTTTGTTATTTCTCTTGTAATGATTTGTAAAGGTTTTAAACAAATTTTATAACTCTCAAATTTTTTGGTGCGATTTTGTGTATAGACTGTAGAGTTTAAATTTTCATAGTTATCCTAATATAAAATTAACATTACATGATTTTATATTGATTCTGAAGTGATGTATATTTCTGGTAATAATAAAATGGAAGATCAAGTGAAATTCATTGTCGAGGAAGTTTGTAAGGCAGTAGAAGAAAACGGTCAGTTCATCATTGGCCAATTGAAAGCTCTGTTCGAAAGCAAGGGAAAAGAAAATGAAGATGACGTCCCTGTATTTTATACATTTTCATTCATCTATGATTTGAAGCATTTGTTGTCTGTAAGTTTGTGTGTGTTTTCATATTTATTATTAATATTTGATGTTGAATTATTTCTTTTTCCAGGAAATACTTTATGGATATGAGGTTGTGAATTGGATTGGAATAGGCAGTTTTGGATCGGTGTATCTGGTTAAAGATAAGGATATTGGAGAACCCTATGCTATGAAGATCAAACTGTTGGTGGATAATGAGGTTACAATAACAATTTGTTAGAGCAAATGCTCTATAATGGAGATTCTAATTTACAAAGAATGATAAAGAATCCAAAATGTAAAGAAACAATCAAACACACCAAGAATTGAAAGGTGGAAATCCTAATATCAAATTGATATATTAGACTATAAAACCACCCAAAGAATGAAGACAATTGTATTGATTAGTTCTTGACTACACACACTAATCAATTCTAACAATGGAGATGAAAAACTATAGAGATTACAAGAGTAAATTGTAAAAACCCCCATTTACTCAAGAACCCTAATTAATGTGGCTCACTCTCTACTAATTTAATCTCACTTGTGTTTCCCTCTTGATTACAATGTAATTGTCTTAAATTACTTCTCTAATGATGTTTACATTGGGTATTTATAAGCTATGACAAACAAAAAAAAGCCCAAACAATAACTCCTTTCAAAATAGAATGTTGCATGCTGGACTTAAGAAGCCGCTCGACTGGGTCGAGCCAACCTGCACGACTCGAGCAACCTACAGGTGAGGTGGAGCAAAACAATTTGAGTGGTCGAGCCGTAAGTCGAGCAAAGGATATTAACATTCTGACCTTGTTTGATGTGTTTCTTTATATACCCACGTAATGTAAACACAAAAACTCCTCAACAACAAGTCAAAACACATTGAGATTAAGAGTTACAATCTAACAAATCTCCACCTTGACGAAATAATCTCAATCCCGTCAAACACAACACCATCAATCATCTCCCAAAAACAATTTATCATAATGATGAACTCCACCTCAAAGAGGTGCCCCTCCCTCAAAGGGAGTAAACCCATGACACATGAAACTAAGCAAATGAGTTTGAGTCAAGCTCAAACACAACCCCGATCAAAGACCACCACAAGTCCAACCATAAGCCCATTGGAATCATAGGACCAAGCACTCTACCCAAGACAACCGAGCCCCAAGCTACAAAGTCTTGAAAATGCCACAACCTCCTATCAATGCAAACCATATCATGACTACACATAAGACCACATTCCACCAATGCTCGCTTACTAACCAAGTTGACACATCTTCGATCTATCACATTGCTACCCATCATTGTCATGCCATCATCAACTATCATATCACTCCATGAATATGATACCCATTCCTTTAAGGTACACAACGCAATGTCTCCACCTAACTTAGGTGCACACACATCATCAACATCATCCTTCTTAGCTAGAGTAACACTGCTACAACCTCCACCTTCTTCTTGGCCCTAAAAGAACCACAAGCCCGGAGATTAGCACACTCTACAAAGGTAACCAAAAACATGAATGTGACGTGTAAGGATCCCACAAGTACCTCTTAACCCGAACTTTTTCTTTTAAACTTATTTTCCAAAGTATTTGGAAATATAAGAGTCACTTCAAACTAATTTGGAAAATAAGCTTCAAACAAAATCGCTCCTAGAAGCAGCGATTTTCTACCCTATTGGGCTGGAAAACGGACCAGTTAAGGAAAATCGCTCTTAGGAGCAGCGATTTTGCCTGAGATTAATTTTGTTCTTTCTAAAGGAAAATCGCTGTTTTGATCAGCGATTTGTGTTGTGTTCCCTTTTCTTTTTTGTATGTATGAGCAATAAATATCATGGAAAAGTCTATTAGCTCTACCAAGAACAAACCCATCATGTAAAGCTAATACTCTAATAGACTTTAATATTACATCTGACTTTTTAATAGAATACAGTAGAGTGTTAATCT
Source organism: Amaranthus palmeri (assembly GCA_019776075.1). Taxonomy (NCBI): domain Eukaryota; kingdom Viridiplantae; phylum Streptophyta; class Magnoliopsida; order Caryophyllales; family Amaranthaceae; genus Amaranthus; species Amaranthus palmeri. The sequence continues at coordinate 95,787 of JAAKBH010000153.1, forward strand.
CGGGTCACTCTCGGGTCAAGTCGGTTAGTCGTGGTTCGGTTGAAGATCGGTTATTCGAGCTATCGGGTTAGCATCGGTTCGGTGTCGGTTGAAGTTCATGTCGAGTGTTAATCGGTGTCGGGTTGTCATCGGTTAACAATTGGTTTGATTTTGTCGAGTACAGATCGGGTTCGGGTTTTAATTACTATCGGCTACGTATTACTAATTACTATCGATCGAGTCAATATCAAATTAAGTTGTTTGTCATTTTTTAATTAATGACAAGATTCCTTTTACTTAAAGACAAATAGTTAAAATGCAAATCAACTAGTGATCATTATTATTTTGTTACTTTTTACTTGTTTGACTGGAAATTTAAATTATAAAGTTTTATTAATTTTCATCTAATACGATTAAAAGTAGTTAAATATACATTGACCGCTGATTATTAACTTTAAATATATAAAACCATGTATTTATAAAATTTAATTTATTAAAATATCTATCAATTTATTAGATAAAATAATAAAATGATTGAATATGAGTATCATACTTCTATGTTCAAAATTGGTTTAAGTTTAAAGCAATTCGATCTAAAATTTGTTCGGGTTTTGTCGGATCGAGTTCGATTTCGAGCACTTTCGGGTCGGGGCACTTTTGAATAGCTCTAGGTATGAGTAGGATTTATATTACATCCACTTATGAGAAATTTATTTATGTAGCATGAGATTGAGGACCATGAATTTATTTAAGTAAATTGCTATTCGTACATTTTTGTATTTATCTATAACTATATTTTCTTTGTTTATTGTCAATAGTATACGTACGAAACTCGTTTGCATGCTCATAAGATAACTCTGTACTTTCCTACTCATGACAGCTGTATTTATCTATAACTGTATTCTATTAAAAAGTCAGATGTAATATAATAGTCTATTAGCATTACATGATGGGTTTGTTCTTGGTAGAGCTAATACGCTTTTCCATTATATTTATTGCTCATACAAACAAAAAAAGAAAAGGAGAACACAGCACAAATCGCTGATCAAAGCAGCGATTTCCCTTTAGAAAGAACAAAATTAATTTCAAGCAAAATCGCTGCTCCTAAGAGCGATTTTTCTTAACTGGTCCGTTTTCCAGCCCAATAGGGTAGAAAATCGCTGCTTCTAGGAGCGATTTTGTTTGAAGCTTATTTTCCAAATTAGTTTGGGGTGACTCTTATATTTCCAAATACTTTGGAAAATAAGTTTAAAAAAAAAAAAGTTCTCTTAATCCTCCCCGAATTTCCCAAGAAGACACCCTTCTTGACCCGTAACTTAAAATCGTTTCCCATACAAGCAGAAGCCATGTCACCAAAGAACCATACTCCGGAGTATTTTTGAAGCGCCAACTTCACCACTTTGGCATCCAGCATCTCGCTTAATCTCACTTGTAACCACAACGAATAACGAGCCAAACCATGTAGAGCCATAACCATTCTTACCATCCACCCACATCTTATCCATCTACCTAAACCCCTTTGCTTCCCGATTTCTTTCTTTAACATAATCTTCCAACCCTTGAACACCCCAAAGATCTCATCATCATGCTCCAAGAAATAAACCCATCTGTATAAGTAAGCAAACACCGGTAGATACCATGTGATGGAACCGAGAAAAGACTCCACATCACGGAGTGACTATATAAACGAGAGAACACGTTTTATTCACAACCATCTTGAAGCTAACCCATCTTTACTTGTAAAGAACACCAAGCTCACAAGATCCAATAGAACCCAAATATCTCTCACCAACTAGACCAATCTTGGATAGAACTCCCAAGTCTCTCTCAATCATATGCCCATGTCTCAAATGCCACAAAGAAATATGATGCTCGTCAAACAACAAAGAACCCTTTGACCTTGCCAACCCATCATCCATCGACCCAACTAGCACATAAAGTGACCTTTTCTTCTTGCCTTTCATCACTACTTGAGACCCCTTATTAATCACCAATCCATCCTTATCAAGAATGCATCTACTACCATCACTAACCAAAGCACCTAGTGATATCAAGTTCTTTCTCATATCCGGAACATGATCAATATTCAACAAAGTATAAACCATGCCATCAAACATCCTTATCCTCACCGACCCTACACCCACAACATTGCACACCGCATTGTTGCCCATGTGTACCACTCCACCTTGAACACTAATATATGTGGAGAACAAATGTCTATGAGGTGTAACATGAAAAGAACTACCCGAATCAAGAATCCATCTATCACAAGACCTTTCACTTGACTCAACAACAAGAACGAAATCATCATAACAATCACTATGAATAATGGCCGCCGAATCCTCATAAGAACATTCACTTTCCTTATCTTTGTTCTTACCCTTGAATGGACAATCCCACTTCACATGACCCTTCTTTTGATAATTAAAGCATATGATATCCTTACCCCAAGACTTAGAACTACCCTTTTTATCAGGTCTACCCTTTACTACAAGGCCCTCACCATCATGTGAGTATTTGTCACTCTTAGTTAATCAATTCTCAATCAACTCCATTTGTAGTAAAGCCCCTTTACATCCTCAAGAGTCAACACATCCTTTCCATACCAAATTGTCTCCCTAAAATGCTTGTACTCCTTAGGTAGAGAGCACAACAATTTTATTGCAAGGTCTTCATCATCAAGATTCACATCAAGATTAGACAAATCCATCACAATCGACTCAAACTCATCTATATGAGATTTAAGAGAACTATCTTCCTCAAGATGAAAATCATGAAGCTTACTCCTCAAAAGCAAGCGATCTGCCACCGACTTTGTCATGTACAATGACTCTAGCTTCAACCAAAGACCCGCCATTGTCTTCTCCTTTGCAACCTCTCTAAGTACACTATTGGAAATAAACAAATGTATCATGGAAAGTGCCTTCAAATCCATGTATTCAAAATCTTCCATGGACATTCTTGGAGGTTTCTTGGACTTCCCCGACAAAGCTTTCTCAAACCCATTTTGCACCAAGATAGCCTTCATCTTAAATTTCCATAATCCAAAATGAACATTCCTTTCAAACAACTCTATCTCAAACTTTGTAACACCCATGGCTACTAAGAACCAAATCAAGAATCTCCAAACAAACCCTAAATCAATAGAATACTAACTTTCCTAAGGATTTCAACTCAAGCTTTTGATACCAATTGTTAGAGCAAATGCTCTACAATGGAGATTCTAATTTACAAAGAATAAGAATGCAAAAATGTAAAGAAACAATCAAACACACCAAGAATTGGAAGGTGGAACATCCTAATATCAAATTGATGTTAGACTATAAAACCACCCTAAGAATGAAGACAAGTGTATTGATTAGTTCGTGATTACACACACTAATCAATTCTAACAATGGAGATGAAAAACTATAGAGATTTCAAGAGTAAATTGTAAAAACTCCAATTTACTCAAGAACACCAATTAATGTGGTTCACTCTCTATTAATTCAATCTCACTTTGTGTTTCCCTCTTGATTACAATGTAATTCTCTTAAATTACTTCTCTAATGATGTTTACATTGGGTATATATAAGCTATGACAAACAAAAAACAACCCAAACAATAACCCTTTCAAAACAGAAAGTCGCGCGCTAGACTTAAGAAACCGCTCGACTGGGTCGAGCCAACCTGCTCGAATCGAGCAACCTACAGGTGAGGTCGAGCAAAACAACTCGAGTGGTCGAGCCATATGTCGAGCAAAGGATATTAACATTCTTACCTTGTTTGATGTGTTTCTTTATATACCCACTTAATGTAAACACAAATACTCCTCAACAAGTCAAAACTAGAGGTGTTCAATGGGCTGGGTCGGGTCGAGGCGGGTCAAAATTTAAATGAGCTGGGGTGGGTCGGGTCATTTCAAATGTTAAATGGGTCGGGACGGGTCAAGCCCATTTAAATCCGACCCTATTTGACCCTTTTTTAAAATTTTCATAAAATAATTTTTTTACTTTACTTTATGTCCCTTTAGGTCGACCCACTTATGTATATAATAATATCATTTAAAAATATTTTTAAAAAGTACTAATTTTTTCCCACAATTAATACTTATAATTATCCAACCCGGCCCGACCCAACCCTTTACATGAACGCCCGTTAATGACCCACCCCATTATTGACCCGACTGGCTAATGACCCGTTAAAATGTGACCCGACCCTTAACCCGTTGGGTTGACCCGCCCCATTGAAAACCTCTAGTCAAAACACATTGAGATTAAGACTATTTAAGAGTCACAATCTAACAGAATGGGCTGACTCATATTTACAAGTCTATACTAATCAATTTCTTATTTTTAGGTGCTATCCGGTCCGCTACCCGCCCAAGCCCGTCCATGAACAGCTCTAAATTTAAGAGTCACAATCTAACACAATGGGTTGACTCATATTTACACGTCTATCACGATGGCCTGCAAGGCGTCTCTCAAAAAGACGGTCTCTCATGAGACTTGCTGGATGACTAATCAATTACTTATTTTGCAAAATAGGCTGACTCATATTTACACGTCTATGCTGTAGACGGTCTATAACAAGAATTTGTGTTTTACAAAAGAAACTGCTAGCTAACATACTTGTCACAAGCAAACTGAGACCAAAAGCTTTTTATTTACTTAACAATCGAACAAAGCAAGAGAATAAAATAAAGTGCACAATATGATTATCAAATCTATAGGAGTTTATAAACAATATTGAATATTGGGCACTGGGTACACAAGCATCTAACTGCTGTTACAGTTATTCCTGTATATTTTACTAGCTAATTACTTATGTCTTATAGTTATTCCTGTATATTTTACTAATTACAAGCTTTCAGGGTTAATTTGATATTTTATGACATTTGGGTTAATTTGCACACCAAGGCGGTTCTTGGCAAGTTCCACAAGTGCAATGGAACAGGGCCTCAAAACTTTTGGGGGCCCTAAAATTACCGATGCAATTATGATTCCTGTGTATTTATCTCCATCTCCAATGTCCTTCATCTACTAAAGTTTACAACAATGGGAAAGCTTAAATTTACTGTAAAAATGGTGAATTGATGGTTCAAAGAATATTTTATTTAACACTAATTCTTAAATGAGATGGTGTACGGTGAGATCATTTTTATTGGGCTGGTCCAATACACCTTTTTTGTCTTAAAGTGACCACTAACGATTTTAAAATAATTATTTTTTATGATTTTAAAATAATTAATTTTTATAGTCTTAGGGTAATTATTTTTAGCCTTAAAATGACCACTTACGATCTTAAAGTATTCAATTTAAAAAAATAGGATAATTATATGGGTACGTCTCATGGTGAGACGGTTTTACACAAGGCGAGCTATGTATTTAATCATTAATGGGCCTCATTTTAAAAGTCAAATGCTAATGCAGACCAGACCCCCAAATACTTTGCTCCGCCCTTGCACATTTTAAACGTTTAGAGTTAATTTTCACACTTTTATAAACTTTTTTTAAAAAAAATTGGAAAAATATAGTATATAATAACCACTGAAAACGGAAATGTCAAGAGCATCGGTGTAAAAAACTCAAGGGAAGGGAAAAAGCCGTTGGACATTGACCTCAAAGTCAGGCTACTTATAGAGGAAAACGAACAAGAGTGGGCTATGCTTACAAACACCAATTCAATACAAGCTCCCAAAGAGCCTTCCTAGCCTAGCAAGACAATGTAACCATACAATTTGAGATTAATATCTTAACAATTAATTCCCAATCACAGCAGCAAAGTAACAATGACCAACAAGTATCAATGGTTCTTCAATTTCACGATTATTGTTTTTATTCTTCGCTCAAGTAGCACAATAGCACACTATTCTTTGATCAATTTTCACTATGTTTCAATTGTCGCCCATTTGCTGTTGCCGTCCATGATACATATTTTCGTACCACACATGACCATCTATACCCTAAACATAATCGCAGACAAACAGCAGCATCCACACCTGCACAGCTCTCAACATTATGAACCAAACTGCAACAGAAACTACTCTGGTACAATTCTGTTCCTACGAACCAAACACCAGTACGATTCTGCTCCTACGAGCAAAAACACAGCAACACCGTTTCTGTCAGCATTCTTGTCTTTTGAAATCTCCTTGTATTTGGTTCATACAACCATGAGCTGTTGAGTGTGTAATTGGCAGCAGCAGCAGCAACATTTTGTTTTCTGTTCAGTATCAAGTTCCCGTATTAACTGAAGGAAGCCCTTAAGCCTAGCAGCCTTTACATCAACAGTGTACTTTTGCAGTGCCTAAATCAGCATACCAGCAGCACACCACCAGCAGCAGTACGCTATCTGCAGCTGCACACCAACCAGCGACTAAATCCACATACCAACACACAGACACGCACACACACACCATTAATGTACTTCTTTCATGCCCTTAGATTGACTTGCATGAAAGAGTAAACACACCAACATCGGATTTGGCTTCACACTCCCTCTTATACACACTATCCTCTCACAGTCTGCTCACATTTTTCACATTCTCCATGTAGTAAACATACCAAAACAGCTAACAGCCTAACACCAAACAGTCTTCTTGCTATATGCTCCCATTTGCGTACTTTCTGAACACACTCTGTACCTCTTATGTCGGTAGGTCTGCTTGTCACATACCTTCAATGCTGCACGTTGCGTGGATCAGCCTTTAGCAATGGTCATACACAGCTACTTGTTACGATATAATGTAGTCTTCTCACTAAATTACTACACAAACCACAGAATAGCCGCAGAGCAGTTCCATATCTACTGTTGCTGCACACGAGTAAAATACAGTACTTGCATATTTCACTACAAAGCAACATATAACAGTAAAAGACAAACGATATTAGGATCGTATCACCATCATATCATGGTGCATCTAAGCAATTACTTGAGCTAGCATGAATCTTTAACATGTCACAGCAACAATGGCTTTCATGCTCTCAATTTTATCATGATTGGAATTGGAGTGATTATGGTTATTAGTGACACCTTTGCCCACATACTAACCCTTACCCTTATTTTGAAAGAAATTTTTCCCCAATTTGGTCTTAGACTTTTCAACTTTGATTTTATTTCTTATATATCAAATACTCCATATTACGCAAAACAGTACATAGTTCCACTACTTTTTCATTATCTAGGTTCTTGCAAGTCCCCTCCATGCTAATATAAATTTACCACATTCTCCATGTAGTACACCACTAATTCCCCACCAATGTAATACATCATCCACAGTTTCCATGTAAATTGACAAGTAAATAGGATGTGTCGCACGGCTTTGATTTCAAGATTACACAACGGACAAAGTCCTTGTGCTTGGTTAATTACTCCAAGTCTTTCCAGGAAATCCCCAGTCAATAACCGGAAGTCAAACGCTCAATTCAACTCTTGGGGGGTCAACATTTTCCCAGATGAAGCTTGTAGCTTGTAAAGGAATGCAGGGAGCGTAGTTTCCATATAACTTCTGATTTAAGCTTTTTGTGGAAATATTGTATGAAAACTATGCGTTTTGAAACTCCAATTTCAAAAGTGCACCATGTTTCTTTCTTTTCTTCAACCAATGCAATGACTTATTTTCCATCATGTTTTTATAAACCTATATGGCTAATATGAAGTGCACTGCTAAGTATTTAAGGTGTTGTCTATGTACTAAATGATGAATTCAAGAATCATGTATGTTTCCTCTGAACTATTTCTGGTTTTGTTATTTTATTGTTGAGTAGGATGAAGCAAGTCTTTTTTCAAAATGATTCAGTTTACATGGTTATGGAATATGTTCAAGAAGATCTGAATTGCTATTTGCAATGCAAAAAGTATATTGAAAATCCAAAGGTAAAATGAAAAAATAATATTGAACTATCAATTATTTAAAATTTTGATTGCTGTTGTATTTTTCTTTGTGTTTCACAGGGTTGGCTTAAGCAAATGTTAGCTGCTGTTTCCTATCTTCATAGGCAAAAAGTGATTCATCGGGATTTGAAGCCCGAAAATGTTTTGGTCTCTGCTGATGGGATATTGAAGTTAGCTGACTTTGGATCAGCTAGAGAATGGTTCATGGATGAAATCAAGCTTACACCGCAGGTTGATTTTTTCTTTTCATTTCATTTATTTAAGTAGAAATAATTATGTTTTTTTTTTTAATTTTTTTTCCATCATTTTGATAACTCTTATTTTGCTTAGGTTACTACTCTATCTTATAGAGCACCGGAGTTGCTATTGGGTTCTGAGGATTATAGCTCTGCTGTGGATATATGGTCGATAGGTTGCATATTTGCTGAGTTTCAAACATCAAATTCACTTTTTGAAGGTGTTGATTCTAAGAATCAATCAGAAGTGACTACTATTGCTTTAATTTTCGAGCAAGTTTTTTTTTTCAGCTTCGATGCAAAATATAGATTTGAAGTTCTTTAGTTATTAAATTTAGTGTTTCTTTTTTTTTTTTTTTGTGTTTGTGTGTGTTGTTTTCATGTGAAGAAAACTGGGAACTCCTACAGAAGATAGCTGGCCTGGAGTGTCCTTACTCCCTAATTTCCCACAGCAAATGCCCCTCTATCCTCAGGTATATTAGTGTAGCAAAATTTTAGCTTCGAGTCTTAACCACAATGTTAATTTATAATTCAGAAAATGCTTTGCTGTAATCCAAAGAACAGGATCACGGCTGACCTTGCTCTGGAGCATCCTTACCTTCATGGTTTTTGATAGGTTTGCTTTTGTACTATCTTGGTACTTTCTTGTTGTTAAGACTTGGTCAGACTGTTAGTGATGAGATTCAATACTTGAGATTAGAAATTGTTAACTTGGGTATTCTGGAATGCCTGACAGAGTTCAAATTGTATCAGCTAGACTTGAAATCTAATCAAGATAGCTTGTGAAACCTATAGTTGATTTTCAAATTGTCGTTGGGAATTAATTCAATAACATGGAGTTATGATGAAGTGATCTCTGAATTTATAGAAAGGAAATAATGTGTCGTCCATGTAAAACCCTACTTCCGTGATAATGGCTGAATGATTAACTACTGTGCTTGTTCAAGCCGTAATGTGCTCGCTCGAGCACAGGATGGTTTGCATCTTTTGTCTTGGTCTAAGCTACTGCATTGTGAAGAATCTTTACTTGGCCTCTTCAAATCCTCATTAAGTATCATTCATCATGCTTTATTACCATCTTCATTTCAAACATGTTTAAGTCCATTCATTAACACAACATTTATTATATGCATTGATCATCATCTTAAACTCCACATTAAGTTATACGCTTAATCACACATTAAACCCCCAAAGAGATACCATCCCTATGTGCATGACTTGATTGTGTACTCAAGTCACACTTTCCTGGTGCAAAATGCTTAAAAGTTTTTGATCCATTAGATAAGTGCGATTCAAGATTCAACTTATGGGACATTTGACTCTAATCAGTCTATCAATCTTTTGATCCTTCTTAATTTAAAATCTTAGCTTCGCCTCTAACTGTGAAGTTGCTATTGAACATCCGTACGCCATACCTTCATGATGTCTAAACACAAAACAAATTTTCTATAGTTGTATAGATGCAGAATAAAATATAAATTAAATGATTAGTATATAGTGTTAAAATGCAAATATGATTGAGTATAAGATTAGAAATCACTCTATTTGATGATGAATTCTACAGTATTATTAATATGTTCCTGCAGGAAGCTTGTCAACATCCTTGTGGTGTATGAAGTGCGTGTTATGATGATGATTTGGCGGAGAGCCACAGCTGTTTGGAGCAAGAATGGTACAAACGTCATCAAATGATTATTAGTTCCTTCAAATTTGACTTCTTTCAACGCAGCGTGAGAGCAACCATAAGATCTTCGTTGTTGTCTCTCTGTGTTGTATGGCCAAGGACTCAACTGTTGAACACAAAAATCTCTTTAAAAAGCTTGCAAGTTGCAATGTGAAGATTTAACCACCAAAAAAAAGGAATAATAGCCAACCTTTAAATGCAATATCTCAAGTGAAGGCCAAAAATCTAACATGTTAAAGACAGTTAAAACATCAAAATTCAATGGGATAAAAACATTTAGTTCCAACTTCCTTAGAAGTGACCTGCTAACGTCTCTTACAGTTGGTGGTGGTATTACCTGCAGATAAACAAATAGAGTATTTTGTTAGAGAAACAAGAGCAAGTTCAATCAAAAGTGTTGAATTACCCGATATATAACATTTTTTTTGATATAAAGGAACATATCACTTTTCATAATGGTTATTATATGAAAACTTGGAAAGTAAGTGTAATTTTCTTATTTAATTCACAAAATTTACCAATTATTGCATCCTTTCAATGAATTAAAGAAATTAAAGTCACAATTTTTATCGAAAATATCCTTTCAATGAATACATTAATTACCATATTTGATTATTTTGAACTATAAAATTAGAAATGTAACCTTTATTTTGTGACTTCTACAATAGGAAAAGTGCACAATTTTGAAATATAAAAGTCAAAAACAACAGAAACAAAACGGAAAAGAGAGAAAAGCTTCACTAACTTTAGTTCTCATGGAAAGAGATAATGCATCAAGTTGAGGAACATTTCTGGTGAGTAAATCATATATCGTTGGGCTAATAGATATATCGGCACTGAACCAGAACTCCAGTTTTCTCAATTTCGGGACAGGGAAAAATACAACATATCCTGATTTGGCACAAAACTTAAATGACTCAAGATTTGGACAATTTAGCTTGATTGTTACATATCTTTCAACTTCATTAATGGATAGCTTCTTCAGGCATTTGCTACCGTTAATCCGAATGTCTGTAGGCAAGCAACAATCAGACAATGTAATCGATGTAAGATTCGAATCCTCAGCAAAGATAGCCAAAACGTCGCACCTTTTTAAAGGAACACGAATCAATTCCAGTGTAACTATACGACTTAACCAACTTAAGTTTCTATGATAATTACCATCTAATTTACAATTATTCAATCGTATACACTTCAAGCGCAAAGAATCCAAACAACATGGATTGAAAACATAAGGGAACGAATAACGTTCACGATTTGCATCTGTTCTACTAAAATTAAGGTCAATTTCCTCAACGCCCTTTCGAATAGCAAATTGAATCCACCTGTTAATATGTGAAGTGTGTTCTTTTCCAAGGTCGAAATTGATATGTAAGATGCTTATTTTGGTTCCGTACCAAAGTTGCATAAATTGATCAATAGCCGCCACAAATTTGCATCGATTTTCATCGGTAAAACAACAGATTTCTTTTCCCATCACATTATAAGAATCAAAGAGGAGATTAGAGCGTACATCAGGAAGAAATCTCCATTCATATACTAGCGACCTTATTCTAGCGGCATCTCGTAATGGTAGCAAAGAAAAGATGTCACAAAGAATGTGATCTGGCAATTCAGTTATGGAATTAGACATACTCCTGATTCTATATTGTTACCTTGAGGCTGCAATACAAGATACAATCACCAAATTGCAGACTTGCAGTTAGGTTAAAAATATTGAATACCAGTTTATGAATAATTTTTGTATTTAAAAGCAAGCCCATATATATACAACTATACAAGAATTTAAACCGATGTAACCTAATTCCTAATTCCTAACACAAATGAGTAAGTCTCATGGGAGACGGTCTATTCTATAGACGGAATACATAAAGCCCAGCCCAAAATATAACATAGTATATTTGGGTTATAATAAATTATTATAATAACTTATATTTGGGGTTATAGAATAGTATATTCGAGGTTATAATACCTTATATTTAGGATTATAACATAATATAATTGATATTATATTAAAAAAAATCAGTTAAGGGAAATGGGCTGGCCTAATTTTGTGGTCTATCCTATAGACCGTCTCTTGTGAGATTTTGTGAACACAAATTAAAGACGGCTCTCAAAAGCCCAATCCAATTCTAAATATATATTGTTACAACTCTAAATAAAGATTTGGGTTGGACTTTTGAGAGTCGTCTTTACAAAAGACGGTCTCTCAAGAGAGCACCTAAATTCCTAATAGAATAAGAATACAAAGAAAATTAAGCTATTAATCTATTAGGTGCTCTCTAGAGGGACCGTCTCTTATACAGACAACTCTTAAAAGTCCTATACAAATCTATATTTAGAGTTGTAACAATATTTTTAGAATTGGACTGAGCTTTTAAGAGCCATCTTTACAAAAGACAGTCTCAGGTAAGAATTTGTGTTAATCTATATATACAAGAATAAGAGAAGAATTTTATTACCTAAAAGTAACTAAAATATAATCAAGAAAATATACATGGCTGGCCCAAAGTTTCCAAAGCCCTGGGCAAAAAATTAAGTGTGGTCCTCTAAATATTATAATATTTTTATTTTTTGCACTTTATTAATACATAAATTTAAAATATATATCGAATTGAGTTAATTGAAAATTATAAAAATTTACATTGAGACAATTCAAATGAGATTTCACTTAATTAAAAGTAGATAGTTACCGTTCAATGCATGACTCTATTAAATTTTTCGACATATTTATATTATTACTTAAGAAATTAAAATTTTAAGAAACAAATTTTATATTATAGTTAAATTTCAAATAATAATAATAATAATAATAATAATAATAATAATAATGATAATAATAATAATAATAATAATAATAATAATAATAATAACTTTATGAAATCAAATCAGATCAGACCAGACCAGACCAGATCAGATCAGATCAGACCTTAGTAAATTCAAACCTTATCCAATCAGATCAGACGAAGAGAACATGCCCTTATTTATCATCAACTAAATCTTCAAAATTATTTACACACATGATGCAAAATATAATTCAAATCATAGAACGTATGTAATGTATACAACTATTTATTATTACCATTAAACCTCAGGGGTGCCATTGGAATAAAAAAAAGTTTATACACAATTGATAAAAACGCATACCTCAGGGGCACCAATGATAATTTCCCAAATAAAAATCCATTTTTTATGTTGTATTTGGGTATTTGATCAAGATCAAATTCAAGTGAATTTATGACATCGTTGAAAAATATATTATGGAAGTGGTTTGTTGAGGTTGAACTAAAAAACGTAGGTATTTGAAATCTATAGAATAATTTACATTAGAAGAAGAAATATTAAGACCAAACAAAAAATATTTCATGTAATTATAAAGTCTAGAAAACCTCTTTGAATACTTCATTTGTTGTAGCTCAACTAATATTAATGATGTCCTTTAAATTGTAATGGTACAATATTTGTTCCTTATTCATAATTATTATTATTATTATTTTTACTATTATAATAATGTATTTTCAAATTTCAATATATGTTATAGTCCCAATTATAAGTCTTTAATAATGGTCATCAAATTAATCATCCTAATTATTTTTAATCTTAATTATCCTTAGCATTTAAGATTCTTATAGTCATCATTCTTTCATGATTTCATCTTTGTTAAATGGAGGGAAAATTTTTCATGAAAAGCTGACACCTCATCAATTTTTAAGGTTGCTTATGTTAGGCTTTTGCTTTAGTATTAGTACTAGTATAGAAACTCGTGCAATGCACGAATTTATGAATATGAAATATATAAAAACATAACTTCAAAAATTAATACAAGGATATATTATCAGGATTAAATTTATCGATTATATGATTTTTTAAAAGTAAAATTAAATACTTATTTTTTTGAAATTATTTATTGAATACATCACTTTTTCATTCAATTAAATATATTAAATTTTTGGTGAGTTATATAGAAATGCTATAATAAATTATACTAATTATTATACCTAATTTAGCTCTACATTTAAAGATAATTAATGCCTAATTTAGGTAAGTATTGCCATATAATAAACTATCATCCACTAAAATAATTACATTTGTCATGCCTCCTTAGGGGATGACACTTGTAATTTTCCAACATTTTTATAGTATTGTATGATGATTTAGCTCTACATTTAAAGATAATTAATGCCTAATTTAGGTAAGTATTGCCATATAATAAACTATCATCCACTAAAATAATTACATTTGTCATGCCTCCTTAGGGGATGACACTTGTAATTTTCCAACATTTTTATAGTATTGTATGATTGTATGATAGTATTGTATGATTTAGCTCTACATTTAAAGATAATTAATGCCTAATTTAGGTAAGTATTGCCATATAATAAACTATCATCCACTAAAATAATTACATTTGTCATGCCTCCTTAGGGGATGACACTTGTAATTTTCCAACATTTTTATAGTATTGTATGATTCTTTCATGATTTCATCTTTGTTAAATGGAGGGAAAATTTTTCATGAAAAGCTGACACCTCATCAATTTTTAAGGTTGCTTATGTTAGGGCTTTTGCTTTAGTATTAGTATATATTATGTATTATAGAATTTTTTTTTTTGGCAAATAAAAAGCTTTTTCATTTACCAGAAAAACACCAATACATCAAAGTCAAGGAACTCGGAAAAGCCTAATTGCATCAGTGTGGAACCGAGGCCCACCTTCGAGGAAGGGTTTCCCCGGCCCACTCTTCATGTGCATACGGGAAAAACCCGAGACCACAAAACAAGCTGACAAACAAGTCAGCAAAAGAAATACAAATAGCATCATAAATACAGCTAAAATTGTGCAAAACAGAACATCAACATCACTGTGCCAATGAAATAGAGCAGTTAGCAACAGCATCATCACAGCATCATACTGCCAACTTCATCAGTAGCTCAACATAGCTGCATTTGCATAGCATATTAAGGAAAGCTACTCTCCAAATCAACACAGCAGCATGTTCCAACATCAAGACTTGAAAATAGCAGTAGACAACAGCTGACTAGCAGTTTCAGCAGCTCAAGCACATGACCATACACCAGCAGCCATCAGCCCATGCAAGGAACATCAACAGGTATTCAAACAGCAGAGATTCCAGTAATTAGTATCAGAAATTAACAAATGGAAAATCAGCAGCATTAAGTATTCCAACATCAGCAAGATCAACAGCATTAAAGATGAGGCCAGCAGCAACACCATCAGTCAATCCGCAACATCATATCAGCACCATCAAGCATCAAAAACAGCATTCCAGCTTCATTACCACCCAATACTAACAGAGAACATAAAACAAACATTAACAAAACCATCAGACAACCACAATATCCTACAACAATAAACAGAGGACATTAATCAAAACACATCAAACTCAAAATCATAGTTGCAGCAGTACAGCAGACAGATGCAAACCAGCAGGCAGAAGCATAAGCATAATCTCTACACTTAGTCCTCAACGCAACCATCCATTGATCACTATATCAGCATAGCCAGGATACAACACTTCAAACCGATCTCTCATAACAAACTGAATACCCAAGATAACCTGTTTTGGAGTATGCACTAAACCACTCCACACAGCAAGATTTCGATTTCTCCATATTTCATATATCAAAGGTATGTAGATAGCACACAGAACATTCCTTTGCATACGGGTGGCCCGAAACCTTCGGAAGTCCATTTTATCAAGAGGGCGATAGGTGACTCCAAGCCAACATCGAATCTCATACAAACATCGCATACTAAAAGGGCATTCAAATAAGAGATGTTTAGGAGTTTCAGGATGTTGTTCGCAAACCGGGCATAAATCATCTCTTACAATACCAATACATAGGAGTTTGTCCTTCGTGCGCAACTTGTGCTTAGCCGCCAACCAAGCCACAAACCGATGTTTAGGGAGAGAAACCCTGTTCCATACAATATGCTTCCAGTGGACTCGTAGATTAGAATGGACAAGCTCTACATAAGTATCCTTAATTGAATACGAATCCTTCACTATCCACTACTTAAGGGCGTCTTTCACAACACAAATCTTCTTCAAAGTCCAACTAGCCGTGATAGGCGCATTGAAAATCTCCCAACGTCCCCCTTTAGTATACACCCCATGCACCAACCGCACCCATAACGACTCACTCAATTTGGTGAGGTGCCAAGCTATCTTACCAACAGCAGCAAGATTCCACAAATGAAGATTCCGAACACCTAAACCTCCATGTTTCTTAGGCTTACATACCTCTTCCCAGTTAATATTGCCCGCCTTGTGAGTCTCCTGCACACCAAACCACAAGAAGGATCTGCAAATAGAATTAACTAAATGGATGACTCTCTGTGGAAGAATAAACATTTGACACCAGTAGGAAGTAATCCCCATCAAAACTGAATTGATGAGTTGAAGGCGCGCAGCATAAGACCGATGTTTCCCTTGCCAAGAACGGATTCTACACGTCATCTTATCAGCTAATTTCTCACAGTCCACCGCACTAAGACGCTTTGACGACAGAGGAACACCCAAGTAAGTAAACGGCAGGGATCCTATAACAAAGTGAGACACCTCAAGCATAACCTCCTGAACATCAACAGGCACTCCAGCAGTATATAAAGCAGACTTTGAGAGATTGGCATTTAGCCCTGACGTGCTAGCAAACTTATCAATACACTCGCACAACACCTGAACATAGTGCACATCCCCTTTGCAGAATAACATCAGATCATCAGCAAAACATAAGTGCGAGAGTTTAATGGTCTTACACGGTTACACCTAGGATGGAATCCATACAAACCTTCAACACTCCTCAACAGCCTAGACAGGTATTCCATACCTATAACAAACAAGAGCGGGGACAAGGGGTCCCCTTGCCTAAGGCCTCGTCGGGCTTGGAAAACCGGGGTTGGACATCCATTGATTAAGAACACATAACTAGTTGAAGTAATGCATGCCATCACAATTTGAATGAACTTAGGGGGAAAATTCAACACAACTAACATTTCCTTAATGAATTGCCAGTTTAGCGAATCATAAGCCTTGCACAAATCAATCTTCATAAGGCAGCTAGGGGCACAGTTCTTCCTAGTGTAATGCTTAACTATGTCCTGATATAGCAAAATATTATGCATGATACTCCTACCCGCTACGAAAGCACCTTGAGCATGGTCAATAATATCACCCAAAACAAGCTTAAGCCTAGAACACAGCAATTTAGAAATGCATTTATAAAGGACATGACAGCAGGAGATAGGCCGGTAATCACCTGGGCGAGACGGGCATTGAACTTTGGGAATCAAGGTGATGGTAGCAGAATTCCAACTTCTTGGGAGTTTGCCAGACTGAAAAAAGTGAGAAATAGCATGAGTAACATCCTGACCTACAGTATCCCAAGCGGCCTTATAAAATTTGCTATTAAAATCATCCAAGCCAGGGGCTTTTTCATCAGGAATACTCCATAGAGCCGATTTAATTTCCTCTGATGTGAAGGTGAGATCTAGTAAAAGACCTTGTTGATATGTGAGGATAGGGCCCTGCTGCACAATGCTAACATCAATAGGCAATCTGTCACTCTCGACATTACCAAATAAACTCGAGTAGAAGTCAAAGAATTTCTGCTGAATTATCTCTGGATCAGTTATCTCTCTACCATCCTCAATGACAACACTAATACGATTACTTCGATGACGCTGTTTGATGCTCTGGTGAAAGAAAGTAGTGTTATCATCACCAAACTGCAGCCACTGAAGCTTAGCCTTCTGTCTTAGGGAGTACTCAAAGTCTTTCCGAAGATTCCAAAGCTGAGAAGATAAAAGTTGCTCCTGAGCAGCCAACTCCTGGGAATTCGGATTAGCATGTAACTGCGTCTGAATATCCAACAATGCTGTCTGAGCATTATCCACACTAATCTGCAAGTTCGTACGCCCAAACCCATTCTTAAGTGCCCCCTTCACAAGCCTGAGTTTCTAAGAGACAACATAAGTAGGATAACCAGCTATGGTAGTATCCCAAGCTTTGCGAACAATCTCCTGGAAATTCTCTCGTGTGGCCCAGTAATTAAAAAACCGAAATGGCTTCTTCCCCCTTGTACTGGGATGGAAGCGAACAAGCATAGGCGAATGATCATAAGTACCCTCAGGAAGAAAAGAAGCATGAGCGTTCACAAAGGTGTCCTCCCATGTATCATTGCCCATAACACGATCAATTTTACTAAACACTCGTCGACTTCCAGCTTGTTTATTACTCCAAGTAAAAAACCTCCCAGTGAAGTGAAGATCATGAAGGCCACAATCTGCCATACAATCTCGCAAAGGAGTAACTTCATGGAGTCGCACCCGAGCACCAATTCTCTCATCCAAGTTGGCTACACAGTTGAAATCCCCCATAACTAGCCAAGGGCCAGATATCCCTTTGCTAATATCACCAAGATGTCGAAAGAGTCTCAATCTATCATGCTTACAAGTGGAACCATATACAAAGGTGCAAAAGAAACTATCACCCACCCTCGGCTGGACGCCAAGATGGATTAACTGACTAGAGCAATCTAGAATGTCGACCTGCATGCTCTCACTCCGCCAACCAACCACAATACAATGGCTATAATTGCTTGATTTTGTTTTAATAGGAGGAATTATGATATTTTATTTTTTTATTCTAAAATGTGTGTCAATTATAGCCATTAGATCTTGTAATGGATCCTCCATTACATTTTAGTAATGGAGAGGATCCTAATTCATTATGTATAGATGATGTGGATGAAGGAGATGATATGTGTCAGGTTGAGAAAAAAGAAAATAATATTGCATTTTCCATCATCAACATTCATACCGGAAAAAAAAAAAACGTCCAACTTGATGAAAACATAACGAGATTCTTAATGCTTGCCATCTTTGAAGAGATATCACAATAGATTATTGGAAATATAATGCAAATACAAATAAAACAAACCGATTTGTATTTTCTTTGTGTGAATGGCAATGGAACTCCTTGCTTTATAAATCATCAAATGGACACCATGAAGATAAGGTTGCGACAATCAAAGAAGTCGCTCGGAAACTTGATATGAGTAGAAGGCGTTCATACACTTTCCTATTGTGATATTTCTCCCACAAAGGTGCTTGGGATGATAACTGAAATTCACAATGAGATACAATCTACACAACAATGTACTAGCACAAAGTACATTGCAATAGTAAATACAAGTGTTGTAGTAAATTAAGAACTTTGATGATATTAAGAGTTAATTACTCTCTCAATATTATCTCATGAAAGGAAGAACAAGAATGAGAGTATTCTTAAGATAGAAAATAAGAAATGATATGGAAATGGGATGGAATGTCCCTTGGCATGCAACCTCTATATATAGAGCTATGCATCAAACAATACCTCTTTTTGAAATAAAAGTATTTCACCAAGCAAAGCTTATGAATCAAAGTAATGTTTCACGAAATAAAACTTTATGAACCAAAATAATGTTTCATCAAGCAAAGCTTATGAATCAAAGTAATGTTTCACCAAACAAAGCTTATGAATCAAAGCAATGATTTCATCAAACAAAACTTATGAATCAAAGTAACGATTCATCAAAATCTTTGAGGTATTTAATTGGACTTATAATATATTTATTTAGTCCCATACTACTATACTAAGTATGTAGTATATACAAATCTAGGTCTATATACTCTAAATGTTCAACAATCCTCCCCCATTTAGAGTATAACGGACCTCCTTCTTCCTTTACACATTAAGTATATAATTCCGTTTCATGCATCAACGCTAATGTCCCTACGGATTGAATTAACGCCTAGTATAAAACACTTCACAAGTGATTGAACTAGAATGATGTCCCTACGGATTGAATCAACTAGCCCATCTAACCACTTGAAGGTTAAATACACACAAAACCAATAACACATTGTCATTTACCTTGACACATTATATAGGGCCGTGTCCATATCTATTCATAAGTTTATCATAGTCGGATATGCCAATCTTGACTACTTGAAGCGGCCAAAACTTCAAACTTATATAGGTAGGTTCTCACTACGTAAAACATATCCCCGTGATAGGATACCACCAAGAGCTCTTCAACCCTTGATCTTGAGAACTTAAACGACTACCTTGTCATCACGGTCTAAAGCAACTATGGGTCATTCATCCTTGTTGCTTTCAAAGACTTTAAAGGACTTTACCACATTGAATTCAAGACACAATGCTACTTGTGTGTGAATTGGGCCTTTTCCTTTAAACTTTATTGACATAAACCAATCTCAATTGACGCTTGTTCAATTGAAACCTTACTCATGGTTAATAAACCATATAGAATGTAATATTCACATAATCAAGAATTATGACCCCTTTAACAATAAATCCTTGCACTAGGCTGTGCCTATGAGCAATTTTTCTGGATCTTATCGTTATACACTTGATTATACTTCTACCAAAAACCGTTACGCAATCTTATGAATATCCACCGGTGATATTGACTTTGGTAACAACGGTATCTCAAACATGAGATTCTTTATCCATTTCGCTTCATACACTGCTAAAGCAAGCACTATGAATTTTGCGAACATAGTGGAATCAACGATGCACATTTGTTTCTTTGAGGACTATGTAATGGAACCTCCCCCATCCACTCTTTGAAGAATTATCCTCTTCATTAGTGATCCAACTAGCATCGGAATAACCTTCCAAAATAGGAGGTTCACCACTATAAGTTATCAACTTGTCACATATAATTTATGAATAAATTATATACATCATCCATTTTCTCATATGGACCAAATAAACATACCAAAATATTATTACAAACTAGTAATAATAATTTAAGTTATAATCATTATGGAATTTTAATCACCATAAAACATAATTTGCAAAATCGATGCAAATTAATTATTCTCTTATTTAGAATAACAATTTATTTCATAACTATTTTCATAAGTAATGATAAAAGCAACCATTTAATTATAATTTCAACATTGTTGAATTATACATAATAATTTAAACTTAATTATTATAAATAATGGTCCAACCATATTAAACTAAAATTTAATATGTTCCATATACATAAATATGTATATCCACATGACATAAAATTCCTACCCCTTAATCTTAGTTGTAATATAACTAGATTAACTTGGGTAATAACATAACTCATTTGAGTATGTCAAAATTAAATCATTACCCCTTATTATTATTTAATAAACTTGGGCAAACAAAATTATATGTCAATTTAATTCTTATCTCATTTTATGAGATGCTTGACATAAGTCAATTGAAACATCACTTACTTATAAGTAGTTATAACAAAATAACCACCATAACCAACCAAAATTATGGTTAATTATATCAATAAAATAACACACAAACAAATGTGTATAACAAAACTTTGTTTTTTTACACGAAAATGTGCATAACACACGAAGATATCACTATATTAAATATCTTAATAACACATAATAGTTATCATATATGTAAACAATTAATCACAAGGTAAGAGACAAAGCACATAACCCATCCAAATTGCTTGGATTTACGGACATATAATTATCACTTACAAAATCATGATAAATAAACATTTTATCAATCTTAACATAATATCCGTGAGGGAGCCTTTTATCACTACCATAAACATGTTATATTTGATTAACTTATAAATAACCAAAGAAGCACATGGAGACACGAAAAACTAATCATGTTTGAAATTAAAATAAATTAATAACCAAAACAACATGTTCCATGAAAATATTCCATCAATACAACATGAATAAAATCATCTTTTAATCAAATAAAATTTGACTAAACACATACTTTATGTATACTTGTCAATTTAATTTATATATAATATATAAATCTTAACCATTGTAGTACTTTTATTCCATACTACAAAAATTTCATTGCCCTTTTAATTAACCATGATGATCACATGAATAAATTCGATTATTTTTTCTTAATTATAAATTATTAAGAAATAACACTTTATGATTTCCATCATAAATTCCATCATCAAAATAACACATACTTCACTTCTCTAGATCATATCTTTGTAAAATACTATTACCCACATGCTTTACTTCAAATTAAAATTTGAACACATGTATATGATCATCCAAAAGAAGATTTAAATGTATGTAAATAATTTCTCACAATTTTAAGCACAAAAAACATCAACCATTTTTATGATAAATAAATTATATGAAAGAAAAACTTACTTGTTTTCCATGATACTTCTTATTAAATATACTCATGAAAATAATATTGCATTTTCCATCATCAACATTCATACCGGAAAAAAAAAAAAACGTCCAACTTGATGAAAACATAACGAGATTCTTAATGCTTGCCATCTTTGAAGAGATATCACAATAGATTATTGGAAATATAATGCAAATACAAATAAAACAAACCGATTTGTATTTTCTTTGTGTGAATGGCAATGGAACTCCTTGCTTTGTAAATCATCAAATGGACACCATGAAGATAAGGTTGCGACAATCAAAGAAGTCGCTCGGAAACTTGATATGAGTAGAAGGCGTTCATACACTTTCCTATTGTGATATTTCTCCCACAAAGGTGCTTGGGATGATAACTGAAATTCACAATGAGATACAATCTACACAACAATGTACTAGCACAAAGTACATTGCAATAGTAAATACAAGTGTTGTAGTAAATTAAGAACTTTGATGATATTAAGAGTTAATTACTCTCTCAATATTATCTCATGAAAGGAAGAACAAGAATGAGAGTATTCTTAAGATAGAAAATAAGAAATGATATGGAAATGGGATGGAATGTCCCTTGGCATGCAACCTCTATATATAGAGCTATGCATCAAACAATACCTTTTTTTGAAATAAAAGTATTTCACCAAGCAAAGCTTATGAATCAAAGTAATGTTTCACGAAATAAAACTTTATGAACCAAAATAATGTTTCATCAAGCAAAGCTTATGAATCAAAGTAATGTTTCACCAAACAAAGCTTATGAATCAAAGCAATGATTTCATCAAACAAAACTTATGAATCAAAGTAACGATTCATCAAAATCTTTGAGGTATTTAATTGGACTTATAATATATTTGTTTAGTCCCATACTACTATACTAAGTATGTAGTATATACAAATCTAGGTCTATATACTCTAAATGTTCAACAAGTCAACCTAGTCGCGACTGCCAAAACTCGACCAACACATAATTTTGAGTCCTCTTCTCCATTAATAAGGTATACCCATTCAAAATGGAATGTTTTTTTTAATCTAGTTTGATTTATTTGAATTTGGGTTTTAATTTTCTTATTTTTCTTGATATAGAATGAAGAGAAGAAGTTGATGTGAAGAAATTATCCATGGAAATTGAAAGAGTTGTATGTTTGAGGTACACCGTACACTCCCACTCAAACAAATTCATTTGCTTGATTTAAATCTAAATCTTTGATAAGTGAAATTTGATGTTTTATATTTGAATATTGTGGAAATTATAATTTTTGGTTAATTATTAATTGTTGGGTTTTAATTGAGTAGTTTGAAAACGAAGACATGAGTTAAATTAGCAATTGGTAAATTGAATCTAAAGAGGAGAAATTGATATTTGAATGAATATGTTTATTTAGTTGCTTATGAGATTGTGATGAATTAGAATTCAAGTTTAGGTGTACAAATATTGGATATTATTTCCTGATATTAGATTTTATTATGAATTGGGGCATATTGGTATTGGCATTATTAAGCCATATTAAGGGGTGAATTCCATCGATTTATTTAACATGTATACGAGTTGGAGCTGGGAATGTGAGCTTGATATGGATAAACTACATATGAAACTAAAAGTGGAACTTGAGTATGAACTTAGAAAGATATTTGATTATGTGTTAGATATGAAAGGAGACGAAAAGGAGAGTTTTAGTTGATATATTGATTGGGAATATAAATATGAAATTGAGATTGTATAAATTGATTTTATGGATACAAATTGGGACGAGAAGTGACACTTGATAAGTTGAGTTTTAGCTAAGAGTATAAACATGTGTTTGAATATGATTTGATATTCAATAAGTTGATTATGAACGTAGTAGAAAGTTGGGTGACTTTCCTAGGGAGTGGATGTAAGAATGAATTGGAGTGCGAAAATAATATATAATATGTGTTTAATATGTTTTATTTTGACGGAGTAATTTGATGACATGATATTGAATATGGAATTTGAGTATGAACTATAGAATATAAGTTAGTATGTCGATTAGTTTTATACATGGGAATGAGAACACGAGTTTGAATTGGGAATTGATTATGTCGGAAGGAATATGGGTTTAATGGGTCAAGTTTAGTTATGAATGTAGTTTATGAATTGGATTGAAGAGTTGGTTTTGGCATTGATGCTATAATTTGGATTTATAGTTAGAGGGTAAGTTAGAGTAAGGTACTCATATTTGAGCGTGAATATAACTTATAGCTTGAATAAATGAGTATGAAATCATGTCTTATGAGCATATTATACTTTTAAATATTCTTTTGTCTTCAAATCAAAAATATGAGTTTGATCTCAGATTAGGTAGAGTAAATTGATTAAAAGTTATTACATGAGGGTAAAGTGTGAAGTGATTATGCATTTCAGAAAAAAATAAAATAAAAAGTTGTTGTTTCATAAAATTAAAGTTAATCAAAGTTCATTAGCTAGCTAAGCTAAATTTTTTGTTAGTTATTATTAAGCATATAAGATTTTGATTTCATAGAGAAATCATATCGACTGATTTTGTTGGCTTGTTGTAATCGAAAATGTTAGATTTCTTATTTAAAACTTTAATAGTTACGAGGAAAGATTACGAAGGTATATATTTCCCTTTAGCTGGGATTGGTTTGAATATAGAGAGATGCTCTTCCTAATATAGAAAGTTGTCTTTCGAATCTTGAAATTATAGAATAGTAATAGAAAAACAAAACAATATAGATGGTATGATATTTTGAAACCATTGGGATTACTTCTGTGGTATCTCAAGGAATTGGAACCTTGTCGGGATTATCTTGACACTTTTTAATAGTTGGGGGTACGTTGATTAGTACCTCGGACTTAGATCTTCTGCTACGGTTTGGCCGTTTGTCGGGTGCGCACACTAGGGATCTTTGTCTAATATTTATTTGGAAGGCCTAGCTAGCCCGATGGCAAAGACAGTTCGTTCCATTCTATAGCAAAGAAAATTGAAAAGTATTTGATTTATAAAAATAGAAAAATAAGAAAAAGATTTCTATAAGGTGTTGATAAAGTATTATTCAAAAAAGAAAAGGACTTTATAATATAATTAATATATCCTACAAGATGTGTAGTTAGATTATAGTTTGGAATGTAGCACAACGTGTTTGTCTATAGGTAAATGAAGTTTAGAATTAGGGCAGAGCGCAACGTCACTCATTTTATGTAAATATAGTTATAATGTTTCCTTTTCTTCATAGTTTTATTTACTAAAATAAGCTATATAAATGTGTACTCAGCATAAGCCGACTATGTGGTTTTGTTCTTTGAACCTGTCCTGGTGGGGGATAGATTTTGAGAAGATTGAGATTGACGAAGTCAACGACAACTGAAGCGTAAAGATTAGTAATCAACAAAGTAATCTCTACCAATTATATAAAAGAATGTAAGCAAAACAAATCTTTATTTAAAATTATTTTAGTACTTATTTTGGATTATTGGAGAAAAGATTCCACCATACGAGGTGATGTGATTTTGAAATGGTTGGCGCATGTGCCACTGGTTGGTGGTTATTTTGAAATGTTGGTTTTGAAATTGCAGGATAACTTTAAGTCAAAATGAAAAATTTTGGTTTATCCGATTTACCAACGGAATTCTGTCGGATGGACTCTAAAGCCATTAAAGCTAAAAGGATGGCTCAACGCCGTGAGTTTGAGGAGTTAAAACTTGACGCTTTCCAGAGTTCGAAACTCTACAAGGAAAGAACCAAAAGGTGGCACGACCAACGGATCATGCGAAGAAATTCCTAGGTTGGGGAAAAGGTTCGCTTGTTTTACGCTAGAGCTAAGCTGTTCCCCAGAGAGATAAGGTTAAAATGGTCGGTTCTGTTTGAAATAGTTAAGGTAACCCCTTATAGCGCAGTAGAACTAAGAGGAAAAAGAGGAGACTTGTTAATGAACGCTCAAAGGATTATACTTTACCATCACGAAGACAGAGTGAGTGCGATAGAAGAAATCACATTTGAAGATTTGTGTCTAAAAGGGCACAATTGGAGACCAAGAATTACATCCGACAAGCTAATGACATTAAACAAGTGCTTGTTGGTAGGCAACCCAACCATGTGGTACATTTTGACTTTTGCATTTTTTGCTTAACTTGTGCGAATATTATATATTTTTAATCTTAATTAACCATACTAATTTTTGCGGAAAATTCCATAATAACAAATAAATAAAAAAATAAAAATAAATAAATAAACAAATAAATAAATAAATAAAAATAAATAAATAAACAAATAAATAAATAAATAAAAATAATAAATAAATAAACAAATAAATAAATAAATACATATGCTATAAGAGTTAAAATAAGCATTGGATGGAAATTGAGCATCACAGAACAACATAGCAGCAGAACAGTAGAGCAGCAATGAAGGACTCGACTAAGTTGCTTGACCGAGCAGGCAAGCACTGTTCATGCCTAGCTTAAATTCGACATTCTGCTTCCTTTGGTCCACTTGCTCACACCCTATCTTCCTTCACTTACCCCCACACGAAAAGTTCCCCCTTCACACCATTCATATCTCCACCTCTATTCCTTATTTTCACTATTAAAATTCTCTAAAAAGGCTTTAAAATCTTCAACTTCTACCATTCTTACACTCCTTCAACATTTTGCTCTCTAAATTGTTTTCCCCAAATTGGTGTGCAAAATCCTAACTTCTATTTTTTAATTTTATTTCAAATTTTTACCAACTCTAAATCATATTAGAGTAAGATTTTAGTATTTTGTTGCTTGTGTGTTGTTTGTTTAGTAGACTTTACAGGAAAAATGTCTTCAATAAGAAGAATGTGCAAGAGAAAGGGCTATCAATCTCGATGAGAGGAGCAACCTCCAAGAATAGTCGCAAATCTAACATATACATCAGTTGTTTTTTTGCTACTGAACAACAAAAAGTAAGGTTTACTAAGCTTAAGAATCGTAGTATTGAAAGCACTAGATTTATCAATAAAGATCTTAACAAAATTGGGTATTCTATGAGAAAATGAGCAATTATTTTGTAACTTAGGGCTACAGTCTTCCTTTGAAATGCACTATGATACCCATCCCGCCTTAATATATGAATTCCTAAGCTCTTTTGAATGGAGATATAATGATGAAGGTGTGAAAACTATGTATTATAGATTGAATAACTCTGATTTTGCAACCATTGGTGATAAATTGGCTGTTTATTTTGGTCTTGCGAATGAAGGTAGTGATGATAGCCCTTTGAAATCCGACATCGATTCTGCCTGGACAGCCATTACTACCTCCATTCGCAATACCAAAATAAACAACCAATTTTTCAACGATAGTTGCAAAATCAGAGTTATTCAATCTATAATACATTGTTTTCACACCTTCATCATTATATCTCCATTCAAAAGAGCTTAGGATTTCATATGTTAAGGCAGGATGGGTATCATAGTGCATTTCAAAGGAAGACTGTAGCCCTAGGTTACAAAATAATTGCTCATTTTCTTATAGAATACCCAATTTTGTTAAGATCTTTATTGATAAATCTAGTGCTTTCGATACTATGATTCTTAAGCTTAGTAAACCTTACTTTTTGTTGTTCAGTAGCAAAACAACTGATGTATATGTTGGATCTGCGGCTATTCTTGGAGGTTGCTCCTCTCATCGAGATTGATAGCTCTTTCTCTTGCACATTCTTCTAATTGAAGACATTTTTCCTGCAAAATCTACTAAACAAACAACACACAAGCAACAAAATACTAAAATCTTACTCTAATATGAGTTAGAGTTGGTAAAAATTTAAAATAAAATTATAAAATAAAAGTTAGGATTTTGCTCACCAATTTGGGGAAAACAATTGAGAGAGAAAATGTTGAAGGAGTGTAAGAATGGTAGAAGTTGAAGATTTTAAAGCCTTTTTAAAGAATTTTAATGGTGGAAATAAGGAGTAGAGGTGGGGGTATGAATGGTGTGAATGAGGAACTTTTCATGTGGGAGTAAGTGAATGTAGATAGGGTGTGAGCAAGTGGACAAAAGGAATCCAAATGTCGAATTTAAGTTGGGCATGAACAATGCTCGCCTCGGTCAAGTGACTCGGTTGAGCAACTCGGTCGAGTGACTCGATCGAGTCCCGCTTTAAAGATCCTGTTGTTCTGCTGTTCTGTGATGCAAGTTGTGCCCAATTTTCGTCCAATGCTTATTTTAACTTCCATAGCATATTTATTTATTTTATTATTATTATTATTATTGTTCAAAATAATCCTAACTATCACCCGTTGGCAAAATTAATCCAAACTATCAATTATTTTTTAATAATCCCAACTATTCTCATAACTTGTTGAAAACATACCCACCTTCCTTTTAACCGTCTGCAACAAGTAACTTTTTCACTTTTTTCTTTCTTTTTTGATTAATAGATGAAGGGGAAGGGTTAAATTTAAATAGTTAAGTAAAAAAAAGAAAAAAAAAAGTGGAAAAGTCACATGTTCCAGCCGGTAACAAGGGGGTGGGTACGTTTACAACAAATTATGAGAATAGTTGGAATTATTAAAAAACAATTAATAGTTGGGATTATTTTTGCCCAACGAGTGCTAATTGGGATTAGTTTGAGCAAATTTTCCAAGAATTTTCCACAAAATTAGTATACTTAAAATCAAATATATAATATTCGCAAAATTAAAGCGAAAAATGCAAAAATCAAAATGTACCTCATGGTTGGGTTGCCTCCCAACAAGCGCTTGTTTAACGTCATTAGCTTGACGGATGTAATTCTTGGTCTTCAATTGTGCCTTTCTACGCACAAATCTTATAATGTGATTTCTTTTATCGCTTTGTCTTCGTGATGGTAAAGTTTAATCCTATGAGCGTTCACTAAGCAGTCTCCCCTTTTTCCTCTTAGTTCTACTGCGCCATAAGGGGTTACCTTAATTATTTCAAAAGAACCCGATCATTTCGACCTTAGCTTTTCGGGGAACAACTTAGCTCTTGAGTTAAACAAGAGAATCTTGTCCCCAACCTTGAAATCTCTTTGCATGATCCGTTGGTCGTGCCACCTTTTAGTTCTTTCCTTGTAGAGTTTCGAACTTTAGGAAGCGTAAAGTCTCAACTCCTCAAGCTCGCGGAGTTGAGTCATCCTATTAGCTTTGATGGCTTTACAGTCCATATTTAACTTCGTAATTGCCGACCAAGCTTTATGTTCTACTTCTAGCTCTACCGGAAGGTGACAAGCTTTACCATATACAAGTCTAAACACGCCAATGGGTATCTTATATGAGGTTCCATAGGCCCAGAATGCGTATTAACGCCCAATCTTTCCTTTTAGGGATCACCTCCTTTTCAAGTATGTTCTTTATTTCTCGATTCGCTACTTCTACTTGCCCTTGGGTTTGACGGTAATACAGGGATCCTACCTTGTGATTCACGCCATATTTCCTTAAGAGATGATTTAGTTGATCCTTTGCAAAGTGTGAACCTCCATCACTGATGGCAATCTTGGGAACCCTGAATCGTAGAAAAATCACCTTCTTGAACAGTTTCATTACTACCTTGTGATCGTTAGTAGGGGGTGCAGGTGCTTCAACCCATTTCGAGACATAGTGGATCGCAAGAAGGATGTAGTGATTACCGAGAGTGGATAAAATCGGACCAGTGTCACATAATTCGCTAATATCCTGGCAAATCACGAATCAAAAAAAGCGAATTATGGTCGATTTTGGGCTATTCTTGGGTAAATTTGAGCGAATGGCGAATTAAAAAAGTGAATTAGCTAGTGAATTATGTTACACTGAATCGGACCCATAAAGTCAATGCCCCAAATGTCAAAGACTTTGCATTCAAGGATGTTAGTTTAAGGCATCTCATGTCGTCTTGTGATATGTCCGGTCCGTTGACAAGCATCACATGATTTCACAAAGTTATTGATGTCCTTGTGGAGGGTGGGCCAAAAAAAACCAGCTTCATGGATTTTTGTAGTCGTCTTCTTTACTCCTCCGTGGCCTCCACAAGGAAAAGAGTGACATTGTTCAATTATCCCCTTCGTTTCTTGTTCTTGGACACATCTTTTATGCATCCCATCGAAGCACAGTCGAAAGAGCATAAGGTCATCCAAATAGTAGTGTTTTGCTTCTGCATAAAAGATTCTTTTTTCACGGGAGTTTCTTCCTTCTGGAACCAACCCACAATCAAGATAATTAGCTATGTATGCGTACCAAAGTGCCCCTATAATTTCTACCATGAATAGGGTCTCCTCTTTTGAAGTATCCATGATTGGAATTATGTCACCATCGTGACATTCTGAAGGTAGGCGGGACTGGTCATCAGCTATCAGGTTCTCGCTCCCATTTTTATCAAGGACTTCATAATCAAATTCTTGGAGAAGAAGGACCCACCGAATCAAGCGCGGCTTGGCATCCTTTTTAGAGGTAAGTTACTTGATGGTTGCATGATATGTGCATACAATAGCTTCTGAGCACATCAAGTATGTTCTGAATTTCTTGAATGCATAAACCACCGCTAGCATCTCTTTTTCAGTTGTGGTATAGTTCCTATGGCCTGGATCAAGAGTTTTATTGATGTAGTAGATGACGCTGGGCTTTCCTTCTTTTTGTTGGCCTAGAATTGCTCTTACAGATACATCTCTTGCATTGCACATCAGTTCAAAGGCTAAGCTTTAATCTGGAGCTTGCATTGGGCATAGAGATAAGGGCCTCCTTTAGTTGATCAAAGGCTTTTATACAACACTAATCAAAGGAGAACTCCACCACTTTTTGTAAAAGCTCAGTGAGTGGTTTTGCAATGGTGGAGAAACCTTTGATGAAGCGTCGATAGAATCCTGCATGGCCCAAGAAAGCTCTTACTGCCTTCACATTTGTAGGAGTGGGTAAGTTTTTTATTACTTCATTCTTATCAGGATCGACCTCTATGCCTCTTGAAGAAATTTTATGGCCTAAGACAATGCCTTCCTAGACCATAAAATGGCATGTTTCCCAGTTTAACACTAGGTTTACTTCTTGACATCTTTTTAAGACTTTTTCTAAATTGGACAAGGAGATGTCAAAAAAAAGAACCCCCGAAGTTAAAATCGTCCATAAAAACCTCCTGAAAATTTTCTACCATGACAGGAAAAATGGTCATCATACACCTTTGAAACGTTGATGGTGCGTTGCGTAACCCAACAAGCATTCGTCTATATGCAAAGTTCCAAAAGGGCATGTAAATGTTTTTTCTAGGTCCTCCGGATGTATGGGAATTTGAAAATGGCTATAACGGAAAAACGAATCACATAAAAAGAGTTTTGAACTTATAATTGCATTTTTGTTGATGAACTACAATTATTATGCAATAATATGCATCTAGCTATTATAATTGCAATATTTAAGATTCTTTTTGCGTATTAATTAACTTAAAACTATGAGTAAATATAATTCAAGTGATTGTAATAATTAAAGTTAATGGGTATTAATGAGAATTTAACGGGAAACAAATGACGTTAAACGGTGAAATATCGTTATAACGGTAAAATAACGGCCGTTACAAGTTACGTAACAGTCAACGCGACGTTTTGACCGTGAAATTTCACGCATCGTTATTTAACGGGATTTAACGGCGCGATAACTTTCAAACAATTTATATAACGGGTGTCACGTAACGTAACGGGAGAGTTTTTGTTCCATGGTTTGGATTGGTACATGTGTTTACCTTACTACATATCTTACCTCACCTAACACTAACATTATAAATGTCTTTGTATGTAATGCTTTTCAGAAAACCAAAAAATTCTATAACAATCATTGCAATCAATTATTTACATTTGTGCTTGGTGTTTTTCTTAGGGTTGTTGTTATGGACTTTCATGAACACTTATTTTTATCCATACGTCAATTCACATGCAAAACTGTTAATATTCGCACTATAATCGTATTTGTTTTAAAAAGCGCGCCTCAGGCGCGCCTAGGCGCAGGGCGCAATGAGGCGCCAGCCAAAACGCCTCAATGAGTCTAGGCGCAGCGAATACATAAAAGCGGTCAAAAAAGCGCGCCTCACACGCGCCTCATGTGCTCGCGCCTCGCGCGCCTCATGCGCCTTTTGAAGTCGGGTAACATAATTCTTTTTTTTTCTCCGATTTCGAAATAAGCCTAAACCTTTTAAAGTTAAATGACTTAAATAAAAAAAATCGTGAGTGGGATGGAGTTTTCTTGATACACAACTAAATCGCCAAAAAAACAAAGCTTGAAACCGTGTGTGGGTTGGAGTTTTGTGGCAGACTCCATTGTTGCTGGCGTGTAGCAAGCTGTAGCAACCGCATGAATGCATGATAGAGAAATAGAGAGAGAAAGAAGAAGAAAGCTAAAAGTTGAGGGCTGATAATACCAAGGTAAATTTGTGGTTGGGAGTCTTGGACAGCTGTTATTATTAATAAAAAGGTGGACAACTGTGTATTTTTTATTTTTTATTTATTACTTTTTCACCCACTCAACCTCTCCTTTTAACTATAGTACTATAATTACTTCGTTCTAAGTACTACATTACTTTGTTTAAAAAAAAACTATACGACTTTCCTTCTCTTATTATTAGTATCATTGTTTTATGATAAGTTCAATCTTAATATGAAATTCATGTTGTTTTAAGTATCAAATATGTTTTAAAATTGAATTTGGAGCTTTTTAACAAAATTGTGCGCCTCGCATACAAAAAGCCCGCGCCTCCGCCTCACGCCTCGCACCTCGGAAAATAGGACCTTTTGCGCCTCGGTGCGCCTCGCGCCTCTTAAAACTAACATAATCGTAATGCATTCCACTTTATCCTTACGTAACAACTGTAATTATTATTTAAAATATATTGTGTTACATCTAACAATTCTCTCTTTCAGGTGCATACATTGTCTGTGATTGTTAGATCAAAAATTGGTCTACACTTGCCATATGTATTTCTATCTTATTAGTTACAAAAAAGACTTGGCTACCATGTTAACAAAAATTAAACTATGCGTTAGAAATTGACAAGGTGTTACAGTTTTATATTATACACAATGATTATTTGACATGCAATTTTTTGCTTCTCCTTGTGCCATTGCAGTGAATCCATGTTGAGACATTCGTCGACCTAAGTGAAACAAATACGGAATGCACTTGTTAGTAAACATGTGTTTGTTCCGGTCCCGGAAGGTTAGTTACTCTTTGTCAGTATTGCTGCTCCACGTTTTGTTTACACCTGCTCACAGTTACACATTATATATGTGCACTATCTCATGATTTGTTCACAGACATTGATTACTTGAATCTGATAACATTATTTATAAACTTCTATTTATAAACATGAACTTACAAATGTGCTATCATTTTTAAGAAAAATATTTGGCGAACATTAATCAAACTACGGTGTAGTGGGAAAATTCAATGAAAGAATGATATCTTGTTTGTGAATTTCCATTGTTTTGTGTGTTTGATAGGGAAGTTGAGTGAGCGAATGGTATTTTGTTATGTTGGTTTTCACAATTACTTGATTAATTGAATTCAACCATCTTTTGTTTGGTTTACAGTTAATCTCTATTTTTATTGTATGATCTTTATAGTCAGTTGATAGGCTATAATTCTTTTACTTCTGATTTGTTTACGACCTCCTTAGTTACACAAATCTCTTCATTATAGAAATGTCACCATAAATCATAGATAATTTTTTTTTTTGATAAATCATAGATAATTAAATGTCTATCATTCACATAGTTATGAATTTGGTTTTTTGCTTAGGGTTGTTGTTATAGACTTTCATGAACACTTAATTTTTTTTCATACATCAATTCAGATGCAAAAATGTGAATGTTTGCACTATAATGGTAATACATTCCACTTTAACCTTACGTAACAACTGTTGTTATTATTTAAAATATATTGTTTTTACATAGTTAATGTGTTGTACGCTACAACTGTAGTAAAACTCCCTTTCATTTGATGTATATGAATTTCACTCAATGATTGCAAAATTTGCATCACTAAGTTGCTGCTGTTATTTGTTGTTATTTCTGTAATCTGTTCCTGTTACTGCTGCAGTCTTCTTTCTATAATCTATTATTGTCACTTAATCTGTTACCATCATCCGTTTCCATAATCTGCTGGTTACTGCGATCCGTTCTTGTTACTCCTGTGTTGTTATTGTCATTAGTTACTGTTTCGGTAGTAAATTTTGTTTCCATTGCCTTTTGCTTTGTGCCTTGTGCACTTGTGCTTATTGCTAAATAAGTAGTAAGGAAATTTCACTATAAGACCTACGTCATACTCAGTCCATTGTTAGTTAGTATGTAAGTTGCAAATCTAAAGATTGGACAGTAGTATTCTTTAACTAATGTCAACGTTACTAAATTTTTATTCTTTAATTCCAGCATTATATCTAAAACTATGCTTCGTTTTTTGATAGAAAATCAACATAAATGTGATCGGTACACTCATAGTGTAAAAATGCGGTAACGGTTGCGATTGCGGTATCGGAACGCTGATGCGGTAACGGGAGTGATGCGGTTATCATAACGGCTAAATATCGGTCGAAACCATAAGAAATCTCTTAATGCGACCCAAACGCGATTTTTTTACACCTTTACAACGCGGGAAATATCGGTTCGTTTGTTTTGAAACCTTTACAACGCGACCAATGCGATGCGATGCGGCCTTGTTTTTATTCTATGGGTACACTAACACACAAGGGCCTACAGTAATTATCACAAGCACATGTGCTCTCTTGCATAAGTTATGTATCAATTTATATTCTATTCTGTTTGTTCAGTTAATACAATACAAATCACTTAGTGTTGTTGGTTTTGATCATGCAAGTAAGATCATAGTGCCATTGAACTTTAGTTGTACGCCTGTACCTGTACCTTTAGTTGTTATACTTGTAGTACTTGTAGTACTTGTGGTGTACTTCTTAGTTGTTGTACTTGTATTAAATGTGTTAGAATTGTTGCTGAGCACAATTGATAAAGTATCACATAACTGAGTGCGAATGTTTTATCAAATTGTTGATAGATGCTGCTTTGTGCTTTGCACATTTGTTTACTCTGTTGGTTGCTCTATTGCTTATTTGCTCAACACATTCTGTTCTGTTCTGTGATGTTACTTTGTGTTTATGATCTTCAATGCAATTATCTGCAGCTGAACTACGTAATTAGTTTTTGATCTGTTTTGTGGTGTTGATATGTTGTCAACTGTGCAATTGTTTGTTGAATGTGCTGTTTTGATTGTGTTATGATCTGCTGACTGCTGATTTGTGCTTACTGTGCTGCTGACTGTGCTGATTTATGCTTATTCTATACTGTACTATCTGTTGAACAACACTTATGCTTGTTGTATTACATTTTAGTGTGCTGAATGGTACAAAAACAGGACCCAATTACTGCAAATGTAGCACACCTTACTTGAGCTCACAATACCACTACACATGCTTTACCATGCCACATGTCATAGCTCACTTGACACCAACACTATTGCTGAATTATTGATCAACATTATTACTCATTTCATCTTTTCACCAAATGTTACATTTTCTCACATGCTTATCCAAAAATTACATAGGTGTCCATCATGCAACACCATTAACGATACAACTATCCTCATCTCTTTTATCATGTACTTCTTTATATACAAACCATTTGGAACATATCCTAAAATATAGTTCATATAGTTCATTTCTACAAGAACACACAACATAATCACCAACTCAAATTTAGTAAGTTTTTCTTATAGCTTTTCAAAGTCATTAAATACACTTCATTAGTATATTGATGCACCTAAAAAATAAGGAAAAAGCATCTTAAATAATTGATGTTTTTTTTTTGGGATATTCTACCTGGTAAGCACCAGGTATAACGAAATTCACAAACTAGCTATTCTTGTTTGCAATTCTACCAAATAGCACTCAACTTATGCAAAATCATCTGCCATAGCGTTATTAGCCTAAAAACGTTAGATTTTCCGTTAAGTGATGAATTTACATAATATAGTGTCAACACTTAAAAAACATTTTGCATAAGTTGAGTGCTATTTGGTAGAATTGCAAACAAGAATAGCTAGTTTATGAATTTCATTATACCTGGTGCTTACCAGGTAGAATATCCCTAAGAAATAAAACAAGGGCAATTATGTAAATTCACCACTTAACGGAAAATCTAACGTTTTTAGGCTAATAACGCTACGGCAGATGATTTTGCATAAGTTGAGTGCTATTTGGTAGAATTGCAAACAAGAATAGCTAGTTTGTGAATTTCGTTATACCTGGTGCTTACCAGGTAGAATATCCCTTTTTTTTTTTGTTTCCGACTTTTCTATTAACATAATATTATAGTAAACTCTTTGTTGCCTTTATACCACAAAATGCGCATACTGTTTTACGTTCACCTTCTACTAAATGCGTTTAAAACAATTTAAATTTGTCATAAAAATAGGAAAGTACATCAAAAATAGGAAAGGATACAAGGCAAGGTCAAATTATAACACCACTATTGACCTGTCATTCCAAGTAAGACACCTTTAACTTAACTGTTTTGTCTCTTGATATGAACAATAATATGTTTAAATACTAATTCTATATCTTTTCTCAAAATAAATGTTTGTCATACTACTGTACTAAAATTTAGTATCTGCAACTTATATTCTTGTTCGAACTTATTTTGAAATGTGTTTGACTAATTGTGATGTACTATACATTCAGAGTTTTCAACTTCTATATCCTATAACATTAAGAAAAGTGTCTTTGTTTTATTACAAATTTTTTCCTCTTATACCACGGATTAATATTTCATCCATCTTACCACCAAGTGTTTTTAACCTTTCTTTACAGATTACTTCTCCAACTATGCTGCAAGAATAATCATTTTTGGATGACCTTACAGACAAGTCATCATTTCTTATCTCATAAAGGTATATAACTACCATATACTCATACTCTATTTCTTATTTTAAACAGAAATATTTTACATTAACGTATACTATGTATATAGGATTTGGCCTTGAAACTACTATGTCAACTAATATACTACTACAACGAACAGGCGACAAAGCAAATGCACTTAGTTAATGATAAATAAAAATATGCACAACTTGCAGAGTTAAAACTGCATTTCCAGTTTACACTTGACTGTAGTAATAACATTTTATTATTAATATTATATGTTTTGCCTTATTATAGGGCAATTTCTCATACTAGCTTACGTTCTGTAAGAAGAAACAAAATCTTACAAGCACAAAAGTCATCATACCAACAACATATTTGTACAATCGCTTGGATCAAAACAAAAACAGTAGTTGCCATCCTATTTTATACATATAGTCCCACAATAACATTAAGCAATTAAAAGAATCCTCTGTCGAATTGTTTGATAATTACTGTTTTTGCTTTAATCAAAGCGATTGTGCAAATTTGTTGTTGGTATGATGACTTTTGTGCTTGTAAAATTTTGTTTCTTCTTTCAAAAAGTAAGCTAGTATGAGAAGTTGCCCTACAATAAGCCAAAACATATAATAATAATAAAATGTTATTACTACAGTCAAGTGTAAACTTGAAATGCAGTTTTAACTCTACAAGTTATGCATATTTTTATTTACCATTGACTAAGTGCATTTGCTTTGTCGCTTGTTGGTTGTAGTAGTATATTAGTTGACATAGTAGTTCCAAGGCCAAATCCTATATACATAGTATAGATTAATGTAAAATATTTCTGTTTAAGATAAGAAATTGAGTATGAGTATATGGTGGTTGTATACCTTTAGAGATGTAGCTTTTAACGAAGTGAAACCCACAATAGGGTTTGAATCAAGAGTGTTGCCAAAGAAAGAAGATAGATCATTCAAGGCCGAAATTGTCAAGAGTTGGTGTGAGCTACATAAAGACAGTATTATAGATTAAAATTAGTAAAATGTTTTGAAAATTAATGACTGTGATACCTGTGCTCTGTAATAAATATATCGCAGACGTTGTTTTGTTGAGAAAATGCTCCCTTTACTTGTCGAACTTCACAAACAAGGATGACAATACCAAGTATATCTAACAAGAAAGACACAAAAATGAATTATATTGCAATGGATGATAAGATAATAGATACATAGAGGTCACCTTGGCATACCCTATTACTTGGTTACTTGGGATAGTAGGTCACCTTGGCAAACAAAAGGAAAATTAAATAAAAAATCCTCAATGTCACCTATGGCTGGGTTGGGGGGTGGAAGAATGGGTGAGGGAAAAGGTTGTGATTTTTTATTTAATTTTCCTGTTTTTTTTTTTTTTTTTTTTTTTTTTTTTTTTTTTTGTCAAGGTGACATGCTATTTCAGGTAACAAATTCATGTGAAAGTTGGGATTATTCAAAAATAATCGATAGCTGAGATTATTTTCGGCTAACGGGTGATAGTTGGAATTATTATGAGCAAATTTTTCTTTTTATATACGTTTGCAATTATATGAATAATTAGGAACAAGTATTTCATTTCAAATTTCAGATTCAATTAAAAGTGAAACTATAAATTTAGAAATGTGAAATTGGGTTAATTCCATAAAATTGCAAGAATAATGAAAATTTTGGTCAAGTATTAAAATTTGCAAGTGTTATTTACAATTTTTGAATTTGAGTGCTAAAATTAAATTCCTTATTTTCATGAATTTTATGTTCCCAAACACTACCTTATGAAATTATAAATGAAGAATTTGAAAATGGTCAATGAAAAGGTTTTGGTGACAATTCTCAAACTCTCAACTATAACTACTTTGAAAGCAATAGTTATAAAAGATACTCAAATTAAAATTTAAAAACAATAATTCACACCCAATTTCAATATATACTTGATTTAAATTAAAAGCGTGATTGATTAAAGTTATAAAGAATTTGTTTTTTTTAAGGAGTCGTTTGGTTGATGTAGGAATTAAATTCCAATGGGAAATTATAAATCATTGGAATTTACTTCTATGTCAATTTCCTAGGAATTACTTAATATTGTTTGTTTGACAATAGGAATTTTCATTTCCTTGGAAGTAATTCATGGGAATTGTTAATGACCAAAGGGGGTACATGGTAATCTAATTCCTATGTGTTGTAGGAATTAACTTCCCTTGGATTTTATAATTCATAGGAATTTTAAAGTTTTTTGCAACCAAACAAATTAGCATAATACTATTTCCTAGGAACTTAAAATTCCAAGGTAATAGTGGGTAACCAAACAATTTAGGAAAAATTACCCAGAATAATACGACCTTTCACCTATTTTCCAAGAATAATACGAACTTTCAATTAACCACCAATAATACGAACTTTGACATGTATTTTCCAGTGGTATACCTTACCTGTTTACAACCGGTTTTACAGGTCAAATTATGACCGTTGCTTGTCACAACATGTTGAGAAAGACCAAAAGGCTGTGCAGACATGTTCCTCAACATGTTGTGAGAAGCAACGGTCATAATTTGACCTGTAGAACCGGTTGTAAACAGGTAAGGTATACCACGGGAAAATACATGTCAAAGTTCATATTATTGGTGGTTAATTGAAAGTTCGTATTATTCGTGGGAAATAGGTGAAAGGTCGTATTATTCTGGGTAATTTTTCCAACAATTTAAAACATTGTATTTATATTAAGAGAGCGATTGATTAGAGTTTCAATATATTTGTGCACGCTTTTTTTATTGGGTGCTTCTACCGTAGGCTTGAATACAAGGAAATATTGTTGTTGCATTAAATAAACATGAAGAATTGGTTGCTGGAAGAATATACCGTTCATTGATAAGGCCGAAGATAAAACAGAAACTGAGACAACGTGGTGCAAGACATAAACAACACAAAACCCACAAAAGTTCATAGTAACAATTAATTGTGTGTAAGTGA
This sequence comes from Amaranthus palmeri, assembly GCA_019776075.1. Classification (NCBI taxonomy): domain Eukaryota; kingdom Viridiplantae; phylum Streptophyta; class Magnoliopsida; order Caryophyllales; family Amaranthaceae; genus Amaranthus; species Amaranthus palmeri. Next base: position 135,629 of record JAAKBH010000153.1, read on the forward strand.
AAATGAGGTCAATATTTGAAATGTTTAGCAGAGATTTATTAGTTTTAAATGTATATTACTTTATCTTAATGGTGCTAACACCAGATACATAAGAAATACGTTCGCTTCAAACTGAGTTTTAAAGGAAAATAGCATAACATGGGGGTGTGATTGAAACCAATAGTAGTGTTATAAATAATGATGCGAACCTTTGTATATGGCAATGGACTCCTTGATTTGAATAACCACGAAATGGACACCGTAATGAAGATTAGTTTGCGACGATAAACATCGCTCGGAAATCTTGATATAGATTGAAGGCGACATCGATACTTTCCTTTTGTGATATTTCCCCCACAAAGGTACTTGGGTTATGAGACCGGAAATTCACAAAGAGATACAATCAATCACATCAACCAATGAGTACGCACCGATTAATCTAAACAACAAAGAGTTTATAAAAGAAAATGAAATCAGAAAAACTATAACGGAGTTGATCACAAACCTTTACGTTTCAAGAGAATAAGAGAAAGATGACAGAATTTAGATTCTAACAACAAGTCATTTGATATCCATGCACTCACTCTTATTTATAGAGTTGAAGTGTCACATGGTTTCATCCAATCCATACATCGATTGACGATGTAATACATTGATACATAACAACACATTAGTTCATGAAACATAACTTTGTTTCATGAACAATTACTTTGTTTCATGAACAATTACTTTGTTTCATGAACAACTTCTAGAAACTTTCTGACTCGAAAATCTCTAAATGTTCGAACGAGCATCCAAAGTGCTCGAACGAGCAAACACCAAAACATCATAACATCATACAGAAGGTTCAGAAACATTCTGCCAGACCCACGAGCCCGTGCTCGAACGAGCCACAAAGTGCTCGAACGAGCAGTATCTTGCTCGAACGAGCATGCTCAAGCTCGAACGAGCATGTTGCTCTGGTCACTTGTTTTGGTTCCTGTTGTTACGTTCTTGCTTAGTTTATGTAATACATGTTCTAAGCCTTGGATAATGTCCTACATGCTCTAAATATCCAACAATCCTCCCCCATTTAGAGCCTTTAGGACATTCTTTCTCTTTCTCTAAAACTGATTTCATAATCACATTCCATGCATCAATGTTAATGTCCCTCCGGATTGAATTAACACCTAGTACAACACACTTAACAAATGATCGTGAAATAATGATGTCCCTGCGGATTGAATCATATAACACATCTGACCATTTGAAGATGAAGTACGCATAGAACAAATAACACATTGTCATTTCTTGACACATTATAACGGCCGTGTCCATATCTATTCATAAGTTTATCATAGTCGATACGCTAATCTTGACTACTTGAAGCGGCCACACTTCAAACTTATATAGGTAGGTTCTCTTTACGTAAAATATATCCCCGTGAATGGATATCACCAAGAGCTCTTCTACTCTTGGCCTTGAGAACTTTAAAGGGACGACTACCTCGCTAACTCACGGTCCAAAGCAACGATGGGTCACTAAAACTTGTTGCTTACAAAATCCAAAAAGAATTACACCACATTGAATTCAGACACAATGTTACTCGTGTGTGAATTGGGCTTTCTAATCGAATTTTAGTAGCGTATTCCGATTGCAATTGACGCTTGTTCAATTGAATCCTTACTCATGGCTTTAGAAAAGCCAAATTGAACTTACTGTTCACATAATCAAGAGTTATGACCCCATTAACGATAAATCTTTGCACTAGGCTGTGCCTAAGAGCAATATGACGGAATTTAGCGTTATGCACTTGATTATAATCCTTTCGCCAATGCCATCCTGCAATTCGTATGAATTGCCACCGGTGATATAGGCATTGGTATAGTATCTCAAACATGAGATTTCTTAACCATTCCGCTTCCTTCCCTGTATATGCTAGCGCTATAAACTCGGAAGCCATAGTGGAACAACAATGCAAGTTTGTTTCTTGGAAGACCATGATATGGCTCCTCCCCCATAAACAAACACCCAACCACTTGTCGAAGATTAACTTCTTCATTCGTGATTTAACTTGCATTGGAATAACCCTCTCAAACTTGGAGGTTCTCCACTATAAGTGATACCATAATCCATGGTACCCTTCAAGTATTTTAATACTCTCTTAATCGCTTTCCAATGATGCGAACTTGAAATACAAGTAATCCTACTCCACTTTGCTACTGCAAAGACAGAATCCGGTCTCGTACAAGTCGTCGCATACATTAGCGATCTAATAACTTTTGAATACGCTAATTGCGCAACTGGTTCCTCTTCATGTCACGAATTTGACATGTTGACACATAGGGGTCCACATTTGGAATTCCATCAAACATGTTGAAACTTTTAAGTACTTTCTCATTTAAATGAGATTAACTTAACTTGATTCCATTTCCGTCTCTTATGATCTTTATACCTAAGATCACATCGACCTCCCCCATGTCCTTCATTTAAAATGAACTTGACAAAAATCTTTTGTCTCTTGAACCCGTACTAAATCAGTACCAAATATGAGCATATCATCAACGTTGAGACAAATAATGACTCCGTTGCCTTGCCCATTAAACATGCTATAAATGCACTTATTGTCTTGAATCAATTTGAATCCAAAGGACAAATTAATTCATCAAACTTTTAATACCATTGTTTCGGTGTTTGATTTAGTTCGTATAACGACTTAACAAATTTACACTTGGAAGTTTCAAAAATTACCTCCCCATTTGTAAACATTCAATCACTAAAAGAAATGTCAATTCTTTGTGATTCAATTCAAAATTGAATTTCATGCATAAAATATGCATAACTTGAGTAATTTACTCACATTATTACACACTAGTAATAATCAATCAATTATAAAATATTATGGAATCTATTTACCATAATCTTCATTTTATACTTTAAGTATAAAATACATTATCATACTACTTGATAATTTCATGTCTTAAAGGACACAACTTTATAAGTAAATACTTATAATGCCTCTTTTAGTTATTAAAATAAATCAACTTCTCACATATAATTTATGAATAAATTATATACATCATCCATTTTCACATATGGACCAAATAAACATACCAAAATATTATTACAAACTAGTAATAATAATTTGAGTTATAATCATTATGGAATTTTAATCACCATAAAACATAATTTGCAAAAATCTATGCAAATTAATTATTCTCTTATTTAGAATAACAATTTATTTTATAACTATTTTCATAAGTAATGATAAAAACAACCATTTAATTATAATTTCAACATTGTTGAATTATACATAATAATTAAACTTAATTATTATAAATAATGGTCCAACCATATTAAACTTGAATTTAATATGTTCCATATACACAAATATGTATATCCATATGACATAAAATTCCTACCCCTTTATCTTAGTTATAATATAACTAGATTAACTTGGGTAATAACATAACTCATTTGAGTATGTCAAAAAATAAATCATTACCCCTTATTATTATTTTGTAATAAACTTGGATAAACAAATTATATGTCAATTTAATTCTTATCTCATTTTATGAGATACTTGACATAAGTCAATTAAAGCATCATTTACTTATATGTAGTTATAACAAAATAACTACCATAACCAACCACAATTATGGTTACATAAAATAAATCATCAACAATCATATATATAAAATATAATCCAACATGTCATAGCATATAAGGCATCTTAATAGCATATCATAGTTAATACTACATGCTAAGAGACAATGAAACAAATCATCCAAAAGTGAAAACAATGGTACACAAAAACTTAACCACCAATATTGATTAATTTAATCAATTTATGCATAAAAGAATTCCATCCACTTAAATTATTATTCTACACGACAAAACAACAATAATAACTAAAATAAAATTAATCTTATTCTTTAATCATGCCTCATGGAGAAATAAACTCATCAAGTATAACTTAATCATACTTTAAACATATAGTTAATCAAATCCTTGAACATTTTCTATGAAAATATTCCATCAACACAACATGAATAAAATCATCTTTTAATCAAATAGACTTGATTAAACACATACTTTATGTATACTTGGCAATTTTAATTTATATTTAAAATATAAATCTTAATCCATGTAGTACTTTTATTCCATACTACAAAATATCATTACCCTTTTAACCATGATGATCACATGAATAAATTTATTCTCTTTTCTTAATTATAAATAATTAAGAAATAACACTTTATGATTTCCATCATAAATTCCCATCATCAAAATAACACATACCCACTTCTCTAGATCATATCTTTGTAAATAATATTACCCACATGCTTTACTTCAAATTAACATAAATTTGAACACATGTATATGATCATCCAAAAGAAGATTTAAATGTATGTAAATACTTTCTCACAATTTTAAACACAAAACCATCAAACATAATTTATGATAAATAAATTACATGAAAGAAAGCTTACTTGTTTTCCATGATACTTCTTATCAAATATACTCATAAAATAAATATTTCATTTGCCTTCATCAAAACTCCATACCGAAATACTTTGCCCAGTTTCATGAAGTTCGATGTGAGATCCTTAACGCTTGCCATGATCAAGAAGATATCACAAAAGATTGTTATAAATAATGATGCGAACCTTTGTATATGGCAATGGACTCCTTGATTTGAATAACCACGAAATGGACACCGTAATGAAGATTAGTTTGCGACGATAAACATCGCTCGGAAATCTTGATATAGATTGAAGGCGACATCGATACTTTCCTTTTGTGATATTTCCCCCACAAAGGTACTTGGGTTATGAGACCGGAAATTCACAAAGAGATACAATCAATCACATCAACCAATGAGTACGCACCGATTAATCTAAACAACAAAGAGTTTATAAAAGAAAATGAAATCAGAAAAACTATAACGGAGTTGATCACTCTCCTTTACGTTTCAAGAGAATAAGAGAAAGATGACAGAATTTAGATTCTAACAACAAGTCATTTGATATCCATGCACTCACTCTTATTTATAGAGTTGAAGTGTCACATGGTTTCATCCAATCCATACATCGATTGACGATGTAACACATTGATACATAACAACACATTAGTTCATGAAACATAACTTTGTTTCATGAACAATTACTTTGTTTCATGAACAATTACTTTGTTTCATGAACAACTTCTAGAAACTTTCTGACTCGAAAATCTCTAAATGTTCGAACGAGCATCCAAAGTGCTCGAACGAGCAAACACCAAAACATCATAACATCATACAGAAGGTTCAGAAACATTCTGCCAGACCCACGAGCCCGTGCTCGAACGAGCCACAAAGTGCTCGAACGAGCAGTATCTTGCTCGAACGAGCATGCTCAAGCTCGAACGAGCATGTTGCTCTGGTCACTTGTTTTGGTTCCTGTTGTTACGTTCTTGCTTAGTTTATGTAATACATGTTCTAAGCCTTGGATAATGTCCTACATGCTCTAAATATCCAACAAGTAGTGTGTTTAAATAAGATTATTTGAGATATACATATAAAGTAACATAAAAATTACGTATTGATACAACCGTATTGATATTAAATCTAAGAATTCAGATGAGGGCTAATAAGTTCAGGCAATTCATACTACAGAAGCAAGTTCTTGTTTACAAAAAAAAACTAACAGAAAAGAAGAAATTGGTGCGACATAAGATTAGTAAGATTCCAAACATGGGATGTCTACAACCTTGTACATCATATCGAAAACCTTATTTTGCAATGGATAAGGAACAATAAAATTAGTTAAGTTTCAGAATCAAAAGATACATAAAGAAAACATTTTCACATGAATGCCCGCGATGACATCTGTTGCACGGCTTGCTTCTTCCTCATTCTTCTGTTTTACTATTTCTGCGCCAATCATGGGCTTCCATTGGATCTCTTAGTATGCTGTAGTTGTGTTTTCATCATCAGTGACAAAAATCATCGCATTATTTGGAGATAGATTATATGCAATCCAAACAAAATGCCTTATTATATTGAACATACATTTTACTTGAAATTGTAGGATTTGCTTAAAAAGAAACCGATCTTGGTAGATCACATAAATTTGAAAGTGCAAAGACCATATCATATGCTACTACAATCTATCAAGTATAGTCTAATATAAAAACCATATATCCTAGACGATAGCATTTCTTCATGAAATTGAAACTCTTCTGTACAATTGGTAGATCACAAGGTCTTGAGTGTTAAGGTATTGGCTGACGAAGCAACACGCCTCCACAAACATTTCAGTATGTCATTCTTTTTTATGCCGACTATTGCCACAGTCAAATTACCCGGATCTTATTTGTGTATATTTACATGATTTGTTAGGCGCGACTCAACAGAAGGTGCATAATCCGCTATCAGTATAATGATTGGCTTTTGATAAGTGCAATTATTTGCGCTTATTCGTGCTATTTCTACGCTTTATGAAGTTTTAGTGGGATTTAGGATCTATAGTAGTGAATTGTTATAGTTTTATCTCATGTGCTTATTTTTGTATTCCTATGATATTTGAGGCAAAATTGAAGCTTTTGCTAGGGCATGTGGTTGATAAGAGAGTGAAGGCTTGGAGAAATAGCATAAGACCCCTTAAACAAGTGAAGAGATTGTTGCTTGCTTGAAGATGTCTTACAATGAAGATGGGCAAAAGAGAAAATATAGTAGAAAAGTGCTTAAAAGACAAAAGTTTTGAGGTGAAATTTGATACATGCTCACTCTTTTGGCCGTAACTTTAGATAGAGAGATCACATTAATGCAAGGTTTACAACATTGAAAATTAGACTTCGAGATCTTTCCAACTGTATATTACATGTTCATATCCGACAACCGAGCAGGAAATGGCGGCCATTCAAAGTTTGCCAGTTAGAACCAATGCGATGAGTCGCTGCTCCAAAGCGACGACTCACTGCTCTTATGTAACGACTCGTCGCTTATTCTCTGAACTCTCTTTTCCAGGCAGAGCATATGCAATGATTCGTTACACTCGATGTGGCAAGTTGTCACTATTCTGTCAGAAGGATTTTCGACGATTTTATTCCTAATTTTTGGAACCACTATTTAAAGTGGCGGTTACGCTTTAATTTTTCATGGAGTCTTTTTTAGAGAACTTTTCAGATTTCCTTTGTACTTTACATTTTGGTTTTTATGCTTTCTTTTGGGTAATTTAACATTTGTAATCTTGGATTTCCTCTTCAATTTGCATTAGCCCTCTTTGAATTTGATTGTGTTCTTCATCTCCATTGTCAAGGTAGTTCTATTCTTTTTAAGCTTTTAATTATGTCTTATTTTATGTTTTATGATAGCTTATTAGATTTAGTAAATGATCTAACCATGATTAGTGAGTAGTTTTGTATGCTAGGGCACTGGATTTGAACCCTAATACGTCTGTGATTGTTAGATGAGGATTGTTGATTGTGATGTTGAATTGATTTGATTTAATTGTTATGTATGATCATTCAAGTTAAAGTATTTTAACTTCTCTTAATACCAAAATCACGAAAGTTGAGATTGAGTAGTATGTTATCTTGTGATGTTAATCGATCAAAATACGAAAGTTGAGATTGAGAGAATCTATTTAATTTGATTTAATTTGGTTATCATCCCGAAAAAGAGTGATTAGTTAGATGGGTGAATCAATTCAACGGAATCAATTGCAATCCTTATCGAAACATTAATCATATGTACTAAGCGGAAAAATAAAACGTACGGTAGCGACAAGACTAAAATAGTTCCATAATACAACTTGAGAACCCAACGACCTCCATGACACATTAAAACAACATAACGGAACGACAAAAATAAACTACACTAAGTTCCATTACATAGATATAAATTATTTTCTACTTATAATTATTATTACATAAAATGCGGTCTTGGATGATGTGGTCCTAACTTGAAACCTCACTCCAGTCCCCAACTGCAATCAACCTGCTAGTCGTCAATCGACAACAAATAGCAAGTTCCAAAGAACAATCCAATACACGTCAGAGACAACATACATATAATCAACAAGTGGAATACAAGCAATATGTGTCACCCTAGCATGCAAAGGCTCTAATACATTTATTCAAAAATCCCCAACTTGAAACGTCGCCCGTCCTATTCGGGTCGTCCAAGTAATAATCCAATTCATTTGGAGGAATACACTTGGGAGACCTAATCCCAAGGCAACCACCGACCTAAGACGTTGCTCATCCTGTTCGGGTTGTCAGAGGTTAAAGTATGCATACCCCCATGGTGACCGTAATGATCCAAAACTGTCATGGGAACAAAAATTATATAATTCATTCCAAAATATTAACCCATTGGGATAACCAACACATCAATCATCAATTTCCAAGTTAAACGTCTTTCAACTTATTTGAGGTGTCTAAACCTTATGTGAGTCACAATGGCATATTTAAGAATGAAACAACAATACTTGCACAACCACATAAATAGTATGGTCTAAGCGTGTACCTTTAAGCACGGCAACAACGATATTCAAGCACTACAGGAATTTCATCCTCTTATGAATCGAGGTCCTAAACAACACACACACAAAACGAACACGTATTAGAACGTGTTTACACTTTTAACTCATTCCATACCACTAAAATATCAATAAGACTTGGTAACTTTAATTGATTTCATCAAATTCCTAATAGTTTAAAATTCCACATTTGACCAGAAACTTAAACTGCAAATTTGAATAGTTTAGAAAATTTCATAAATAGTATGGTCTAAGCGTGTACCTTTAAGCACGGCAACAACGATATTCAAGCACTACAGGAATTTCATCCTCTTATGAATCGAGGTCCTAAACAACACACACACAAAACGAACACGTATTAGAACGTGTTTACACTTTTAACTCATTCCATACCACTAAAATATCAATAAGACTTGGTAACTTTAATTGATTTCATCAAATTCCTAATAGTTTAAAATTCCACATTTGACCAGAAACTTAAACTGCAAATTTGAATAGTTTAGAAAATTCAAATGAAAAATCCGACTTCACCACTGCGTCCGGAACACATCGATTACATTGGACACCAATTTTCATAATTTCTAAAATTCATTTACTATTTTTAATTATTTTAAGCGTTTAAACGACTTTTAACATATCGGTTGAACAAAATGACAACGAAACGCACCCCACATAATAAAAATGAGGCGCCACTCCGAGAAGGCGATTGTTGTCCGGAAAGTTCATGCAACTTAATTATTATTTTATATATTTATTATCCGAATTATAAATATCCAATTTACAACTCATAGACAAGAAAACTAATAAAAACTGAATCACAAAACAACACAATTTATATTTCTTATCACACAATCACTTAACATTTCCACCCACATACAATATTATCTCACACATAAATTCATCCATCATCAAAACACAAAACCCTTAACTAAAACATTCTCATACACAAGAGCACTCAACACACTTTAAATTAATAAATTAAAATAATGGAATTAAATACTTGATCTTCTCACAAATTGAATTTTGTAGAGGATCATAAACCAAAATAACCCTTTGAATCTAATTATACATATAAACAAATTCAACCCCTTAAACAAATCAAATTTTGTTAAGGGACTTATGAAATCATGCATACTTATTTCACTTAATCCACACCTTTAAATTTCTTCTAGCAAATTGAAATTTTGCTAGGGAAATTTAGATCATGAAACAAATTTATTTAAATATTACAAATAAGTTTTATTCTTATATCAAATTTGAATTTTGTTAAAGAACATAAATCAATGAAGGATTTTATAAAATTTTGACTTAACCCTTTTAACAAATCAATTTTGTTAAAGGATTATATAAATAAAAACTTACATAAAAAAAATACTCAATCCTCCTAGAAGTCATAGGACATCATCATATATAAAATATAAAATATAATTTACTTTAAAAGTAAAAATCTAATATTAACTCTTAGATTTCACTTACCCTTGATTTGGAATTTGGATGAACACAAAGTTTTTTTTTTTTTTTAATTTGTGAGAACCAAAATTAAGAAGAGGGAAAAGAAAAAGAAAGAAACTCTTAAGGCAAAAGCAAATGACAAAAATTGGAACATTCTTGCATAAGAGTGGTTTTTAAAGGAAACCACACCCTTTAAGCTCTCTTAACTCCCCTCTTAAAAGTGCCATAATACACACTTAAGAGGGAGTTACAAACACCCCCCCCCCCCCCCCCAAATTCCTCCTAAAATGATGATAAAAATTGTGTGAATTATTATTTTTTTAAAAAATTTTTTTTGTCAATCAACTAATTATGTGATTTAATACCATGATCTACTTTTATCACACATGTATAATTATGATTAAAGATTAACTACTAAACGATGATAAAAAAATTTTAATTTATTTTAATTTATTTAAATAAAGATTGACTATTATTAATTTATTTTAATATCGAATATTCTATAAAAATTACGGGGTGTTACAATATACCCATACTAAATCTCCTTCTTTGATAGCCTCCTTGTGTCTCAGATGCTTGTCCATCTTCTTGTATCTCCTGTTTGCCTCCTCAATGTTTGCTTGCACCTGTTTATGCACAGCTTCCATCTGTCTGAGCAGGTCTCCTACTTCCACTTGTAAACTGTCACATAGAGCCAAATCAATCAGGGACCCAGGCAGTAGGGGGTTAGTTCCATACACACATTTAAAGGGGGTGTGCTTTGTGGCATGGCTAGGGGCCCTATTGTATGCAAATTCAGCATGGCACAGTTTAAGATCTCATTCTCTAATGTTTTTGCTAACCAAGGTTCTGAGAAGGGTGCCTAAGGTCCTATTGGTCACCTCTGTTTGACCATATGTTTGAGGATGGTAAGCAGTGTTGAACAACAGTTTAGTACCTAGTAAATTCCATAAGTTCTTCCAAAAGTGGCTCATAAACTTGTTATCCCTATCAGAGACTATGGTTCTTGGTATACCATGTAGTCTCACAATCTCAGAGAAGTATAAGTGTGCTATGTGTTGTGCATCATCTACCTTGGTGCAAGCTATGAAATGTGCCATCTTGGAGAACCTATCAACCACCACCATTATTGAGTCCTTTCCCCTCCTAGTCCTTGGTAAAGCCATCATTAAATCCATGCTGATGTGTTCCCAAGGTCTGTGAGCTACTGGCAGGGGTATGCACTCTCCCTTGTGGAAGGTTACCTTGGCCTTCAAGCATGTCTCACACCTCATGATATGCTTGCCTACTATGCCTAGCATTTTTGGCCAGTGAAATTGTTGTGCCAACATGTCTGAAGTTTTTTGTATCCCAAAGTGTCCTGCTACACTTCCTTCATGCACTTCTATCACTAGAATGTTCCTTAAGGGTATCTTAGGGATGCATAGTTTGTTCCCTTTCAACAAGAATCCCTAGTGTATGCTGTAAAGGCCTTGAGGTGTGGTTTGGCATGCCTTGTATAACTCTGCAAACTGGTATTGGTCTTTGATCATTTCAAACCCCAAAATTCTAGCTCCCAACACTCCTAATAAACTATGTTTCCTGCTCAATGCATCAGCTATGATATTAGCCTTCCCTGCTTTGTATTTTGCTGAGAAGTCAAAGGTTTGCATGAATTCAACCCATCTAGCATGCCTCCTGTTAAGTGCTAAAAGTTATATTATTTTTATTCCTCTTTACGTATAATTTTAATACGTTTATTAAATAATATTTAATATTTAGTGAATATTTAATTTATGAATTAATATCTACACTTATAAAATTTTATTAATATTTTGTAGGATTTTTGTTTAAAAATAGAGTTGGACAAAATGAGAAAATTGGAGTCGAACGAAGAAAAATCGTTACTCGCGAAGTATTTAACGCGTCAGTTTTGAAATGGGCATATCTTACTCATACGGACTCCAAATCAAACGTTTTTTTGAGGCTACGGACATCTACTCGAAAAATTCTACAACTTTTATATATGTTCGGTAAAAAAGTCAATTTCGCCTGTATCAATAGGAAAACAGAGATAAAGTCAGCTGTAAATTGTTTGAGTGCCGCTGGACAATGCATTAATTAAGTGTTTGAGGAAGACAAATTCCACTAAAATTCTGTAGATGAGTTGGTAAAATGCTGGCCACACATCCAAGGTGTAACTCCCAGCCACAACATTTTTGCTTCAATTAATAGCATATTAATGATAAGTTGATAAGTATGAGAGACATTGTACGAATATAGCCATCACTAAACCGACTTAGATTAGTTGGCTACTTGTGCTGCAGTTGGTACAGCAGGTCAGCTGTACGAAACTCCATAACAGCAAGTTGCAACATTTTTTTTTTTTTGTCTTTTTCTTACTTGATAATCTCTATAAATAGAGGTTAAATCATCCCTTATGAAGGCATCATTCTCATATACTTAGAACTACTAAGTAGAGAGTTAGAAAAAAATATTTTAGTCTTTTCTTTTGTAATACAAAATTGTTTACTTAATGAATTTTTCTTAGTCTCTACTTTACTATGTTTAATTTAGAGTAATTTGATTTTGTAGTAATATGTATTAATGTCTTGGCATATTATTTTTATGAGATTTGAAATCGGTTTTTAATTTATACAACTTTGTTATTGAGTATTTATGTAAACTAGTTATAATCTCTAAATTTATATAAGATTGATTTTGTTGGGTACACTTAATTATTCTTGTATAAGTTAATGTTTTAAAATTAATTAAACTTTGTTTAGTTAGTTTTATTAAAGAAACAACTAGTAATAATAACTGCATCTAGTTTTATTATTAGAGTTTACATAATATTAAATTTAGTTGGGTTATAGGGTATCTTCTTAATTAAATTTAATGGTTGGTGAAGTCTTCCAAAAATTAAAGCAGTCAATTCATTAAAACCGGATTAATGAACACTAGGGCTTTACTATCTTGGGTACAAATAGTGAGCTAATATAAAAGGGTTGACAGGGGATCTACGAGGGTACTATAAATCCTACAGCCGCCTATTCATATAAAAGTTGTAATTAATCAATGATTAAAAATAATCTTGCCAATGACTAAAATACATGTTACTACTACTTTCTCTAATTGATTTACTCTCTTATTTATTTACATATTTTACTTTTAAGCTTATTTTATTTTTAAGTTTTAAGTAGTGTAATCAAAAACTCATTTCCCCCCATATTTTTACTTTGCATATTTTCTAAATATTTTAGAAGTATCTTTAAAATTAGTAACCACAATCTCTGTGGGTTCGACCCCTACTTACCACTTACTATATTTAGGAAGTTGTAACAGGGTAAAATATAATATAAATTTGTGCGCGTACGACAGCGTCCTACAAATTTTTGGCGCCGTTGCCGGGGATTGTGTCAAAATTACTATTAAAGTTGCTTCTTAATTTATTTTTTATTATATTACTATTTTCTTTTATATTTTTCAGTCAAATTCTTCAAAAAAAGCATAAGGGTATAGTTTATGAAACTAAGAGACGGAAAGGTGATTGGGGAAGAATCAGAAGAAGAGGAGCTCATATTCTCACTTGAAGAATTTTTCAACCTAGCTACATCATCTGGTGAGATTGTTCTTAATTATTTTAATATGGCTAATCAATCTTTGAAGGAGCTTGCAACTCCAACTTTTGATAATCAACCGTTATGTATTGTGTTTCCTGAAATTACTACTCCTTTTAAATTACATTCAGGATTTATTCAATTATTACCTGTATTTCGTGGTTTACCTGGTGAAGATCCTCATCGTCACTTAAAAGAATTTCATGTTGTTTATAGTACAATGAAACCTGAAAATATATAGAAGAGGATATAATTAAATTACGTGCTTTTCCATTTAGTTTACAAGATTCTGCTAAGGATTGGTTGTATTATTTATCACCTGGATCTATCACTACTTGGACTGACATACAATCGTTATTCTTAGAAAAATATTTTCCAGCTTCTAGAGTTGCGTCCATAAGAAAAGAAATTTGTGGAATTCGTCAATTTTCTAGTGAAACTTTATATGAATATTGGGAACGTTTTAAAAGATTATGTGCTAGTTGTCCTAATCATCAAATTCCTGAACAACTCTTAATTCAATATTTTTATGAAGGACTTATTCCTAATGAACGTGCTATGATAGATGCCGCTAGTGGTGGTGCTCTAGTAGATAAAACCCCTCAAGAAGCACGAAATTTAATAGCTAATATGGCTGGTAATACTCAATCATTTTTCACAAGACAAGAAAATGTTAAAAAAGTGGATATGAGTAATTCTAGTTCAGTTGAGAAACAATTATCTGCATTAACAAACATAGTTAATAAACTTGTTCAAAATAATTTAACTGCTCAAGTAAAATCTTGTGGTATATGTTTAAATTATGGGCATGCGACTGATGCATGCCCAACATTAAAAGAAGATGAGCATGTTAATGCTGTTGGTGGATTTCCTGGACAACCACAAAGAAAATATAATCTATATTCAAACACATATAATGAAGGATGGAAAGACCACCCTAATTTTAGATGGGGGAACCAAAATGTCAAACCGTTTAATCAAAACAATCCTCAAAGTTTTACTCAAAATTATAATCAACAACAACCTCCACAAAATCAATCTCAAGGTATGACCTTAGAAGATATGGTAAAATCTCTTGCTTCGAGTTCTTTAAATTTTCAAAAAGAGACTAAGTCCAGTATACAAAATTTAGAAAATCAAGTTGGACAATTAGCTAAGGATATAAATAATTTACAAGTCCAAATTAGTAATAAGTTACCCTCCCAACCATTAAATCCTAGAGAAAATGTAAGTGCCATAAATTTAAGAAGTGGGAAGGAACTTTCTGATATTACTAAAAAGTCTCCAGATTTTGAAAAGGAATTAGTAGTTGACCATAATAAGAAGGATGAAAAAATAGATGCTACTAAGGATGATGAAAAGAGTAAAAATGAACTAGATAATGATTCTAAAAATAGTCACCAATTTAAAATGAAAGAAAATGAAAGATTTAAAAATTCATCTAACTCTTCTATTGATGCTAGTGAAATTAGACCCCCTTTTCCTGAAAGATTAAGAAAAGTTGATAAAAGGGTGGAACTTGATAAAGAGTTATTGAATATTTTGAAGAAACTAGAGATTAATCTTCCTTTATTAGATGCAATTAAGCAAGTACCCTCGATATGCCAAATTTTTAAAAGACTTATGCACTAATAAAAGGAAATTAAAAGGTAATGAAAGAATTATATGTAGTGAAAATGTTTCTGCTGTTATTCAAAGAAAACTCCCACCAAAACAGAAAGATCCTGGAATTTTTGCAATTCCATTTACTATTGGAAATTCAATGATTGATAAATGCATGTTAGATTTAGGATCATCAATTAATGTCATGCCTAAGTCTATATACACCTCTTTAGATCTTGGACCTTTACAACCGACTGGAATTACAGTTCAATTAGCTGATAGGTCAGTTGTTTATCCTGAAGGTGTAATAGAAGACGTGTTAGTTAAAGTTAAAGATTTGGTGTTTCCAGCAGATTTTTATGTACTTAAAATGGAAGATGATTATTATTAGGAAGACCATTTATGAGAACTGCTAAAACCATAATAGATGTTCACAATGGTATACTATCCATGGAGTTTGATGGTGATAAAATATTCTTTAACATCTATGAGGCTATGAAACACCCATATAATGAAATTACTTCTGTTTGTGCTATTGATGTCATAGATTCATATATTGAGGATATAAGTGAGTATGATTCATATGAAGGTTTGTATGCATCTTTATGTTATGGATTAAAAGAGAGAGCTACTGATTTAAACAGTTTTGCTTATAATGAGGATTATCATGAAAACCTTTCGTGGTTAGAATCTTCTATTTCTAGAAATCGTTCACTATTAGATTAAGTTAAAACATCTGAAGAATTTTCTCCTAAGTTAGATTTCAAGCTATTACCGAATCATCTTAAATATATTTATTTGGAGAAAGTAGTGAATCCTAATAGAAAAGATTGGAGTTATAGACTTGGAGATGCACTATGGGCTTATAGAACAACATATAAAACACCAATTGGTATGTCACCATATAGACTTGTTTTTGGTAAATCTTGTCAACTCCCAGTAGAATTAGAACATAAAGCATTTTGGGCCATTAAGAAATGTAATTTAGACTTACCTAGTGCAGGAGTACATAGGAAACTACAAATTCAAGAATTAGAAGAAATAAGAAATGAAGCCTATGAAAATGCAATGATTTACAAAGAAAAGTCTAAATTATATCATGATTAGATGTTAGTTAAAAAAGATTTCCATGTTGGAGACAAAGTTCTACTTTACCAATCTAGATTAAGATTATTTCCAGGAAAATTAAGGTCCAGATGGATGGGACCTTATGAAGTTACTAATGTTTATGATCATGGTGCAGTAGAAATCAAAGATTTACAGGATGGAAAGATTTTCAAAGTAAATGGGCATCGACTCAAGCTATTTTATGAAGGATTTGATTGTGGTTGGATCGATGTTCAAAACTTAAAGATGCCAACTTATGAAGTCTAGCCATAGACAATTAAATAGAGGCGCTGCTTGGGAGGCAAACCAAGGGAAGTATTTTTACGTATTTAATTTCTATTTTTATATTCAGTATTATGTCTGTTTAAATTAATCTTTCAAGTTTTCTTTTTTCTTCATAAAAAAGTATATTAAAAAAAATGGATTACATTAAGGATAATGTAAGATTTAAGTGTGGGGGGAGGTATATATACATATAAATCAAACTTCTCCTAAAAAAAAATCTTAAAAAAAAAGGTTTTTATTAATATAATTGTATGACTTATTATATTGACTTGTAAATAAATTAATTGTAAGAATATTTATATCTTTCTATATTATTTTAGTTCACCTTCATCATATTTGTTAGAAGTATTCCTTGATTTCAATTTACTAATATTTAATGTTATGCTACTTGTATTCTAAAATAAATAAAAATATTTATGTGACACATACTATGAAGTTTTTACTCGTTTACTACGATATCTATGTTGAAAGGATCTCTTCCATTTAACACCATGATCCAATACTTGAATGATGAAAAGGATGAAAAGTGAAGTGAAAAAAAAATGTTATGGAAAGAAAAAAAAAAGTATATACCTTGAGAAACCGATGCGAAAAACAAGGAAAACCTTGTGCCAATAGGTCAAAAATCAATCTCATAAATATATCCTATTGGTTGATCATGGCTCAAGAGGGGAATAAGTAGGTCCAAAAAGGACAATGTATAAACTATGAACGGAGAAGTTCAAAACGAAAAGAAAATATGGTGTTATTTAATATCGAAGAGTGATCAACCAATGGATTTCTAGTACCATGTAATTACTTGGTTTAAAAATTGTGATATCATAAAAAGAATTAAAAGATCGGATATTACAAGTTTAAAGATGCATAACATTTTCTATTAGTTTGTTGAATATTTATGGGTTTCAATAGGAATATATGATTATGTGTGAATTTGGTAATATAGCTAGATATTATGTTTCTTTCTAATTAAGAAAAATCCTTTTGAAATCAGTCATACCTTTATAAAAAGATATATTTTGGAAGAAAATTTTGAGATTTTGTGGGTATATCTTCTGTAAACCCTCACGAGATCATAACTCGTCCACTAGGGGTAACCTAGGGGTTTAAATGGCTTGTTGCATATGCTAAATGCAAATTCGATTATGGTTAATATTATTACAATACCTAATTTGATCGAGGACGATCAAAGGATAAGTGTGGGGGAATTTGTTAAGTGCTAAAAGTTATATTATTTTTATTCCTCTTTACGTATAATTTTAATACGTTTATTAAATAATATTTAATTTTTAGTGAATATTTAACTTATGAATTAATATCTACACTTATAAAATTTTATTAATATTTTGTAGGATTTTTGTTTAAAAATAGAGTTGGACAAAATGAGAAAATTGGAGTCGAACGAAGAAAAATCGTTACTCGCGAAGTATTTAACGCGTCAGTTTTGAAATGGGCATATCTTACTCATACGGACTCCAAATCAGACGTTTTTTTGAGGCTACGGACATCTACTCGAAAAGTTCTACAACTTTTATGTTCGGTAAAAAAGTCAATTTCGTCTGTATCAATAGGAAAACAGAGATAAAGTCAGCTGTAAATTGTTTGAGTGCAGCTGGACAATGCATTAATTAAGTGTTTGAGGAAAACAAATTCCACTAAAATTCTGTAGATGAGTTGGTAAAATGCTGGCCACACATCCAAGGTGTAACTCCCAGCCACAACATTTTTGCTTCAATTAATAGCATATTAATGATAAGTTGATAAGTATGAGAGACATTGTACGAATATAGCTATCACTAAACCGACTTAGATTAGTTGGCTACTTGTGCTGCAGTTGGTATAGCAGGTCAGCTGTACGAAACTCCATAACAGCAAGTTGCAACATTTTTTTTTTTGTCTTTTTCTTACTTGATAATCTCTATAAATAGAGGTTAAATCATCCCTTATGAAGGCATCATTCTCATATACTTAGAACTACTAAGTAGAGAGTTAGAAAAAATATTTTAGTCTTTTCTTTTGTAATACAAAATTGTTTACTTAATGAATTTTTCTTAGTCTCTACTTTACTATGTTTAATTTAGGGTAATTTGATTTTGTAGTAATATGTATTAATGTCTTGGCATATTATTTTTATGAGATTTGAAATCGGTTTTTAATTTATACAACTTTGTTATTGAGTATTTATGTAAACTAGTTATAATCTCTAAATTTATATAAGATTGATTTTGTTGGGTACACTTAATTATTCTTGTATAAGTTAATGTTTTAAAATTAATTAAACTTTGTTTAGTTAGTTTTATTTAAGAAACAACTAGTAATAATAACTGCATCTAGTTTTATTATTAGAGTTTACATAATATTAAATTTAGTTGGGTTATAGGGTATCTTCTTAATTAAATTTAATGGTTGGTGAAGTCTTCCAAAAATTAAAGCAGTCAATTCATTAAAACCGGATTAATGAACACTAGGGCTTTACTATCTTGGGTACAAATAGTGAGCTAATATAAAAGGGTTGACAGGGGATTTACGAGGGTACTATAAATCCTACAGCCGCCTATTCATATAAAAGTTGTAATTAATCAATGATTAAAAATAATCTTGCCAATGACTAAAATACATGTTACTACTACTTTCTCTAATTGATTTACTCTCTTATTTATTTACATATTTTACTTTTAAGCTTATTTTATTTTTAAGTTTTAAGTAGTGTAATCAAAAACTCATTTCCCCCCATATTTTTACTTTGCATATTTTCTAAATATTTTAGAAGTATCTTTAAAATTAGTAACCACAATCTCTGTGGGTTCGACCCCTACTTACCACTTACTATATTTAGGAAGCTGTAACAGGGTAAAATATAATATAAATTTGTGCGCGTACGACAGCGTCCGACACCTCCCACTCAGTATATTTTGGTTATTAATGTGCTTTAAAGATTCATGGTATGTATGCAGGACAAAGGGTTGAATCCTCAAGTAGTGTGACCAGTGTTCAAGAGCTCTTATGATAGCATAGAACTCTTTGTCATAAGTGGAGTAGTTTAGTCTACTGTGGTTGAGTTTCTCACTAAAAAAGGCCATTGGTCTTCCCTCTTGTAATAACACTGCTCTAATTCCCACCCCACAAGCATCACATTCTAATTCAAAAGGCTTGGTGAAATCAGGCAGTTTGAGTATAGGTGCTTTGCACATCATGTCCTTTAGGGATCTAAAAGCCTTTTGTGCCTCTTGTGTCCATTGAAGTTTTCCTTGTTTGGTGCACTCTGTGACTGGTGCCATGATGGAGCTAAAATTTTTTATAAACCTCCTATAAAATGAGGCTAAACCATGAAAGGATCTGACTTGTGTTAAAGTAGTTGGTGTAGGCCAGTCTTGGATGGCTCTGACCTTTTCAGGATCTACCTTTACTCCTTCCTTGCCTATAATATACCCTAGAAAACTTACCTCAGGTAGAAGGAAACTGCATTTTTTTTAATTTGCCATACAACCTTTGTTCTCTCAGCTTATCAAACAACTGCCTAAGGTGATCTAAATGCTCAGTCAAGGTCTTGCTATAGATTAAGATATCATCAAGGTATACTACTATAAATTTCCCCAGGAAGGGCCTTAAGACTTCATTCATGAGCCTCATAAAGGTGCTAGGGGCTCCTGTCAAACCAAAAGGCATCACAAGCCGCTCATAGAGCCCATACTTGGTCTTGAATGCAGTCTTCCACTCATCTCCCTCCTTCATTCTGATTTGATGGTATCACTCCTCAAATCTACCTTGTTGAACCATTGTGAACCAACTAACTCATCAAGCAAATCATCTATTCTAGGTATAGGAAACCTATACTTAATGGTGATGTTGTTCACACTTCTACTATCTATACACATTCTCCATGTGCCATCTTTCTTAGGCACAAGGAGGGTTGGCACAGCACAAGGACTTAAACTCTCCCTCACATAACCCCTTTGCATGAGTTCCTCTATCTGCCTTTGCAGCTCCTTGGTCTCCACAGGGTTAGTTCTGTATGCTGGTTTGTTTGGTAAGCTGGCTCCTGGGACTAAGTCTATTTGATGCTCAATTCCCCTGATTGGGGGTAAACCAGGAGGCAAGTCCTCTGGGAAAACATCCACATATTGTGCTAAGAGTTCCCTGAGTTCAGGAGGTATAGGTGTGGATTCACTGACTTCTATCTCTTTGTCACACTCCCTCCTAGTGATTAAATGTATGGGTGACTTAGGTGCTTTGAGGTGGAATGGCCTTGTGAGGAGGTAATGGCACTAACTCCTTTCTCTTCCCATTGTGCTTAAGGGTATAAGTGTTTGTGTAGCCATCATGTTTGGTCCTTCTATCATACTGCCATGGTCTCCTAAACAATAGGTGGCAGGCCTCCATATCCAAAACATCACACAGAATGTCATCTGTTTAGGTGTCTAAGGTCAGGCTAACTAGACACTGCTTGTTCACCAGCCCACTAGCCTTGTTGTCTAACCATTTCATCTTATATGGGTGGGGGTGAGGCTTAGTCTCCAATCCTAGGTCATGCACTAGATGTTTGCTCACACAATTGGACTCACTCCCACCATCAATGATGAGGTCACACACTTTGCCCTGTATCTTGCACTTGGTCTGAAATATGTTCTCCCTCTGGTCAGACTTCTTGACCCTAGGTGTAGTGTGGAAACTCCTTCTAATGATTAGGTTGTATTGTTCTCCCTCAGGTAAAACCTTCTCCAATTCCTCCTGCTCCTCTTCCTCGCTATCCCCTTCAATCTTTGCAAGGTTCCATCCTCCCTTTCTATGTAGGTTCCATCCTCATCACTATTAGTTGGAGGGTAAATCTCTTCCTCCTCCCCATTCTTAGATACTAAAATCTTCTTTGGTCTGGTGTCCTGTCTTATCTCCTCCCATTCCCTCATTGTGAAGGCCCTTGAATTGGGACAATCCTTTTTGTAGTGTCCCCTCCCATTGCATTTAAAACAGACTACATCCTTGGAGGGTGCTTCTACTCTCACAGGGTAGTTCTCTGCACAACTCCTGGGGTATCTCTCTTGGGTGCAGTGTTGGAGGGATAGCTTCTTGGTGCATATGTTCTAGTGGTCTTGGGTGTTTCTAAGTGTTTTTTTCTTATTGCATTTCTTTTTAACTCTAAGGCCCTATTGATTGCTAGGTGTAGGGTAAGATCAGGGGTTTAGATCATCTTTCTTCTAATAATATCTTCCTTGAATCCAGATATGAATTTTCCCACCCTTAGTTCCTCATCATCATTCATGTCATTCATGACTGCAAGCCTTTCCCACTCCTTTACATACTCCTTCACAGTCTTGCTGCCTTAGGTGAGGGTATTGAATTGGACATACGGTTGTTGTCTATAGGTAGGGGGTACATATTTCCTTCTCAAATTTTTTTTATGCTTAATCCAAGTATTTATCCTAGGTCTACCCTCCATATCCCTCTGTCTTTGCTGTCCTTCCAACCAAGTGGCTGCAACCTTGATCATCTTGATCTTAGCTATCTTATATTGCCTTTCTGGGGGTGTTTCTTGGCACTCAAAATACTGGTCCAACCTTTCTTCCCATTTTAAATAGTTGCCAGGGTCATGTGAGTACCCATCAAAATCAGGGATATCTACCCTAATGGCTCTATCCTCTTGTAACCTATGGTTTTGTGGGGGTCTGTTCTGTGGGTTTTGAGTTAAAAAACCCTGCATTGGCTAGGCTTTGGACTAATCCTTGCACAGTCTCCTCTAAGGCCTTAAACCTCTCATCTAAAGCCATGGAATTCAGTCAAGTAGAAAGTAACACCACTATTAGCAAATCTAACCAAAAGTACTAATAACACACAGTTGAAATGCAAGAAATAGATTGTGATGTCAGATGTAAAGAAAACCAAAAAAATTGAATTAGTATGAAAAGAATTAGGAGGAATCACTCCCTGTATATGGTAGGAACAAAATTGAGTAATTTTGTAGGCTTGATTCACTTGTATAAGTCCAATCTCCTTCTATAGTGTTAATCCAGGCAGACTGATGATGATTCTTGCTTTCTTGGCTCTGTGTGCACCTTGCCCTTCCTTGTGAGCCTTGCTCTGATACCAGTTTGATACAAAATTAGGGCTGGTTATGGCCTTGATAATGCACAGGGTCCAGTGTTCCACTTGGTTGATGGCTTGACAAACCAGAAGATCCACCAAAAGGCACAGAAAACCCCTTGGGTCATAATCAGTTTCAAGAAACTGGTTCTTGATTTTCAGGTGAAGTTGGTTGTTCTGACTTCCTTTGGGTGGATGATGATGGATATAACTAGACCTTCCAGGCCTTTTGAAGACCCTTTAAAGAATGTAGATTGTTCCACAACCTACAGCCTCTAAAATCCCCAAAGTTACTCCACAACTTTGAGAAGTTTGCACACAAACTCAAAACAGAAAACACTTTCTGAATTACCTCACTTGTATTAACAATGATCAAAATATGTCTTACATTTGGGAGAATCCACCCTTATATAGAAAAAAATAACAAACATAAGGGTCACTTGAGCCTAGGCTTTTTAAAACTCACGTTCCATATCATGTGCCTTTTTAACAAAAACAGAAAAGGAAACAAAAGGCCTAAGTTTCAAATCTGATGTAAACTTGTCTAACAGCCTTTCTTCAAGGGCTTCTCTAGAGTTCCCTATGCACAAGTAGCAAGGTTCTAGGGCCTTGGCTCCTTTGTCCATGTGCCAAGATTACATAATTGCCCTTGTCTTGTCCTGATTGGCCCAGGTCTGTGCTCAATATGTTGCACAAGCTCAGCTGGTTGACAGACTGTTTTGCTCCTGTTGACTTGTACTCTGCCTGTTTGTTTGGGCTTGTTCTTGGGTCTCTTGGGTTGTGCTTGGCCTGTTATTGCTTCAAACACCATCTAGGGGGATTTTTTGAGTCTCTGGTTGCCTTGAGGTCCCTTAATGTCTTCTCATGAAAAGATGGTGCAGGTGCTAAGGGCAAGTTCCTTGATAGTCCTATTTTGGTTCTGTGCTAGGTTCCTTTGTCCCTAGGCTTGTGTGTTTGATAACGGGTTTTTAACGCGTTGTTTTACGCTAAGAACCTTGGTTAATCAAACACATTAGCGTGGATCTCTCCTCTTTAACCTTCACAGAAGCCTGCAAAACTGTTTCCTTCATTGGTTCCATATAAAAATCTGGTTCATCTAACATCTTTCTCAAATTCGCGAGTTCCGAGCATCTCCCATCCTCAATTCCTTCTAAGACTGACCTTAGGGGGTCATCATACTGCGGGTGCATAATCTCAACTCTTGCTACTTCTACTCTGCACAATGATTCATCAGCGGGCCCTTTCATCATTAACGGTAGATGAAATTCAACGTTCTCCCCCAAGATGTTCAATGTGAGCTTGCCATTGAATACATCAAAAACAACCCATGCAGTTTTCAAGAAATCTCTTCCAAGGATGATCCCTCTCAGACTAACCATTTGTAATCCATTGAACTCAACCATACGGATCAAAATTAGAGACTAAATATGCTAGAATCCTTGGTGGATATTTTGAAATTTTAATGTCAAGCATCCCCCAAAACCTACTTCTCTAATGGAATCAATTTGAGCTTTTGTTAGATCAACTTTATTCCAATTCAACTCCAAGAAGGACAAAATCTTACAATTAGTTTTGATTTCCTTTTGAACCCTGAGCATAAAAAAATTCCACATAATATAGTTTTAAGTTTATGAATTTTGATCTAATTAGTATCAGTTTACATATTAAAGGCATAAATAACAAAAACTAAAAAATAAATGAACTATATAACAACATACAACACAATACTTATCACTCTCAATTATTAACCAACATGCATCTATTATCACCTTGTATTGTTTCTGTTATGATGATAACTATATGTAACATCCCGTAGTTTAACTCGGATCGTTTAAGAGAGAAAACGACTTTTTGAAGAACCAAATACAGTTCGAGTCAAACCGGGGCGTTAAACGGATAGTTTAAAACGGATTTTGTAACGAAACAAAACTTGCGGATCGAGTTCTATTAGATTTATTACGAGCTACCAGACATAAAGAAAAACTTAGCAGCGGATACGTTTGTAAAGTTAGGTCTACTTATTACAACTTGAGAGCGTTAACGCCTCATAAACCAAACATTCAAAAATACGAAAACTTAAATTCATAACAAACTCTTGAATCTAGAAATTTATTTCTCCCAGGGTAATCCTCACTCCCCATACCTGCAATTAACTTACTACTAGTCATTGTCCAAGAAGGAAACGACATCATCGCATGATCGTTAAGACCAAAAGTACACGTCAGCAAGAAGTCGTAATTCATTTAATTCGGGTACAATAAATTTAAAGATAATAACTTTAATAATTTCTTGTTTCAGTTAGTCAGTCATACTGATGTATCTTTTTCATCCATACTGTTGTATCTTTTCCAGCCATACTGCTAGTACCACTTCAAACTCCATAGGCGAGACAATACGTTAGGGGGAGCTAACCCCTAAGCAAGTCCCTACCATAGACACACGTCCTACTTCTGTGCCTATGGTTAAGTATGCATACCCTCGCGGTGGCCCATAGGGCTTTATATGCCGCGAGTAATTCTTTCCACCAATTGACGTCATACTACATCCACTTTCAAGTTAGTGAGGTCATATCTGCTTATCAAAATATTATAATAAAATAACTTATTCGGGAAGCGTATCTTATTCATACTACACGCCCATACTTTACCTTTGTTACCATTATCATATGGTACATAACATATAATATGAATCTATGCTACGTGTACGTACCTTGATCAAGCAAACAAAGCACAAGGGCCTAATCAATTTCCGGTCACGAATCGGCTTCCTACAAGGTTTAACCGTATTCGAAAATAAGAACACATTCACATCCTCAAAGCAAACCATAACACATACACACGACTACCATCACACATAGAACACATACACATCTCATGAGTCAAACACCACAATCCTAAGACACATTAAACACTTAAAAAAACGCAGCATATGAATTTCTCCAGAAACTTGTCATAAAACTGTCAAACTGGAAATCCGACTTCACCGTTGCGTCCTGAAGGCATCAAAACCCCTGGATACCAATTTTTATGAATTATAACATAGTATAAGTATTTTTAACCTAATTTCAAAGCCAAAAATGCTCTAAAAACACCATTTTTTCACCATTTTCAAAACCTATGGGATTTATCATATTTTTATTAAAAATACATACAAATTCCAATGTTCATATTACTTATTAAATCCATACCATCCAAATCATAAACTCATGTAATTTTCATGATTCAAAATACTTCATTTCTTACAATACCATTTCTTTTCTTCAAAATTCATTCACAATTTCACATACTACACTAAAAATAATTTATTACACTACAACACAATTTTTCATGAACAATTACAATTTATATTTATACATCCTTTAAATTCACCCATCATAACAACAAATCCTAACTTAACATACTAATATAAAATAAATCCCTAAAAACATCCAACACTAAAATTGATAAAGACATATATAAAAATTCATACCATCATTTTAAATCATTAAAAGAAATAACCATGGATCAAAACTCACACATGCCACAAATCACATATTTGAAATTGAAATTAATAAAAATAATTAAAGAATTATACTTACAATTTCAATGAAAGAACATCAAAATGATGAGTAAAAAAAGGAAGAAGTGGTGTGTGGAAACGGTGGTATATGCTATGGTTTTCTCTTGAGTTTTTAGCAAAGAAAATATAGAATTAAGAGAAATGTTTAGGAAATAATGAAGGAAGTAGTGCAAGAATAACTATGGGATCTTTCAAATTCTCAAATGGGAGTTACACCCATGCCAAGAGACCACCTAAGGCCGGTCAACACTCCACTTTTCTTTCTCATTTTATTTATTTTTTTAATTTAATTTTTGAAAGAAGAAAATGGGTTAAATGTCTTGGGCCCGAATAAAAAGGACTGAAAAATACCATGATCAAGCCCAAACTAAATAAATAAAAATATTATTTATATAAAATAATATTACTAGTAAATAATTAAAGGGATATTCTACCTGGTAAGCACCAGGTATAATGAAATTCACAAACTAGCTATTCTTGTTTTCGATTCTACATGGTAAGCACCAGGTTAAGGAAAACTAACTGTCGTAGCTATATTAGGTCAAAAACGTTAAAAAAACGTTAAGTTGTGAAATTACTAAATTGCCCTTGTTTATTCTCCATCATCTTCTTCCTTTAACTTCTTCCTTCACCATTAATTCACCTTCCTTCACCATTAATTCACCTTGAAACCTTATGTTGTCCATACCACAATAAATCTACCAACCAAACAAAATAGTCAACTCTCGACAATTAGTTAACAATCTTTTGGCAACACTGCATTTTTACTTCATAAGTTACATACTGGACTCAATTCACCATTAATTCACCATTACTGCTTGAATTAGTGGAATTAGTGGAATTACTGCTTGAATTACTGCTTGAATTAGTGGACTCAACACTGAATTAATTCACCTTGAAACCTTATGTTGTCCATTAATTCACCATTACTGCTTGAATTAGTGGAATTACTACTCCATTGCCTAGTATATACTGGACTCAAAGCTCTTCTTCGATCCATCTCTTCAATTAATGGTATGGACAACATAAGGTTTCAAGGTGAATTAATGGTGAAGGAAGGTGAATTAATGGTGAAGGAAGAAGTTAAAGGAAGAAGATGATGGAGAATAAACAAGGGCAATTTAGTAATTTCACAACTTAACGTTTTTTTAACGTTTTTGACCTAATATAGCTACGGCAGTTAGTTTTCCTTAACCTGGTGCTTACCATGTAGAATCGAAAACAAGAATAGCTAGTTTGTGAATTTCACTATACCTGGTGCTTACCAGGTAGAATATCCCATAATTAAATATATCGGGAAAATATCGGGGTGTTACACTATATCAATTATAAACAAAACAAATCAATTACATAACAACATACGATTCCATACTTATCACTGTCAATTATTACCAAACATGCATCAATTATTCACTTATCTTGTTTATGTTATGATGTTAACTATATTAATTATAAATAACAAAATGAACTACATAACTACATGCAATTCAATACTTATTACTGTCAATTATTACCAAACATGCATCAGTTATTCACTTAAGTTGTTTATGTTATGATGTTAACTATATCAATTATAAAACAACAAAATGAAACTACATAAACAACATACAAATCAATACTTATTAGTGTCAATTATTACTAAACGTTCATCAATTATGAACTTATATCGTTTATGTTATGATGTTAACTATATCAATAATAAACAAAATAAATGAACTAAGTTTCAGATCTATAACATATATATTTCATACTAAACCTAACAATTATAAAGAGAGCATACGGTCCCTCTGGAGTACATATGACTACAACTTGTTCATTCAATCTATTTCTAGATTTTTCTCCTTGACAACAACCACATTTCGTTCTTCTTTGTCTTCTTAGCATTCGATTTCTTTGATACTCCCTTTCTCCTTCGAAATGAGAGTCAACGTCAACAACTCTTCATCTTTCCTCTTACCTTTGGACTTCATTCACCATAGTTTAACAACAAAAACAAGATACTATGAACAACATGAAAACAGAAGGAAGACGATAAAATCAACAAATGTAGGAAATCAACTGAAAAAAGGAATAAAATCAAGAGAAAAACGAAAAAAATGAAAATGATGAAGAACAACATCAAAAACGTATAAACAAAACGATCACAAAAAATATAGACGTGCAATAGCAATTACAAAAGAACAAGGAAGAAGACGATACCAGTGGAAACAATGGAGGAAAACAACTGATGCAAGTAAAAAGATGCAGGGAATGAAAATGGAGAATGAGAGAAGAAAATGAAAAGTTTTAATTAGAAATATATGAAAAGAAGCTGAAATGACAGTTTCAAATTGAATGAGGGAAGTTAAGGAATTTCCAAAAATTAAAACGAAAAAAGGTAGAAACATGGAGGTAAAGGCGCGCGCATGCATTACACGTGCCTGACATTGGGCCGGCCCATATGTCGTCTTAGAATAGGATGGTCTCGTCCAAGTTTTTGTGAAATATTATATAGTAAAACATTCCAATTACTATATTTCAAGTTCCAACAAGTTTTTTTTGGTGGTTCCATGACACTGTGCGGTTTTGATTCACAGTTTGGTTCATGTCATTTTTTTCAACGATTCTGTCAATTGAAGTTTTATAACCACCACAAGGTCGCGGTTAAGATAGGTGCCATGCAATATCAATTCGGATTGGCTTATAATCGATTCTGTTCTAGTTTAACTAGCCTATGGGGCTATGACCATCTCTACGCCCCAGCGCAAACCAAAATTTTGGTTTGGAAAGACATCACATGGGATGGGATTGGAAAAGTCGAGGCCGTCTTTTGGAAAGTAAAGAGTAATAAATTAATTCGACGGGGCGGAGAATGAGATGTTGCATTTATCGTCCCAAGGAGTAATCGGCTTTTCCATTTCCTATTTGAAAATTCTGTCAAGGTTGAGGTTTTGTGTTGCTCTACCCGTTAATGGCTACTTGAAATCCCACTCCGAACAAGATCTCTCTTCCCTTTACCTTAGATATAGATACAGACACAGATATAGATACAGATACAGTTGTTCCTCGAACAAGATGGAGTTTCCTCCTGTAGCCAAGAAAGAGAAGCATGAGATGGAGTTATTCGGCGATGTCCGAGTTGATGATTATTATTGGTTTAGAGATGATTCTCGCTCTAATCCTCTTGTTCTTTCTCATCTTCAAGCTGAAAATTCTTATACTGATTTCATCATGTCTGGTAAGTGGTATCTTCTTTATTTTTATTTTAATATTTCTATTTAGATATATATATTTTTTATAAAATTCTATTTAGAGTTGATTATGTTGAAACCTAATCTGTCAATTTTATTTACTTTTTTTCTATGTTGCTGCTTTACTTTTTGTTTCAATTGTTTTGTACAAAATTGACATATTAATTCAATATTTTACGTTTTCGGTTAGTGCCTTTTAGCATAGTTCTTTTATAAAGTATATTCAAACTTTATGGAGTATATTTTCTGAGTGAGTTTATAGTATATTCCCTTGATGCGTGCTAACTATGAATTTGCTATACACAATGACATGTTTTATAGCAAATTTTTAAAAAATGGAGGACACTAAAAAGTATTTCATCCTTAAAGTTTCAAAAATATAATAAATAGAATAAAATCAAATATATTTTGACAGTGAATCAGTGAATTTTGATTTCTAACAAGATGTTAGAGTCTGTTCGTAATCACTTAAAGCAGATTTATACTGTTCTTCATTTTTTGTCTTTTATTTATTCAAAAATTGCAACTGTGCAAGCATATTATTACGTTCCATTTTTTCTCTTGTTTTTTCATAATTTAATCAATTCTTTCCCAAACACGGACAATCATATAAACCAAATCCAAATATAAAAATTTCTCATATGTACTTTTCAATTTGGAAAAATTGGAAAAAAATAAACTCAAGAATTGATTAACTCAAAATAAACATACTAATATATGTATCTTCTCAAAATAGACTTTAGTAGTGAAAGGTTTATTTTGAGAAATCACCGAGTATATTTTGAGTTAATCTATAGTTGAGTTTATTTTGAGGCTTGAGCAAATAGGTAATTGTTGAATTTATTGTTAACATTTTTTCTCTTCTATTCTTTTGGTCTAAAAATAAAGAATCATGTTTTTTTAGACTGTATCAAAAATTTTGAAGCTCTCAAACACAGTATGAAATGTTCTTGCTCTTTTGATCAGATTATGGTTATGTATGAACTAGGGCTTGTTTTGGTTAATTCTAACGCCGAAGATAATGTTTATTAGGAACCAAACAATTTGAAGAGAAGCTGTATAGAGAGATTAGAGGACGAATAAAGGAGGATGATATGTCAGTACCTTTACGAAAAGGGAACTACTACTATTATAAAAGGACATTGGAAGGGGAGGAGTATGTGCGACACTGCAGACGTTTGGCTCTTGATAATAAAGGCCAGTTCTCGGTTCATGATACAATGCCAACTGGGCCTGACGCTCCTGCTGAACAGGTTATATTGGATGAGAATATTAAGGCTAAGCAGCACACATACTATTCCGTTGATGCTTTTAAGGTAAATCTGCACCCTATTTATTTTTGCTTAGGCTATTGACCTCGGGCCATTATAGGAAAATGAGAATGTCATATTCTTTGCTCCTGTTTCTCTAGGTAAGCCCGAACAACAAGCTGATCGCTTATGCAGAAGACACAAAAGGGGATGAGATTTATACTGTTCACTTAATTGACGCGCAAACTCTAGAACCCATTGAAAAGCCTCTGGTGGGTGTGACATGTGATGTGGAATGGGCAGGTGATGGGGCCTTATTGTACATCACAATGGATGAGATTCTTCGACCAGACAAGGTATTTGTTTCCTAATTGTACCATGGCTGTTTTTCCTTTCAGCAGTAATTTTAGAGTGGCTTCTATTTCAATCATCTAAATCTAATTATTATTTGGGTTTTATTGATTTGGTGGAGACAAGAATGAAAATCTTTTTGATATGGATTGGAAATGAAAATAAGTTAATGGTAGGACATTTTTTGGCCATTCAAGCCTTAATTAAAGATAAAATACACTTACTCCTATTTAACGTAGCTTAGCAGAAGTAAGGGTCGAGTCCACACGTAAAAAGGTAATTGGATGAGTCTATGTAGAGTTTGAAATTAACTCGCTAAATGTTTAACAAGGGGATTTCATTATTAAGACAAAATACAAACAAATCACAACAATACACAAAGGGTTGTTTTAATGATAGGAAGTTATCTTGATTACAATTGGTCCTACGCTCCTAATATTCTTGTTGATGGTAATTTTTACAACTTCATGTCAACACCTATGATGGCTTATTGAGAATATGACTTCTAGTTCATATTATAATTAGTTTAGCACTATGATAAACATAAGAATTAGACTTATTATTGGATAGCCTGATTCAATCAAAAATTGAGTTCAATTCCAACAATAGCATTAAGAGTAGAGGAAACAATAAGTTTTTTCATATCATCAAGTAATGAACATGCACCAAAATGACTACTTCTTCTATGTTTCCGTTATCAATGTTCTACAAATTCATTTGAAACTTAGATAGCTACTAATAATCAAAACTCAAAACAATCAATTTTTTTGGGTTGTAATTTAGTAATTGATTATTCACAAGATAGACTCCTACCAATATCAAGCAATAATCAATTTGAATAAGCACAAGAAGTTAATCAAAAAAGTAGAGGCATTAGGTTGTGAAAGTCTTACAACAAAATAAAGAAGCTAGTACCAATCTTCTTCTAGATTACTAAACAAAGCCACGGTTTCCATTTGAACAAAAATAAGAATTTTACAAAAACTTTAGGGAAGATGATATAGAAATGATTTCTATTGCAATCCATCCTAAATTATTTATCTAGCAAAAATTAGGGATGAAATTACTTAACTTAGGAGGAAAATGATGAAAAACGGAGGCGGATGTTGCAAAAAGGACTCCCAACTTGCTTCGCGACCTTATTGTCTCTTGAACAATCAAACTCATTTGCAAAACGAAGATGGAAAGCTGAATTTAAGAGGTTGAACA
Source organism: Amaranthus palmeri (assembly GCA_019776075.1). Classification (NCBI taxonomy): domain Eukaryota; kingdom Viridiplantae; phylum Streptophyta; class Magnoliopsida; order Caryophyllales; family Amaranthaceae; genus Amaranthus; species Amaranthus palmeri. The sequence goes on from JAAKBH010000153.1 coordinate 167,827, forward strand.
ACAATTGGGCGCGTGGTGCCACAAAGACCTTCGCGAGGTGCAATAAATCTCGCATGGTGCGTTGAGTTTTTGAACTTGCTAGGTGTGTCTTAAGAGTTTCTAAATTACTAAACAAGCCATAGGTGTCGCAAGGTGCAAGTCAGTGTTAGAAATTTTAGCTCAACTTTAAACGATCGCGATTTTTGCTCTCGTATTGGAATTGGGCAAATGATATGTCGTTGGAAATCTCTTGAAGTCTAGTTTCCAATCCCACTAGTTTTGCATCAATCTCTTTTGTTGATCTATAGATATGATCATTTCATTGACAATGTGTCAAAATCTAGAGAAATAACTTGTTTTAGAAGTTAGCACTTCTGTTTCCGAAATTACACCAACCCAAGGACTAGAAAAACCAAATTGAGAATAATAGTTCTAATAATATACTCGTATTACTTGAAAAGAATGTTAATAGCTCTAAGTTATTTACAAAAAAAAAAAAAATTCAAGATTAGAATTCAAATCTTTTTTATAATGCACTAATTAATGCTTATAACGTATGTATAACTTCACCTATGTTACTTGGACTCAGGTACTGATATTGAATACTGGTATATCTGAGTGTCAAATACGTTTAATTATTCAATTTTTTGTCTAAATGAAGTGTCGAAGTGCCATACCAATGTCCGAGCATCAAGAATCGAACACGGGTACGTGAAGCAAAATGAAGTATACGAGTAACGTAGGACTTCACCAAGCCCGACTATGACTTTCCAGGGCCCTAGGCAAAATTATAAGTTGGTGCCCTTTTATATAGTTATAAAATGCAGTTAAGTGTAGCATTTTTTTGCAGGGAGGAAGTACTCTTCAAATAATTAGAATGGTAAAAGTATTTAATATCATTTACAATGACCATAATAAGAGGTGAAATAAACATAAGAAGCACTTCAAACGTGTAAAAAAGTAGAAGATATTTCCTCAAACAAAATGTTTAGCAATTCTCGAACCGAGGGAGTCTTTGCCCGCACTCTCCTCTGTGGGTATGAGCTGCCGTCTTTTATCCCTCCCCAGACCCTGACCGTAGTTTTTAATGAGCGGGATACACTGAGTATGATGATGATGATGATGCTGATGATGCTGATGATGATGCTGATGATGAAAATGTTTAGCAAGTTCAATATACTTGCAAGAACAATTGATTATCAAAAATCAAAAAGTTAAAATTTTATTTTAATAAAATTTGAGATAATAAGAACTATTCATCAAATTGTTCCATTAGAAAAGATTGGAAACTCTGTGTAGTGGAGTAATATACCAATGATTATTATACTTGAAGCTTAAGCTAAACAAACGAAGGCAATACAATATCACTGTGTACTCTCCCCATTAGATGATTACCTATCTCTTTTCACAATTGCACTCCTTTATTATCTTGATGAGAATCAAACTGAAAATCAGATTTAACTCACTTAATTCCGACTTTGAAGTCCATGAAGATTTAGATTGATAAGATCAGATTGAGAAACACATACAAGATCATGAACTGGTAAATTCAAGATTTTTAATTTCAAAGATTCACTTTTCCAACGATAATAAGTATGAACCCCAGATTCATAATTCCAAAGGGTTCACCAGTCAATAAAAATAATAGGTGAAGAGATCTAGGTTCATTCAAATTGGGAAAGAACTTATGTAGGGTAATTTTGAACCCCAGATGAACTTAAGAGTTGAAGACCAAAAAAAGTTACTTTTACCTTCCTAATGCCATTATTTCTCTATTGCTTCCCAAAGCCACTAATTTGATTCCCGTGTTTTCTACTGCTTCTTTAAGTCCTTTACTTCCTTTTCCATTGATTATTTTGGGGCTTTTCCATTCCTAATAGTTTTATGTCAAATGGGTCCCTATTCAACCTTATTTATTCCTTTCAAATTTGGATCCTGGGCGGTTGACCTCGTGGCCTACTTCCAGGGCCGAGCCTGAACTTCGCTATATCTGTTTTTCTTGAATTCTCAAACTCAGACTTTCACAATCTCATATAACTACAATGAATACCACGCCTAAGCTATTTACAAAAAAGTACCAAGATCAGATCTCAAATCTTTTCTATAATACACTAACTAATGATAAGAACGCATGTATAACTTCACTATATCAATTTATCTTGAATTTTCAAACTTACGGACTTTGACAATCTCATATAACTAAGACGAATACTAATCTGGAATGGTGTTTGCTTTGTTAAAAACCAACAATGAAAAACAATAGCTTCAATAATCCAACACTACTGAAAAATAAAAATATGATGACCCCATATATTGGTAAATTTACAAGCATAAAAGTAATAAAATCATACAAAATTATGAAAATTAGTGATACTGATACAAAGCTCAAATGTTATCCTTATTACTTAATGGAATCCCATATTGGCTCCTTTATTACTTATAAAAGGAAAAAAAATAATAACTATTTAGTGATAAGATTGTAATATTATGGAGATATGATGCACTTCACTTTTGAGGTGGATTTGTTACTAGGTATCTTATGCTTGTTAAGCCCTATTCCTTTTAAATTAATGTATTTTTTCTAATCAACCTTTGTCATAGAATTTGCATTGATGAGACTTTTTTGTTCTATTGAACTAATAGGTGTGGTTACATAAGTTGGGAACAGAGCAATCCAGTGACTGTTGCCTTTACCATGAGAAGGATGAAAAGTTTAATCTTGATCTGAATATTTCCGAGAGTGAGAAGTTTTTGTTTGTTTCATCCGAAAGTAAAACTACAAGGTTTGTCTTCTATTTTGACACTTCAACTCCTGAAGAAGGCCTGAAGGTTTTGGCTCCAAGGATAGAAGGTGTATCCATATATGCTAGTCATCGTGGTGGTCATTTCTTCATTAGACGAAGGACTGATGTGTGCTTCAATTCGGAGTTGCTAGCTTGTCCACTTGAAAATATTTCTGCAATGAAGGTTCTCCTCTCTCATCGGGAAAGGCAAGACTTCTGATGATTTTCCTTTCTAATCTTTAATTTTAAATTTTAATGAGTCATATGCCTTCTTTTTTACCTGATTATATGCATAAGTTCTTTGAATGGAACATAAGGTGACTGCTCATCTAGTTGTAGGCTCAAGTGTTTTCTTTCCTATCTATTTGATTTTTTTTGGTGTGCCTTTAAACTGTATGTGGACTATAGATTGTAGTTATGTTTTATTTCTTGATGTAATTTGGGACATAAGAAGATGAACTTGTAATAATGCTTTAGATACTGGTTTGTGATCAAATTTTTTCATTTTGGATGTGTTTGGATGAAAGGAAATGGAGGGAAAGGAAGGGGAGGGATTTGGAGGGATGAGAGATCCTTTGTTTGGATAACAAAACAGAAGGGAAGGGATTTGGAGAGCTTGGATAGATGATTTTTGTTAAGGTATCAATTTTTCCCAAGTCGGAAAGATTCGAAGGGAAAACTCTTATTTCTCTTCCTTTCCCTTCACTTCCCTCCTCAACACACAAGAATTAGTTCCCTTCCATTTCTCTTCTCTTCCCCTTCCTTTCCTTTTTTTTTCTTCCCAATTATTATATGAATTTAATGTTGATTTCTTGAGTGAACCCATGAATTTAATTGAGGAAGTTTACACTATTTAGAAACAAAAAGCTTATAAATATGAATTTTGATGCGAATACTCTTTAACTGTTATAAAAAAAAAATTTAAACACCTCTAGGCTCTAGTATGATTACACCTAGTGAATTATTTAACTTTTTGTGTTTTGACTAGATCTGACCTATGAAAGTTTTCAATAAAATTGGATTCACTCCCTTTGTTCAGATTTCGAAAACAAGAACCTCTTAAGCTTTTTAGGTTAGTGTTTGCGTGTCGTAAATAATAATTCAAATTCTCCAATAATAATTTTTCAAAATTGTAAACGTCTTAATTTTTTACTTCTAAGTTCTAATAACAAATTATTATACTAATTCTACATAAACTAAAACTAATAGCTAAACTAGACTTGTAATAAAACAAAACTAATTCAAGATAAGTTAAAATTAACACAAAGTAAAGACACAATGGAAAAAAGTTCACTTGCTATATCAGGACTTCTAGAATCTAGACTAATTACAACTGTATACAACGTACTCGCATACAACGTACTTACAAAATTTACTGGTTGTGACTCCTTGTTGTAGCCTTGATTTTCAAAAATAAGCGACAAGTTGTTGCTTTTCTTGCGTTGAGTGGGTGCAAACTTGTCGTGGCCACTATTTTTCTTATGTCTGCTAGATTGCTGCATTACCAATAAGATCAAATTCTTACTCTTCCATGACCCATTTATCCCCTTCTATAAATTGCCCTCAAATATGATAAATCGCCATGGCAATAGGGCTCAATCTTTTTAACTTCAAAGCTCACTCGCATCAATGATACTAAAATTTATTAGATAAGTGTTGGGATCTTTTTTATCTTCCTACAAAAGGGTCTTGTTTCCTCTATTAGCTTTTTATCTTTCTTGAGAACTTATCATGCTTGACATCTACTTACACTAGCTCACCTTCCATGAAGGTGTGATTACCTTGCATAACTATAAGTTTTGATTAATGTGACATGCCTCATCTCCTCCCCCTATTTCCAGCTGTGAAATAGGTTTTAGATCAACCTTTTTACTTCTATAATTTAGTTCGTAATGATTATGTGTTCTTTACCCCGTCAAGTGCTACATGCTTATTATATTTCCATGGTCTCCCAACACAAAATTAGATGTGGTCATTAAAACCCTACCACATTCTAGAACATCAATGTAAGGTCCAATAGCACTTTCAGTTGAACTTTTCTACGTACCCTTATGTCATTAGCATCATCAAAGATCCAACCACTTTGATGTATATGAATGCCTCATTATCTACAGACTAATATACCTTATCCACCACTTATGCTTAAAGCCTTTAGTCACAATCTTATCACCATTGCCACTAACAACATAAGCAAACAAATTTCTCCATGCACTTCACACATGGAATGGAAAAGATTTTCCTATTATTCATTGTTACTTTCAACAATTCAAGTATGCAATTCCTACAATGTCGGACCACTTGCTCCAACTCTGCTTCGATCTCTTCCTTCTCAAGTGTGATCTCCTCAATCTCCATCCTTGAGCCAATATGATTCACAAAGAATTCTTCACTTCCTATTTATTTTAATTGGTGTTCACAATAATCCTCACTTAGGAATAATAGCATGGCATAAATTTCATGTAGCTCCAAGTTTTCTATGCACGTGAATTATGACACTCCCTACCATGGTGTGACAGTTAACTTTTCACCAATGACACTCTATATCCATTAGATGTATATTGACAATTATTATTACCATTACATAAAAGTAACATTGGCTTGCTATATTACTGGAATCATTTTTGCCTCTAGAATCTTTCTATCATCCATATTTAACATGGTCCTTATCTTTCTTGCATGTGTAATACATGCTAGCTCCATACCGATGAGAAATAATCTTCCTTTTTTCCATGAATCCGTTCAACTTTATCACCTAAAATAAATAATATTGCTTCTTGCTCTACTAGTATCGTCAAGTATATGCTTTCATGAAAAATAATGTTTAGCGTACATGAGTAGCCATAACATTTTCTTTAGGGTTGTATGTGGTGGAGTAATGACTGCCTATAGTTCGTAAATGGCAGTGCACCCATGATTGTTGGTTCTCTTCTATGTAAAATCAAGGGTGTCTAAAATGTTTTACTTTTTGTGGTCGAAAGGAAGATATTAAGGTATAAACATATTTGTTAAATTTTGGCATCTTGTAAAGTATCAAGTTGACATTTAGTGAATTGTGTTTATTGTAAATTTCCTTATAGATCCTTTGGAATTTGAAAGTAATTAAAAACTTGGGAGAAGCTTGCTCCACTGTTCTTTTTATAAGTCATGTATTATGTTTGTCTAAGAATGGAAGCTGGCTCACTTTTATGCAGCGTAAAAATCACAGCCTTCCAGCTTTTTTTGAACCATCTTGTTGTACTTGAGCGTGAAGGTGGTCTCCTTAAGGTTGTCGTATATCGTCTTCCTGACATTAGTCAATCACTTGTAAACCTTTCTGAAGGGCGCAATGTTGACTTTGTTGATCCTGTATATGACGTGCACCTTTTGGAGTCGCAATTTTCTTCCAATGTTTTAAGGTTTTCATATAGTTCCTTGAGGACTCCATCTTCTGTATATGACTACGACATGGACAGTGGAGAGTGTGTCTTGAAGAAAATTGATACAGTAAGTATTTAGAATGCTCTTTTACTTCTTAACCTTATTGCAAGGTTGGTATTCAAGATCTAATAAGCTTAAATATGATAAAAAAAATTTTAAGTAGAATTGTAGTTGAAACCTTTCCTAATTTAAGATTTGCAGCTTTTTTTTCTTCTTTCAGCATCTTTTTTGTCATGTCCAGGAAGATTTTTTGTTGACGTACTATTGACTATACTGGTTTTTTATTTGATTTGCAGTGGGAAGCTTTTATGAATATTTTTTCAAGTTTCCTTCTATAATTCTTTGTTTTGGTATCATTTTATCTATATATATTTATATATAATATATTGTATATACTATACTGACAAACCAATAACTACTAGTGTCATGTTCTCATGCAAATTTTTACAACCTAAACACTTGCAAATATTTATATCTTTGTCTCAAATATTAGATGTAACCATTTAATATTTTCGTATTCGTAAATAGAAAAAGATTTTTTTACCAAAATTTGATGATATCTGCACATATATGCTATAAATAAGGAAAAGGACAAATCAATGAAACCAATGTAGTTTATTTAATAGGAAATGAGTAATTGCCATTGAATTTTCAAATTGCATTGCACAAGAGTCAAGCTAGTCATGGACTATAATAAAAATGCCTTATTAAATCATTTGAACTTCTTGTTTATGTGAAGTTGTAGATGATGATCCTTGCAGTTTGCCACGTATATCTTGTTTGATATACTTTGACGATCATTGAAATTTTTTTTCTTATTTATGCATTTGTATCAAGGTCAAATAAAGTATAAACTTTGTTATTAAAATTTTCTTACTTAAGATTAGTAAAATCTTGATAGCATCCTCATATTGTTGGGATCCAACAAGCTAAAAGTAACCAATGTACATTCGATCGGGTCGAACTATTTTCACTTTTACATGGCATAAGAAATAGCTCTATGTTTTTCCGTTGAAAGAAATGTAAAAACACTAGATTATTGATTGGTGGGAAAATCTAACATACTTGTAATGAAAAAGTTGGAGCTTTTATTTGTGTAAGAAAGGCAAGTTGAAAACTATATGGTGGTGTTTTATTTATTTATTTATTTTTTGGTGTTATAGAGAGTTGAAGTTTGGAGATCAAGATTCTGCTCCCTCTACCCCCTTTTTCTTTTCTTTTTCATAGTTGGATACTTGGATTTTACTTCTTCCTAATTTTCCTTACTTTTTTATTGCTTTTCATTTGGCTATATGTCTTCTTTTTAGACTCTAATTTTTGATTTACTAGTAGTTATTAATGGTAGCTAAATAGTTAAATACGATGTTTATTTTTATTTTTAATTGAAATGATTATTATTGTATTGCTAATATTCATATTAATAAATATCAATCTAAAATTAATACATATTTTGTTTTTGCTAATTTCATGTCCTTGTCCTTGTGCAAATTTTTGATAATGCCCCCATGTTCTAAATTTTTAAGCATTGCAAAAAGAAAATTTTGGACATGTGTAGGTGAACGTGTCATCTAGGTTGGGATTAAGACTGGACATTATTGTTGTTGTCCTGTCTAATGGTGGCAGGTTTTTTTATGTTATGCGCCATTCCTAAGACGTATTGGTAACTCATGTGCCACTTAAGACTTTATACGCAATTTACTTAATATCGTACTCTCTATGTCCCATTCCTAGACCATTTATGTGGTCATAAATGACTTTAGTTATTTCTTGAATTCTAATTTATCGTTAGAACTTATTATGATAGCCGTAAATGATTCAAATAATGTAGAGAATGTCTACTATTTCATATGAAGAGATTTTATGTTCCATTCGCTCCTTTCTTTATCCCTCTTTTGTTCTTATGTAATATTTTCCTCTTGGTGTGTTTGCGTGTTTAAATATGACAATCAATACAAATGTAATATTTTAAAGAATTTACTTATGTTTCAGGTTTTAGGTGGTTTTGATGCATCAAATTATGTGACAGAAAGAAAGTGGGCAACTGCATCAGATGGCACACAAATTCCATTATCAATTGTCTATCGGAAGGATCTTGTCAAGCTTGATGGTTCTGACCCATTATTATTATATGGCTATGGATCATATGAGGTGACCCTTAAATAGGCCTTTTGTTTTTATTTTCTATAAATGAAATGAGTATTGTTTGTTATTTGTAATCTCATGTCCTTCAATGATTTTATTAAGAGCTGTGATTTGATCGTGCAAAGGCAACTATTCTAAATAGATACCTTTGTTATTAATTTTTTTTAATTAATTTTTAAAATATAATGATAACTAATTTATTTAGTACTTATTTATCCAAAAACGTTTTTTCAAATAATTCATATTAATTTTTGCAACTATTAACTTTGGGCAATGAATAGACGTAAACAACTCGGTATTTCTAAATTGTTTTGCTATGAAATTTAGTAACTGCATAATTATGATATAAGTATAGTAAATATGCAATTTGTTTTTATGGATGCTATCAATGATGTGGTGTTTTATGCATAGTTACTCGGAACGCCAAACGGTTCGGAACGTGGGACGGGAACGGGAACGCGAAACGCTACTTTAGGTGACTCCGGAACGATGGGGACGATTATCAGTTTTTATTTAAATAATAATAATAATAATAATAATAATAATAATAATAATAATAATGTTATTATTATTATTATTATTATTATTATTATTATTATTATTATTATTATTATTATTATTATTATTATTATTATTTAGCCTTTTGAATTACAATAAAAGTGATAGTGTTAGTGGTTCTCTATAATAATAATTACTAGTACATTAATTATTAATTAAGAGTAAAAAGAATACTAAGCTTCCTTTGGATGACACGCAGCCTTCTTATCCCTGAAAACCTAGTACCCTACCTACTCCTATTAGGAAAAGGTAAAATAGCCTTGTCACATGTGAGATTTAAATTTTAAACCCTCCCCTAAAGTCTGACATAAGAAATGTACTTCATCTTCTTTGACGTTTCATCTCCTGTATTCCATCTTCTTTGTTTTTTTTTTCATCTTCTTCATCTGTTTTTCTATCTTCAATCCATCTCCACATTAAATAAACAACAAACTTTAATGGCAAACTCAGAAAGTTGTCTAGTCAAAATGGGTGGGATTTGCGGGTCGCCCACAGTAGCGATTTGGTACGCGTTCCACAGTGTTCCGGTACGCCACCGTTCCGCGTTTGGGTACGGCCGTCCATAATCGGAAAACGCCCTAGCGTACCGCGTTCCGGGTAACTATGGTTTTATGTGACTTAAGGTCCTTTTATTATGGGTTAATGAGGTGTTTTTATAACAAGGGCAAAACGGTAATTTCTAATGGACAATCAAAGAAACAAAAGGAACAAAGCAATTCTTGGTCAGAAAGAAAAGCCTAGTCGGCTGTCCCCCTTGGCCATAGGGCAACCGACTCGGCTGTACCCTCTGTCTCCCTTTTGTTCCATTTTTGCAGTTTCTTGATTTATGCCTTAGGTTATATATGTAAGTGTTATGTCCTATTAACCTATAAATAGGACTAACACACAGTGATTAGAGATAGCTTTTCATTACCTAATCTCTCTCTACAAAGATCAAATCACTCTCCATAATATTCTCTCTTCCTCAATTGTATACATCATTTGTGGATTGCTCCATTGGGAAATTTTGAAGACATCAATAAGACATCTAGGCTAGATAGTGGATGTAGCCCATCTTTTTTGGGGTGAACCACTCTAAATCATTGGTGTGCTTTATTTTGTTCTTTTAGTTTCTTATTGCTTTGCATTGTAGTTTTTCGGTTCTGTTTTTGGGTATTTGTTTTGAACGTGTTCTTGAGACGTCACCTTGGTTCTTTGGGATTATTAGTGTCATTTATATCAAATGAGAATATAATTATGTGCATTTGCACCTTTTTTTTTTCATTTCAATTTATTTTTACTAAATTACTCGATGTTCACTCTCATTTAAGTTCCTATATGTTATCGTTGGTGAAAGTTAATAAAATATTTTGAACATTTGTTTAGGAATTTCAAATATATTATTTAAAACCTGGTGCAATTACAAATATTATCATGTCAACTAAATTTTGTTAGTCAAAAATTATTTAAAACCTGGTGTCATTTTTTGTTATCTCAAAGCAAACATATTTTAACCAACTTCTAAAAATGCATCAAAATCAGTTGAAAATTAGAAAAATATAGATATTGTATATAATCATCATTACCACTATGTAACATATTATTGTAATAGTATACAATTGTGTATTGAATCTTAAATTGAGATTGTTACTTAACATGTTAATGGTTTTCTTATACTTAATTTTTCAAAAATATTTAACCTTTTATATACAGCATATATTCAAAGCAATTATCTACATTTAGACTAGTGAGCAGTGAACATTGTGCTAAAATCAAACTTGATATTTAATTGATGTCTTGATGTAATGTTTTCTTTTTTTTCCACTAGCTTAGATGTACACTTCTTAAATGGTTGGCTAGGAAATATATTACATTATAGCTTTTTTCATGGGTTTATGAATTATATGCCCTATTGCAATCTGCTGATGTTATAGGAAAATAGATGCAACCTTGCCATATTGATGGTAACGTCTTTTTGGTGGACATAAAGTTGGATGTCAAATACTTTCTAAAGAAGTATTTTTATTGATTGAATTTAAAGAAATCTCTTGCGCTAAAATAGCTATGACCCTTTCTATTCACATGCCACTTGCTTGTTAAAATGTTACCACCTCTCCCAAGTCCCAACCTTCTCCCTCCCTATTGGCCTCTCCCTCCTACTTTTGGCATTGATCTTCAGAACAACCTGGCTTTGACTGAAGTGACTGAAGGCCTTCTGCTGGACATTTCTGCACAAAACCTATTTATGTTACGAGTTATTTATTGATGCTTTTGTTTTTGTCATATGTCTTTGCAGATATGCATTGATCCATCTTTTAAAGCATCAAGATTATCATTGTTGGATCGTGGTTTTATATTTGTGATAGCACATATTCGCGGTGGTGGAGAGATGGGGAGGAAATGGTATGAGAATGGAAAGTTTCTGAAGAAGCTGAACACTTTTACTGATTTTATAGCATGTGCGGAATATCTTATAGAAAATAAGTTTTGCTCCAAGGAAAAGCTCTGCATACATGGGAGAAGTGCTGGAGGATTGCTAATTGGTAGCGTCTTGAATATGCGACCTGATTTATTTAAGGCAGCTGTACTTGGTGTACCTTTTGTTGATGTTTTGACAACAATGCTTGATCCTTCAATTCCTCTAACGACTGCTGAGTGGGAGGTAACATTTGTATTCTTTCTTAAAGTTAATGGTGTATTAGCATATCTAACTTTTAGAGGTTTTACACATTTTTTGCAACTAAATATGGCTCATGTACACGCATCTACCTTTCCATTGTTATTGTCTCTTGGCCAGCATGATGGGTTGAATTATTGATGGAACTTTATTGAAACATGTAGAATTTTGATAAATGAAACAATGATTATGTTTGTAAAATGTAACACAACAAAATTCTCAGGTCACAAAAGTCCAATGGTTCTTGCTAGTTGATTGTATCAGTCTATATTATTATTTTTGTAAGTTTTCCTCAAGCCAAAAGGTAACATGCACATATGTGCTTCCTTTTGGAAACCGTCATTGACTTTTGAAGTTCGCAATAGACCACATGGAAACTAAAGAAGTTCTCAAAACTAAAAGGAAACGGTCTCAATTTTTATTAAAGAGATCTATTCATAATGAAAAACTTTATGAAATAGTTTTTGTTCAAAACCTTGGCGCTTTTGAAAAAAGTGGTAAGTTTTACCATTGGACCTAACGAGATCTATTTAGAAGTAAGTTTTTATGTTTCCGCCTTCCTATGTTTGAGGTTCAAAACTCCGTTTTTCAGATGGATTACGAGGGGATGGAAAGGGCTTAGTGACTTCGTTTTAATGGAAAGCTTCCACATCCAAACAACTATGTCAACTACCTATTCTATCAAAAATCATCAAAACTTTGCAAGATACTAAGTGTGTTTGAATGTTATTTTTCCTTTTAGATAATTTTGGGGATGGTTATTATCAAAACAGTTTTGAAGATGATGCATAATTGTTACTTCCAATTTCGTTCATCGTTGGTAGATAAACTTTCTTGAAGTTGAGGATTTTCTAGTTTATCATTGCATATTTAGAGGTTGTTGAGGCTATCACGATTGGGTGAAGAAGGATTATTATAATTTATTTCAGAATCATGAAATTGAAAACAATGATCAACATTTTGTTAGGTGTTACATAGATCATGATTCAAATCAGTATAGTGGTTATGCATTAGACAAACTTGTGATTCGATGTCCTGTGTGTCATAGAATGCTTTTTCAGAACTATAATATTTTAGTTCAAGATTAATACTAGATTAGAAAATTATTATCCTATTAATTTATGTACATCATTTCCTTGACATCCCTTATTTTTGTTGATTTGTTCAAGTTGAAGCTTTTATTAATAACTCTAGTATGATATATGTTTTTACAGGAATGGGGTGATCCTCGGGAAGAGGAATTCTATTTCTACATGAAATCGTATTCACCGGTGGATAATGTGAGTGCTGCAATGTTTATTGTAGGAGTGACATTTGGATTCACTGGAACGTCCATATTTGATTCTAGAGAGTTATTCTGATTTATAAATTAACTGTTTGAGCAGGTTAAAGCACAAAACTATCCTCATATACTGGTCACAGCTGGATTACATGGTAAGTAACATTTAAAGGTTTGTCCTGCACTTTATGTTTTACCAAGAGTTGATTAGAGGTATGATCAATGGTAAGTAGAACTCTACTCATAGTCTTATGGTACTTTTTAAAACCTTTTTCAATATCCTTGATCTCTCGAGGTTCTATAACCTCCTTTCACCTCAGAATCTTTCTGGTTCATCACAGTTGCGATGCGAGCATAGATTAGAAAGCTTTAGGACTTGGCCTTTATAATATGATGTGGCCTTGTTTTACCACTATGATGGATAATAGGACGAAATGCACTGATTACTTAGAAGAGGAGGTGAATGTTTCCAAACTTCAAGGAAGTGACATCTGAAGTCAACTTGACTCAAATTGAAATGAATATGGAGGTTCTGCTACAGGGGTAAAAAAAAATTGTTTTTGTGGAAAGTTTGTTGTGGCATACCGATTTGAAGGAACAAACCTTGATGGATGTGTATTCAAGAGTTGAAACAATATTATACTTTTTAAAAAAAAAAATTTTCAAGTGTTGAAGAGAATATCAAAGTGATGGTGCTAGAGTTTGTGGGTGATGATAAACTTTATTAGGATAACAGACTTGTTGATGATTGCTTACAGATTTGGATTTAAAAGAAAGTTGAATTTGGCGTCCACTCACTAGAGCCCAAAAGGCCAAAACTAGATTTGACCCTAGAGCAATTGATGGAAGACCATGATCCCTTATTAACCCTTTTCGTCCCTCTCCTACCCACCTAATGCATCTGAAAAGTCCAAATGCCAAACATCTTGGAGAGCTTAACCCTTATTTGCTAAATGAGTTTCATAATAGAAGGTAAATTGGGTTGCATTTTCAGAGTTATGGAAAATTGACTATCAACTACAATTGCTGCGATTCCTCTCAATCGCGGAGATTAGGATGGATAAAAAGGGTTTGCATGGATGCGTTAAGAACTTGGATACATTCTCTTCAAAAATTTCCCTACATTCAGTGCTTATGAACTTGAAGACCATGAAATTAGCAGTCCAAATGAATTAGTTTTGATGATTCAATTTGGGTCGCCATTTATTTCACATTATGTAGTTTTGGAATTTCTTACTATCTCAAGCAAAGGTGAAGCGATAAAAGGAAAAGGTTGAATTTGCAAGGTTAGAATATTTGAGAGGGTGTTCATCCTGTTGCTTTATCAATGCGATATTTTTGGTCTTATACTCTGATCACTAGGTGGACTGGTGAGAGTGGTGAGTGGTGACAGTGTATAAGGTTGTAAAAAATTATGTAATTATAGATATCTAGGGTCAAATAACTGAATCAAATGGTCCATAATATTGAAGTAGACAAATTTGTTCAATAATATATTACATTGAAGGAGGTAGCTTAATTTCCAAAGAGATGCATTTCATTCCTGCCACTAAATCATTTGTTCTTACGCAATGTTGCTTCATTTTTACAATTGAGTTTAATTGGTCTCTTTCCACCCCTCCCTCATTCTGTAAATGTATTTTATGATTTTTTAATGGATTTTACAAAAGAAACTATTGTTCAAATTAGCAATCAATCAAATATTAAATCACTGCTATTTAGCTAGTTCTGCGGCTTTTGTTTTCTTCTCCTTGCCATTCCTTCTTTTATTGTGTTCATGTCATAATATTCATGATAAATTACTGAAGGAACTTCTGACTACTAGATACGTAATTAAAGTAAAGCACTAGTTACCAGTTTACCACTTAACTATAAATGGATTTTGAGCAAGACTTTTGAGTTGTTACATGGCTTTGTAAATGGTGCGCCCCCTTACCAGGAAGGGAATATGTGATGAACCCAGTAATTATAATGAGTAAGAAAGGAAGGGAGAAGCAAGAAGAATAAGAATAGAAGGGGATGAGATAGGGAAGGGGAAGAATTACAGAGAAAAGAATAGAGGGAAGATAGAAATTAGAGAGGAGAATGTATTAGTATATTCCAAATCATGCCCATTACATTATTACATTATACTATTTATAGCTAACAAGCCTAACAAACTTGATGCCTTTTGCTAGATTAGTTATAATATTCTTATTCTAGAGACTTCCATAAAAGACTATTCTACCCCTCGTATTGTAAATATGTGTTTATCACATTACCGGCCGCCTGGAGTTCCACCTTGCCCTCAAGGTGGATAAAAATCAACTTGGCCTTTCAAAGTAAAAATTCCCCAACTTGTCCAAAGTAGAGAGCTTAAATCAATTTGGCCCAATTGTGAAAAGAATTTCAAAAGCCCATCAAACACTCTAATTCTCCCAGCCTTCCTATTCTTGCTGACATCACAGATGATGTCATCGTCAGCATCATATTCAAAAGGAGCAGCCAATCTTTTCTTTCCCATTTGAAGCTCTAAATACCCATATTTAGCAAACCCTTCAGCAGCCCAACTTGAAGCCCAGCTGCTGCCCATTCTCATCAGAAACCCTAAATCCCCAATTGTCCATTCCTTCTCCTTAAAAGCCAAGACCCCTAGAATTCCATTTTCATTCTCTGAGCTACTGCCTTTATGGTCGCCACCAGTACCGCAGCCACCAGGTACGCCGCCACCAATCCCGCCACCACCAGGACCGCCGCCACCAGTACCGTCGACCACCACCCAGAAACTCCCGACGACAGTTTCCACCGTCCCACCAATGCTG
The DNA here is from genome assembly GCA_019776075.1 of Amaranthus palmeri. NCBI lineage: Eukaryota > Viridiplantae > Streptophyta > Magnoliopsida > Caryophyllales > Amaranthaceae > Amaranthus > Amaranthus palmeri. The sequence continues at coordinate 183,442 of JAAKBH010000153.1, forward strand.
CTCGCTTCTTTCTTCTTGAATTTTAAAAACCCTGGAAATATTACCCATCTTCTCCAATCTATGTCTGAGATTATCACCTCCTTTGTGTCTTCCTTAACTTTTGAACCAAATTTGTGGGTTGGGTTCGGTGGAGGTAATGTTGCTGGACTTGGGTTCGGTTTTGGGAGTATACTCTGTGCATCTCGATTTGCATCGGGGGTTGGTACGGGGGACGAAAATGTGGTTTCATTTTGGGATGGACCGTTAGGGTGGGTGGATGTAAGGGTGGGTTTAGTGATCAGTGAATGTTTGTTTTGTACTAGTAATAGTGAAGGTAATGGCATTGGGTTAATGGTGTGGGTTGTTGAATGGAGAAAATTTCTGGGTACATTTTGTGACAGATTCGGGTAATAGGAGTTTTGTGGGATAGCTTGTCTCATTAACAACTGATCTAAGGTTTCTTGCATTTTGAGTTGGTTTTCCACCATTAATGCAACTGATTTGTCAAGCTTCGTATATTTAGCTTCTATGGAAGCTTGTTTTGCCGCCATTTTTTTCTTCAATTTGAGCCACGTTCGAGTGTATTTGGGCCGAAACCCGCTGAGACAACTCCCTGAATTTTTTCTCGAGTTGCTCGATTCTTTGCTGGTCGGTAAGATTACCCATTTCACGGTAATTTTGGTGCTCGCTCTGATACCAATTGTGATGAACCCAGTAATTATAATGAGTAAGAAAGGAAGGGAGAAGCAAGAAGAATAAGAATAGAAGGGGATGAGATAGGGAAGGGGAAGAATTACAGAGAAAAGAATAGAGGGAAGATAGAAATTAGAGAGGAGAATGTATTAGTATATTCCAAATCATGCCCATTACATTATTACATTATACTATTTATAGCTAACAAGCCTAACAAACTTGATGCCTTTTGCTAGATTAGTTATAATATTCTTATTCTAGAGACTTCCATAAAAGACTATTCTACCCCTCGTATTGTAAATATGTGTTTATCACAGAATATTGGGTGGAACGACTAATGTGCACGTCTGTAAAATATTATTCTTATTATCTTGTATTGGTGTGATCCTCGTCATTTGATCTACTTGAACAAGGCGTCCATTTCAAGTGATTCTTTGGAAATCCAGTTCCTAAAGGAATGCAGTACTTTAATGATTTTGTGGACTATCTCTTGTGTGCTCAACAACTCATGTAGTAGCCAACTGATGTCCATAGGAAGGTCTAAATTGTGAAAAGTTGGAAAGTTTTGTCCCCTTATTCTTCTGCCATACTGCCAGAAATCTTGCTTAAATCTACCAAAGATCGCCGCTGGGTTATATAGTTCATTTACTCATACAAAAAAATTGATTCTGTAGATTATACTCCCGCTGCCCCGTATAAATTGCCCCCCTTCTAATTTGTAGTTGGACAATAAGATAAAACATAAGTGGATGGAATCAATGAATGGATGAAATGAATGGAGAGGGTAAATTTGTGAGTGATTAAAAGAAAGGGTGAGACTATTTCCGAAAAGGGAAATGATGCTAAGTATGTGGGACAAACTTAAATAGAAATAGGTGCGATTTCATAGGGACAAAGGGAGTTGCTATGTACAAGCTAGGTGCTTTAAGTTCCAACTTCCAACCAGTATATCTCCTGCCGTTTATGCTCAGATGAATGCCTAAGTTTCAAAAGGCATAACGCGCTATACAGCCTTTGGGGGGTGAAACCCCAAAACCAAAAAACCAAAACCAAAAAACCAAATTTAGTAACTCAAACAAAATCGAGAAAATATCCATAAATGTGGTAGAAGAGAAGAAAATAACAGGAAGAGAAAATACACAAAGAGAAAACATACCTCGTGGTTGCATCACATCAAATGAACTTTTTTGAGGCTAAGACCAAAATTGTTAAAGAACAAACGAGTCAACTCACCCGAAAGACTAGCCTAGTAGGTGAGAGAGTCCATTTACTCTCTAAACCCCACAGTAGTTGCCCATACAACTGATGTGGGACAAAGTCCCATAACTTGTAATAGCCTCAAATTCATTACAAGCTCTCCAAGGTGCTTGCAAAAGGCGCTCTTAGACGCTCTGATACGCTCGCCTTAAGGAATCTGTTTGCTAGTCCTATCAGAGCACCAATCCTGACACCTTGCTCCTCACTCCACACTCCTTTGGCCGGCCTAGGCACACTTTTTAAAATTAAGATCAATGCTGATGAGTATTATCTCGTTGGATGTACGTGTTATCTCATCTCGACAAGTGGAAGAATCTGTTATCTTTTTATCTCTTTGGGTTTTTGACTATGCGCTGGTGGGCAGTTGATGTAATGACTGAACACATGTGACCAGCCTGTGCGTTCTAGGTGCCATATAAGTGTGTACGTTGGGCAGTGCATTGTAATTTTGTAATGAAAATATGCTGGAAAATGTAAAAAGGGTGTAGATGAATATAGTCAGCAGAGAGCCAGAAATTGATGGCATAAACAGGAATGAATGGATTGAGAGATCCACTCATGTGTGATTCTTACTCCCTTGGAGTGATTTGGGGAACTCGAATGCTCGGCTACTTTTAGTCTTTCTTGTTCAGAAAGCTATCAACGGAGATCGTTCTCTTCTCTCTTGCCTCAGATTCTTCCCAAAGACTTACATATTATTCTTCGTCTATCTACAATTACCTATCACCGTATTCATTTAAAGTTCGTTGCTTGGATCCTTTCTCTCAAAAGGTTTATCTTTCAGGAGTGACAAGCTTGATCGTGATTGTTTACGCATGACTACTTTTTTTAAAGTTTATTCTTAGGGAGAGTTTTCTTGTCAGGTTGTCCCACCACTTCAAATTCTTAACTCATTTTGTGCCTGTGGCAGATCCACGTGTTATGTACTCAGAACCAGCTAAATTTGTTGCAAAGCTGCGGGAATTAAAGACTGATGATAACACACTGTTGTTTAAATGTGAATTTGGTGCTGGGCACTTCGCCAAGTCGGGAAGGTAATGCTTATTCCTCTTTATAAAAATTTCTATATGAACAGAAAGTTTTTATAAGATTCATTTCTCTTCCTCAAAATTGTGAAGGTTTTAGTGTGTAGTAGTTCATGATTCCTTTTGAGGGATCCGGTAAAATGTCAGATATATAAACTTCGTATGCCTTGATACAGTGATCCAAATTTTTCATGTACTGTTTCCCACCTGCAAAAAATTTAGGTGTCATGTTGGAATATTATTTTGTTCAAAGCCAAATTCTCAGCCTAATAAAACTATTTAAGGGTCTTGCGGATTCCAATCCTCTTCTTTACCTTGGTATTCTAATCGAAAGTTAGAAATCGAACTAATCTTAAACGAGCCATTCATGTGAAATGAGTTAATAAATTGTTGATTTCAGATTGAGGATAACATTAGAGATTGTGATACAAATCTTGATATCATGACAATTATATTTATCTACTTCTACATATTTTGTGTGTTTTACAGATACTTTTATATACTGTTATCACTTTTCTATGCTTCTTAAAGTATTTCTTGCCATTAATTGTGCTACAACTCCATTGTTATTAATTCTTGATTAATAACTGTTGAATACAGGTTTGAGAAACTCCAGGAAGATGCTTTCACATATACATTCCTGTTCAAGATCTTAAACATGATTCCTGCCGCTGAGAATCCAAAACTCTGAAAGGCTAGTTGCCAAATCGAACCATAGATGTTTGCAGAAGTCCATACCCCTTCTATGCCTCAGGAAGTGATTGTTTTCCTCAGCCATAAATGATTGTTGCTGTCCGGAAAAGCTAAGTAGTCCGACACAGCTCTAGGACTCCGCCTAACCCTGGTGAGGTGCTTAGCAAATATGTCATCTGTCAATTTTATATTTTACCCAAGGTACACATGTACTTGTATTAAGAATGGTGCTTATTCTCTGATTATCATCAACAATATAAACTTGTTTTCATTTCAATTTCAACAATTTAATTTAAACTTGTTAGTAGAGAAGTTCCAATGTCAACAGCCTTTTTCGACTGTTGGGTAGATGGTTATAAATGGAATAGCAAACAATGTAAACGGAAGAAATTAGTGGACGATAACATGGGAAACTTGTTTGAATTGAAGTTGCAATATTCTCGCTCAACTAGTACTTGGATGTATGATATAAAAAATACACTTCAACATACAATCATTCACACACCAGTACCACCTGGTACAAAAGATGTTGGAAAATGAATGTTGGAGAAAGAAACTGAAAATCTGAAAACTACGTTAAGAATTATAATAGGGGTTGTCATTCAACCTCAAGGTCAAAGATACAGTTTATGAATAAGGAAGTACCTTAAAACTAGTCTTAGGATAGATTACGTTGAACACAAAGGAAAGGTAGCTTTCCAATGTAAATACTAATGATTAGTAATGAATATAGATAATATAAATTAGGTTTTGATTATGCTTTTCACTTGTTCAAGTATGCTATTTATTTGTTCAGTTGTTTCATTGATGTTTAGATATATGTATATTGAATTACATTAGTATAACTTATACAGCTAAAATGAAATTTTGACATTAAAACTTTCAGTTTCATGATTAAAGTGTTCAGTTTTCCATTGCGCAATATTTAAAGCATACTTCATGTTGTCATTCTGTTCTACAAATGTACTTTACACATTGAAGTTTTAATAATCTTTTAAATTATGCTTTTAATATGTTCAATTATGCTTGTAGTTTGTTCAATTATGCTTTTAGTGTTTAGAATATGAATTGAATTACATTAGTATACTTCATACAAGAATAATGAATTTTGGACATTATATCATTCAGTTTCATAACTAAATGGATCAATTCTCCAATTATATCAGTAAATTTGTAAGTCGTTTCAGATAAAACAAATGAAATACAATGCGTGCAAACCAAACCTTTAGCTGCAAGGATAGGCTATGACATAAAGGGATCATTGGAGGGTATAAGGAGGAACTTGAACTGTTGTATCATGATCATACTAGAGTAACGGGGTTAAGTGTTCGCAAATCCACCATAAGGAAAATAGACAGTGTTGTACATGAGAGATAATTTGTTTGTTCTAAACAATGGACAACTGAGAAAAAAACAAATGAAACTGAAAAACAAAGCAGCAATAGGAAATTAGTTCCAACCAAACGATGTAGTATTGATTCACACATAAGGATTAAACTAGATGTATGTAGTGGAGAAATATTTGTTAAACAACATCTCGTGTCGCATAACCATACTTTAGCAAGAGCGGAATGGCAATACTTGCAACGATCTGAGAGGACAACAACTTTGAAGGAAACAATGGAAACCATTGAAGGTTTTGAGGATGCACAAGTAAGGCCTACTACAGCGTATAGATATTTGGCAAAGCATGTTGGAGGGACCTCATGTGTAGGGCATACTTTACAAGATCATCTCAACTACGTAAACAGAATGAGAATGAAAGAAATTGTGGGTGGGATGCTTAAACTGTGATCAAACAATTGATTATGTTGGCACAAAGAGACAATGGTTTCTTTTGGAATATGAACTTGATGATGATGCAAAGCTTGTGGCACTGTTTTGGTGCGACTCTTTGATGAAAGAAGACTTCAAAATCTATGGGATGTTGTCATCTTTGATACAACATATTGTACAAACAAATACAACTTGATTTGTGCACCAATAGTTGGAATAAATAACCATTGGAACACAATGTTTGGTTGTGCATTCATTGCAGATGAGAAAGTTGAATCATTTGTTTGGGTTCTTGAGCAACTCAAGGAAGCAATGGAAGGAAAAAATCCAGTATCAATCTTCACAAACCAAGATGCAGCCATTGCAAGAGCAGTAGAGCAGGTATTTGTAATAGTCTTATATTTATCAATTTAATTAATATGAGTTTCAATTTTCTTTTTAAACCCTATAATTTCTATATCTGTTGTTATGTAGTCAATACAATGCGTTTCAGTTTGATTGATATGAGTTTCAGTTTTCCTTTTAAACCTTACAGTTCCAAATCTGTTGTTAGGTCTATCCATTCTTAAGGCATAGGCTATGTTTATGGCATATATTGAAAAATGCAGTTTCACATTATGGAACATTAAAGTCAAATGCAAACTTCAAAGATGCATTTGATAAATGCTTAATAGGTTGTAGCAATGAAAATGAATTTCAGAAATGTTGGGAAAACATGGTCGAACAGTTCAAACTCAAAAGGAATAAATCTTACAATAAATGGTTTGATTGATTGTACAGTATAAGAGACAAATGGTGCACTTCATTAAGCAAAGACTTTTTTCGGCTAGAATATTGTCTTCGCAGCGAAGGTTATCCACAAACAACACGATCAGGTTCGAAGCAACGAAAAGCACAAGCTTGTATCAATTCTTTAAAATATTTCAAAAAACTATAGAGAGATGGAGAGAAAGTGAGATTGTTGTAGAGTTTTACAGCACAACAACCACCCCGACGTCTGCATTTAGACTTACAGGTTTATTACGACATGCATTAGAGGTGTACACAGTAACATTATTTAGAGACTTTGAACAGGAATTCAAGATGGCAATATCATCTTCAATTGAACATCTTGTCGACCTGGGGGATAAAAAAATAAACCATTTTGTGTAGTTTTGATAATTGAGTTTTTCGGCTATTTTTAATTCAAATGTGGTTGATTCTGTGTTTGGGTTGTTCTTTTGCATTTGTTGGAAAAGTTTGAACATTTGTTCCCTCTTTTCAATGTTTATGAGTTGTTGGTTTGTGTTTTGGTTTTGTTCGGATTCTGCCTTTTTTGAGGTAAGGTTTATTGGTATATATATAATGATGGCCATAAAAGTGTTGTCGGTCTCGAAAAACACCTTATGGCTCTGATACCATAATAAATAGTTTGATGCGGAAAAATAAGAGAGGATTTCATGGTTTGATTTTCTGATATTCATATGTGAAAGATGAGTCCTTAAATACAAAGATTAATCCACTAAACAAGGAAACAAGAATAATTCTAATTATCCTACGCCTAAATATATGTTTATTTCCATATATACAATATTTTGTGTATTTCTAATATTCTTACAGGATAAAGTTATCATTTTTGTACATTTATGCATTAATTTAGTGTGTTATTTTCTTTTTTAACTTTTGATGAATTAAAAATCTAAACTTCTTTCAAATTGGAAGAATTTATCAAGCATCATATAATAATTAGCAACTTCCCTTATAATTTTATTCTTGGGAAAAAAAAAACCCAAAATCAAAGCAACAAAATACAATTAAAAGTCAAAAAAAAAAAAAAAAGAGACGAAATAAAGAAGTAGCTATTACTTCTTGTACAATTGCAATGCAAAGATGAGACCAAGCAATGGCACTAAACTTGTCAAAAACTTTATAGACTTGTGATCTCTCCCCAATAATGCCTTCCCTAACTTCTTGCTACCAAATTCATTTAAATCATGAGAAAGTTGAGCATAATAAAACCCAGGATTTCTCATCGTTAAATTCTTAGTAATTTGGTTAAAAAACTTAGCCACCTCTTCATTACTTCCTAACCAATGCTTAATTATCCCATTTTGAACCAGAATCTGAACATCTTCTGGTGTTTGAATCAACGCGTCTAGTAAAAACAAGTAATCAACCAAGTACGAATCATGAAAATTGTAGCATTGTTCAAAGAAACTCATGTTTCTAACAACAGCTTCCGTACTATCTTGAAGTGTCAAGGTTGGGATACGTAACATCCCCTCTGAAAATGTAATGTCAAGTAAATTCTCACTTCCTTCTGCTGCAAACTTTACTCCTACCGCCTTCAGTTCTTTAACTGTTTGCGGAAATTCATCCGAATCCAGAGGATGTTCAGTTTTAGTCGGGAGTTGGTACCGAAGTTTAGAAGGTAAACAACATATGTTAAGAAAATCAACAAGATGTTTAATGTTGGATGTGTTTTTGACTCGATCTCGACCTGTTGTTCTAGAAGCTTCTCTTCCTGGGAAGAATGTTTCGCCTATGAAAGCACATGTAACATCCTTGAAGGTGAGATTTGGATAGGCTTCCCCGAATGCTTCATCATATAAATGATCGAGCACAAAAAAGGGTAATTGGTTTTCGAGTATAAATAAATCTTGTTGTATTTGTATCATTACATCGAATTTGTTGTCCATGGGATGTGTACGGAGTGAAAATTGTGGACAAGACCACATAAAAAAGTAGATTATAAATGCAGCATCTATCATTACCATCTCGACGAATTGGTCGCTAGAAAGACTTGATTTTTCTGCATAGTAGCAACGAATTTCGTTTTCGTATCCTCTTATTATTTCAATGAAGTGGCCTAAAGTTTTAGAATTTGGGCCGTTTGTTCGGGTGTTAAAGCTTAAGAAGCTTTGAAGGTGCCTTAGTTTTAGGTCATGAGAAGCTTTAAGGGTCTTATTTGTGTAGTAATACGGACCAATTGAAACAAATAAAGGTTGATAACATTCTCTTTTTATCTTACGCAAATGATTAGGAATCCTGTAAATGCAGTGATTTGACGGAGATTGAAGCAATAGCAATTCTAGTTGTCGCTGGATAGAAATTTCCACATCATTGGTATTATCCGCCATTCTGCAATTATAAATAATAATCATTGTTTTGTAAATGATACAAATCATCATAAATCATCACAAACTATAAAATAAGACACATATAATGTGTAGCAACGAGTAATTTTTTGGTTTATAGGGTATAAAAAGAGAGCTAGTTAAGAATTTTTTTTCGAAATGAAAGAATGAATTACTACGAAGAAGAATCAACAAGTACAATGTCTTGGAGCCATATAGGGCTCGAGATGAGACCTAGTTAAGAATTGAATCTAGAATTAAATGAAAAACTTAATATCTACTGCAATTGAGATAAGACTGAATTCTAATGTATTTTTACATTGATAAGCTTTTAATTTTATCCGCAAATGTATTGTTTCTAATTTTTAATTTCATTAAGTGTGTCAAGTAACCAACTCAACCAAAAGCTTAAACTAATAGTTGACGTCCTAAGATATGTAATATACTCTAGCAAAATGATAAATCATTGAAGTTTTTGTTCATATATATATATATATATATATATATATATATATATATATATATATATATATATATATATATATATATATATATATATATATATATATATATATATATATATATATATATATATATATATATATATATATATATATATACTTTCTATCTGGTTTTTAATAATTGCTACAGATAGTGACATTTCTCCTCACAAGATGTCACTATCTGTAGCAACTAATAAAATTCAGAGGAAGTATAAACAGGGCGAAGTTAATATTTTGAATCAGAGGGACCAAACAGTAGATATACTAGCAAGTGTTTTTGGCTCTATTTTTCGCCTAATAACTGGAAAAATATACTATTAATTAAAGTTAAGATAGGAAAAATATAAATACACAATTTATTTCATCCATTGATTTGAAATGAAAAAAAATATTGATGACATAAAGAAACAACAAACATATATACCAGAAATATGAAGGGTTGCAGCAACCAGATCCAAAAGATAGAGAGATGAGTATATTTTTGGGAGCTGCTTAAGATTTAAGACTTAAGACTAAGAGGGATCACTAGCGTAAGAGTATCTTCAATATATACAATAAATAATGGAGTACTACCATCCGGTTTCTAGTGAAACTTCTTATATAATACTAAATAAATATAGTTACATGCATGTTATCTATGGTCAACGATATTCTAGAAGGAACAATCTAAGTAATTTCAAAAATACTTACAATTATTTACGGTGATGAATTTAGAATTTAAAATGAGAGGTTGTGATTTTAACAAAAGCGTCTTGTTTCTTATTAATAAGTAAAACAACTACTTCTTCATGTTTTAATTGTTCGACATAAATAAAAAACTAGAAACAAAATTGTTCTACTTAAATCAAAAATAAGAACTAAGAATGTAAGTAATTATGTTTTTACCCTGAAAAATATCTCGCAGTTCTAGTTAAATCGAAAATTAGAATTAAAATTGAAGGTAAAGCAACTACTCCCTTTGATATTATTTGTGTTGAAAGATGGTCTAATAATTGATCGTAATGTTTAGGAATGATCCTCTCAATTTGCACCTATTTTCATTTCAATTTGTGCTATTTATTTTGCAAGTTGAATTTTCATCCACAAACTTTTTCTCTCTATATTAATCATTCATTTCCATCATTCACTTGTTTTTTGTATTATTTTCCAATTAAATTTTATTTTTTAGTATATTTCAGCCAAAATACATTGTACATAGAATAAGGATGAAAGAAGTGTATAATAATCATGAGTTCATGACTTTTCTTTTTCTCGATTAGCTTATAATATGTAGAAAAATGTATATATATAGCGTACATATTTCATATATATCATAAGTTTGAGGTTATCTTTAATAATATGAGTTAGCTATTGATAATAATATATTGTTTTCACAAAATCTTACTTTAAAAAGTAAACGGAAGAGGCGTAGTAGAATTTTTAGCTTAAATAAAATAAAGTGTGAACTGAACCCATATTTCAACCCCAATAGACAAGTAATTTTAGGAGTATTAGGCAAAGTCAACAGTCAACTTGATTCGGCGTGCTTCGTCTGCATTCCATATGGACTCTGGACTCTGGACTCTGGAGTCACGTCGTTGATTTAGGAGGAGTATCATTTAATGCATCTTTGGCAAATTGACACTAACTTATTACTTACCTACCTGGCCTGCCATTGCTTTCTTTATATCTTAATGTACATGTAATATACTATTTATAAGTTATGGATCGAAGGTGGTGGTTATCTAATTTTGGGGTGGTCTTTTTAATCAAAACTAATTAAATACACTTGAAATAAATTAATAAACTTAAACTGTAGATACTTTAAGACAATATTGTCTATGAAAATTTGATATTAAATTGAGGTATGATCTTGTTTTACTAATAACATTATTCTGTCGATTCGGTACTGAAGCTTAAAAAATTTGGATATACTTTTGAGATACAACGATTTGCAATTAATTATAAATACTATTAAATTAATCAGTGTGAAGATAGGAGTTTTTAAGAGCAAATTAAGAATAAAAGTGATGGGAGTTTGCAAGATTCTTACACTTTTAAGAACTTGTAGAGATTAAATAACTAAAGGAATACAAATACTAACGTATGGCACCATGATTTGCTCAATATTATACAAACTAATATTTACTTAATATGCTCCCGCAAGATGGACAGTCCAGCGGTAAGTCCAATCTTGGAAAATAATAAGTGAAATCGGGATCGAAGAAGAGGCTTAGTTAGTGCATCGGCAAGTTGATCATCACCGGAAATATGAGTAACACGAAGAGTGCTATTTTGAACTTTCTCACGGACATAATGAAAATCAATTGCTAAGTGCTTTATGCGAGAATGAAAAACCGGATTGGCAGAGTAGTGTGTTGCACTAAGATTATCGCAGAATATGGTAGGTGTATTAGTGGATGTATATCCTAATTCAGACATGAGAGATTTTAACCAATCATCTCTGTAGTGGTAGCAGTTACAGCACGAAAATCAGCTTCGGTAGAAGAGCGGGCCAAAGTATTCTGCCTTTTGGAACTCCAAGCAATAGGATTAGAACCCAAATAGACAATGTAACCTGAAGTACTGCGAAAATTATCTTTATCACCAGCCCAATCAGCATCGGTAAAGGCATGAAGTAGGACAGGGGATTTTCAGCAGAACAATAGACCTTGCCCAATAGTTTCATGAAGATAACGAAGAACCCGTTTCAACGCTTGCCAATGGATATCAGTAGGAGCATGCATAAACTGAGATAATTTGTTGACTGCAAAGGCAACATCAGGACGCGTCATGGATAAATATTGAAGAGCTCCGACAATAGCCCGAAAAGAAGTCGGATTTGACTGTGGTATTCCGTGGTTGAGGTTAAGTGGAGAATTTGTGGTAATTGGAGTAGAAGCAGGCTTGGAATTTAGCATGTGAGCACGTTGAAGAATATCATTAATATACTTACTTTGAGATAAAAATAATCCATCGGAATGAGGAATTACCTCTACACCAAGAAAATAAGAGAGGGGGCCAAGATCCTTCAATGAAAAACGGGATGCAAGATTGTTAATAAATTTATTTATGAGGATGGGATTAGGACCAGTTATAATAATGTCATCCACGTAAACAATAAGATGAATGGGATCTGTAGTAGAGGAAAAATGAAATAAAGATGGGTCAAAAATTGTAGGTTTAAAACCTTGTGACAAAAGATAGTGACGAAGTTCATCATACCAAGCCCTACTTGCTTGTTTTAAGCCATAAATGGCTTTGTTGAGTTTACACACATGATCCGGATAAGAGGGATGAATGAAACCCGGTGGTTGAGCCATATATACCTCTTCAGACAGGGTACCTTGAAGGAAAGCATTATTGATATCTAATTGACGAAGAGACCAACCATGAGAAATAGCAAGAGAAAGTAATAGACGAATTGTTAGCTGGTTTGACGACGGGACTAAAAGTTTCTACATAATCAATACCCGGTCGTTGATTAAAACCTTTAGCTACAAGTCGAGCCTTCAAATGATCCAAAGAACCATCGGCGTTGTATTTGACTCGAAAGACCCATTTGCATCCAACCACATTAGGAGCATCTGTCGACGGGACAAGAGACCAAGTATTGTTTTTGGTAAGTGCAGTAAATTCTTCAGCCATGGCTTGACGCCAGTGAGGATGTTTAAGAGCGGAGAGAATATTATGAGGTTCAGATATTAATATTGGGGATTGTATAGCGGTGTGGAGAAGGAAATTGGAGTTAAAATATTTATTATTGGGTTTTCTTTGTCGAGGAGGTAAGGGAGGGGAAATGGAATTAGAAATATGTTGATGCGGATGATCAAGAGTAGTGTTGGAGGAGATTGCTTGAGTAGACATATTCGGTGGAGCAATTTGTGGAATGGTAGAGACAATATGGGGGTTGACTAGATTATTATTAGGAGATGTATCATTTTGAGGGTAGAGAATATTGGAGTTGGGTGTAGGAGTTACAGAATTTGTGGTATTTGCATTCAAATGCCAAGAATTTGATGGAGTAATTGTAGGCGAAGGAGGGGATGATGGAGTAATTGTAGGCGAAGGAGGGGATTCTAAATCTAATTCCAAATTATTATTAGAAGTATTGGAATTAGTTAATTGATTATTTAATTGAGGAGTAGTAGACGCATGAGAAGTATTATCACTAGAATTTAATTTTTGAATGACAGGAACAGAAAACGGGACCCAAGAATTAATATCACAGGAGACAGAGGTTGTTTTTGGACTGTTGGTAAGTGAAATATATGGATATTCGTGTTCATAAAATTTGACATGACGAGAGGTATATATTTTGTCAGTAAGAGGATCCAGGCAATAATAAGCACTTTGAGTCGAAGAATAACCAACAAAAATACAAGGAAGTGATTTTGTTGTAATTTATGATTGTTATAAGGACGGAGCCATGGATAACATAAACAACCAAAAGAGCGGAGTTTAGAATAATTTGGATGAGTATGAAATAGAGAATAAAAAGGAAACTGATTTTGAAGAGTTGGAGTAGGTAATCGATTAATAAGATATGTAGCAGTAGTGAAAGCTAAAGGCCAAAATTTTAGTGGTAATTTAGAATGAGAGAGTAGAGAAAGACCGGTTTCAACAGTATGATGATGTCTGCGTTCAGCATACCCATTATGTTCCGGTGTGTGAGGAGGAGAGGTTAAGTGAGTAATGCCACAAGATGAAAATGAGGTTGTAATTTAATATATTCACCGCCATTGTCGCTGAAGAATTGTTTAATTGGTCTATTGAAATATTTTTCAACGAGTGACTGAAATCGTAGAAAAATATTTAAAGAATCGGATTTGTGTTTCATGGGGTAAAACCATATATATTTAGTAAAATGATCAACAAAGATAATGTAGTATTTAAGATGATCATAAAATAAAATTGGAGAAGTCCAAACATCAGAAAAAATAAGATCAAGAGGAGCAGTAGAGGTAAGGGTGGAATTATAAAAAGCTAATTTGTGACTTTTATTTACTTGACAATCATTACATGGAGTAGTAACAGATGGATTACTAGGAGATACATCTAAAAAGGTAGAAAGTAAATCAAACACTTTTGTAGATGGATGACCAAGACGATGATGCAATATAGAGGAGGGACATTTGGAGGAAATGGTCGAATAGGCAACTGGTGAGATTAAGGAGCAGGTATATTGTAACACCCCTGAATTTCCGACCCCCTCTACGAAACCGAAACCGCAAGGTACGGGAGGAAATTCGGGTGTTACAAAAAGAAAGAGAAAAAGAAAAGAGAGATAAATAAATAAATAAATAAATGAGTAGAAATTTCGGCAGCATCTCCCCTAAAATTGGGCGCCCAGGTAGAAAGACAAACAGCGTATGTAAACAGAAAGTATAAAGGCATCGATGACACAAAATATATCACAGCGGATCGTCTCATCGCCAGCTTCTCCAAACTATCTACAAAACATGGATCGTGGTTCCCATGTAACACTTGAGTTTTCAAACAGGGAAACAAAAGAATATACAGCTAAAAAGTTTGCAGCGGAAATTAAGTTCTACAAAAGAGAGGTCAAATGCCTCAAGCCCCAAAACATGGCCAGACTAAGAGGAACGAACTACATATTAATTTCACAAATGAATCCATTGTACAATCCAGTACACGCGCTCATCGCTCCCCCCAAAATGCAATGCAAAAGATCGTTGTCACCTGCTAGGTCCGTCTATGATCACCCTGCTGTTCAACGTAAGACAAAGATATCAAACGTATCATCACATGACCACCATAGAAAGCGCCATATCAAACAATTCAAACATGTACACGTCAGTAACTAACATAATATCAAATTAAGGCATAATTAACATTAACAAAGTATAACACAATGTAAAAGTGATTTCACCACGCGCCAAGTACTACTCATTACCCCTAAACATTGTATCCTACTAATCAATGTCGATCCTATTCTCTTCAATCCTTTGACTTCATAACTTCTCGGTATCACGTGCACCAAATCTTAACCGTTTCCAATTATATATGTATGTGACTAGAGGCCACCATTTTGGGTTTGCAAGACCCACATGGCAACACCTCAACCAAGGGCTGTGACGGGCCATACCGGCGCCCAATGGTAAAGTACAAACATACCCCCGTACAGCGACCATATAATGATGATCCTACCTCCGGGAACTAAACCCACTGGGGTACCCTAACCAGGGGAGCCACAATAATCTACTAAACTTGCTATTTTATCTATACAGAGCTCATTTCCATTACAATCAACCAATTTCTTATTTCACCATTCACAAACTCATTCCCATTCTATCTCAGCTCATCCAACACTCTAATCACGAGACACTCAGTCTCAGTCTCTACTATTACTACATAGACCAACTTGTACTTATCGTAATCACAATTGTTCATTGGGAACTCGAAGGCATGCATAGCTTATATAACATTAATACTTAATGAATACATAATATAAGATGCAAACAAGAATTAGATACTGCGTGTGCGTACCTGCAACTCTACTGCGCTCCTGAAAAATAGTCAGATAAATCACCAAGAGGTCTTACGCCCCCCTTATGAACCGGGCACAATGGGTAAGAGAAGAGGGAGAAGGAGGTGGTGATGTCTTCTTGGGGCGGCACAGCAACCAAGCTGCTGGTGGTGGTAAGTCGTGCGACCCGCTGCTGCCGTGAGGAAGGAAACGCAGCCCCGAAGACCCAGTTGCAGGCTGCCGTGAGTGAGGGAGGGGTGGCTGCTGCTGTGGCGGCGTTCGTGAGGGCTCAAAACAACGGGTAAGGTGGTGGTAGTCACGGTGGTTATGGGGTTTGAGTGTAAATGTGAGAGAGAGGGAGGAGAGCAAGATTAAGAGAGGGAAAATGGTAGGTGTGACTGCTCACTCTCAAACCAAATGGGGTTTTGATTTTTTTTAAAAATCTAAAACCGTAACCACAATTACTTTGGGCTATACTATTCACGAGGCCCATAAATTTTAACCCGAATACTTAAAAGTGAAACTTCGTTTAGCTCGAATTTAAGAACGAAACTATTACGATTATTATTAACTTATTTAATTTTTATTAAGTAATAATATCCCATATAATTAAACATGTTCATCGCTTTGTTACATATTTATGGGGTCAAAATATTAAATTTCCGATGTTTAATTATAATGTAAAAATAAATTATTTTTAATCGCAATTCAAATTATAATTAATTAACGTGGAATTTGTGGGGTGTTACATATATACTCCTTGATTGGTTTGTCCATTGAGTATAATTTGATTTGTGGAGGGATCCTTAATAATAAAAGAATTAGAGAAGAAAGAGATTTGGATATTATTATCAAGACATAAACGAGATAATGATAAAATATTACGGGAAATTTTGGGAACATATAATACACTAGACAGATTAACAGTGTAATTAGAAAGGGTAAGAGACATAGAACCAATACGAGTAATTTGAAGAGAAGTACCATCACCGATAATGAGCTCTTCATTACCGTTATAAGGAGCATGAAGAGAGAGGGTGGTTAGATCATTTGTCACATGGTAAGAGGCTCCACTATATAATAACCAAGAACAATCAAGGGTAGGGAGAGTAGCAGGAAGAGTAACCATTGTAATAGGATTAAAGGAGGAAGGTAAAATTGTTTGATTTTTGACCATTGTTGCGTAGCAATGAGGAAGAGTGGGGATAAAAAAAAGCTCTGATACCATGTAAAGAATATGGGAAAAGATAATTTCATTCATAAATTGATTTACAATATATAGAGTATATACATGGTCAACTATGAGCATTATTAGGCTACAATTAAGGTAATTCAAGAGAATAGCAAAAATCAAGGGAATACAAATACTAACGTATGGCACCATGATTTGCTCAATATTATACAAACTAACATTTACTTAATAGATGAAAGTAAAATATAACAGCAAAAAAGCATATCATAACCTGAGAATTAAACTTCCTAAAATATGAGTAGGAGGTAATCTCCACTTACTCCATGATCCCACAAACCCCATTTCTGATTAGTGAAGAGGAAAACGAAGCCCAAAGGCAAGGTGGTAGACACTAAAAGGAATGAAGATATCATCTTCATTAGAGACAAAGATGATGTATTCATGAGCCATCATTCTGACCTCTCCAATCCGGCACCAATATCCTTTTTCCTTAGGGATATGGAATTAGTCTTCAAGTACAAAATTAGCCCTACCCGCTACCATCATATCGTGATATTTCTCAGGAAGGGTAGTTTCCAGATGATTCTTTATTGCCTTGTCGTTCAAAGTGCTAAAATCAAAGGGGACAAAGGAGATACCCTCTAGACCATGAAGGGAAGGAGGAGGAATTTCATCGGTCCAGAATAGATGAATCCATTTTTTCCTCATCTGCCAATTCATAGGAGGTTTGTGGGGCAAAGCATCAGCATTGTAAGCCATGGGGAACTCGGCCATGGCAACATCAGTCTCTCCAATCCCAAAATTGAACTTTACGTCAAGAAGGGAAGCCTTGCCAGTCACCATGTTGAAAGTGATGAAGAAAGTTTAAAGCTTTGAGAAGGAGAAATGTAAGAAATTAGAGTTCAGAAAGATTAGGGCACAATCTACGGTTTCAAGGAGGTGTAAAAGTGAAATAATGCAAGGTGAAAAGTATTTATAGTAGGGTAAATGGAAAGGTGATAAGTGAAGGGGGTAGATTAACCGTTCAGAATGATGATCGTCGAAGATTAGAAGATCAACCGTTAAAATTCTCCCGCGAAATTCAAATAAGTGAAAAGTAGGCTACGAATAGAGTAGACTACGGCGATTGGATAGTTGGGCGGTGCAAGTACAGTTGAGTGATTTGATGGATATTAAATTCTTCTACAGTGAAATGATGACTATAAATACGCTTGCAAACGCAAACGATTCACCAAGAGTTTTTCTACAAAGAAATTCTTTAGAGAGAGAAACCGAAAAAGAAGATAGAGGTATTTACCAAAATAAGAGTGAGTTTTTGATCTCCCAGAAGTTTTCTAACCTTATTATTATTGTCATTTATCTGGGGAAGACATTAAAGATTAAAATATCTTCTCAGATCAAAGACAATACAAAAAAGATTGTTAGGAGTTAAGTTCACTTTGTCCAAAGTATATTTTGATTGGACGGGTGTTCAGTGTTGGTACAGTCAGGGCAATCATCACAAGGACAATGGTAAACACAAGCGTATTTTACAAGCCTTGGCCAAAATGAGTAATGGCTAGGAAGATGTGTTGGGGAAGAATTTTACAATCTTCCCAGAAGAAAGGTGCAGATTACTTTATCTGGGAGTGGGAACTGCCAGATGAGAATCTTCCCAGATGGTTGATAATTTTTGGGATGAAGCCATGTCTTTCTCAGATTGAGGACAAAATCACCAGGGTCTTTCTCTTGTTCTTGTCTGTCGTCAAGTCCTTTCCACCACCGGAGGGGAGGCAACGCTCACAGACATTTAGCTTTGGATGATTCTTGAGTCGCAAGTTGCCAAAGGCCAATCCAATGAGAAATATGACGGATATGGCAATAATGCGCCAGGAGATGATCCAATGAGAAAGATGATTCAGCAAATTCTTTGCTACTGGAAGTCATCGGAAGCTTGAGGATGCGATACCCCCTAGAAAGTCAGATAAGAAGCATTCATGGAAACCCAAAAATTCACAAAAGAGAATTTTTGGGTCGGGAGGTGGGTTGGGGTGGGCAAATTGTATGGGTAAAAATGACGTCCAAGGTTGATTAAGGTAAACAATGGTCAAATGATGCCAAACCCCTCAAAATCAGGCAACATTGATCTTGAAAAAGCCTTCATCTGGCAACATTAGCTCGCCAGGGTATAAAGAGAGTGTCAGGCAAATTCAAGGGTTTCCGCATAAGGGGCGCACGTGCAACTTAACAACGCTTGTCAAACATGTAAAGTATTGTTAGAAATAATAAGACACATATATGAAAGACATTAATGACATGCAAGGAGTGTTCTTAGGGATCAACAAAGAGAATGTATTGTACTCCAATCATGAGCTATTATAAATACAAAACAAAACGCCATAATTGAGGTACGAAAAATCTTATGTAAAAAGGACAAAAATACTAAAGCTTTTTGAGTAGTAATCTTTGTCAGATATTAAGCTTTGTTTCACATTAATTTTTAACGTATTCAAGGTTTTTATTGATAATTGTATACAATAGACCTCACGTTAGAAACAAGTCCTAAGCCATAATCCACCTGATCGCCACAGTGCATCTTGAAGGACTGGTTAGGCAGTGGCGGACCCAGGAATTTCAAACTGGGGGTACAAAACATGAACGTCATACAGTGGCGGACCCAGGAATTCCAAACGAGGTCTTGCCATCGAATCTCACCTAGCCCTCCCCTCCCATCAACCTACCCCATATTAAAAATAAAAATAAAAATAAAAATAAAATACTTGCGCTAGGCAGTCATGTGACACTTGAAGGAATGAACGGTATGAACCCTAATCAACTCAAAGTCTCTAGCATCACAAACGATGGGCGAAAATTTTTTCAAATATTCTGACCAACTCATGCAAGTCAATTGTGAAAAATTCAAAGATAATGTTGTCATCTAAAGATTTTTTAAATAAAAATAGAAAAATCCAAGAAAAAAAAGATAAATTTTTGAAAAATGCTTCTTAAATTTTGTGAAAAATTTCCAATACAGTATGTTGAGTCCTTCAAATAAAACTAACACAAACATGTTTAGAAATAAGATGGTTCTTCTCACTTTCCTTAGTATACGAAAAATACACGCCAAAATTCAACATAAAACTCAAAAATCCAAACACCATTTCTCAAATTGACTTCATCCTTTATCAGTTGAATAATCTGTATTCTGTACCCCAATTTTGACAATTTTCTCTCATTCATTTCCCCCTTTTTGAACAATTCATTCATTAATTTTGCAAACAATAATAAACCCACCAAAAACGACCCTATAATCCTCAACTGAAACAACCCATTTCAATTTCCCAACAAAAAACATGAACGACTTACTATCAAGATCGTTCTCCCAGCACAGGGAAAACAACTCCGGTGACATAGAAATGGGTTTATCAGCAAATTCCGAAGGGAACCTCGAGAGATTTTTCCAAGATGTCGCGAAAATCAACGACGAACTTAAAGATATCGAGGAGCTTCATCGGAAACTGAAGGCGGGTCATGACGGGGAGAAACAGGAAAAAGATGCGGATGTTTCTAGAACAACAGCAAGAAACTCATAAAACTCAATTTTTTTTTATTATTATTTTTTTTTCTGAATTTTTTTTTCAAACTGGGGGTACAACTGTACCCCCTTGTCACACTACTGGGTCCGCCACTGTGGTTAGGTAATTCACCATTTTCTTGATACTGACTTAGGCGTTGGAGAAGGTCCTCAAAGGAACACCCTTCAGGCCTTTCTAACCCTTGTGTTGATATTTTTAGGCGACAGGTCATCTAAAGCTACTAAGATCTTACTGCATAACGGGCAAAGAATTAAAGACGTGGACCCTCTCCAGCATAGTTTTCTTAACCAAATCACAGGTTAAGAAGTTTGATTAACATAATTAATTGTTCTCCAAAAACAGACAAGATCACCTACTATAGCAGGTCATCGGGTTACCATGTTTACTTTAGGCAAATACCCCTTAAAGTTGAGATTATTCATGGCTAATCAATATGTGGGATTATTGTAGGAAAATCACAAATAGTTGGGATTATTCTAGGTAAATTTTCCTTTAATTTAAACTTAATCTAATATATTTTGGATTTAAATTATTAATCAATTAAACACTAAATATTTAATATGAATTTGGACCAACTTAAACTAAATATAATTATTTAATTTATTGTTTAATTTAATATGTGTTTTGAAAATTCTTTAAAGCTCCTCGTCCGTAATATTTTCAATTTCTTGCTTTATAATTTCTCCAAAGAGCTCTGTAATTTTTTAACTGTCTTGGCTTATATAAATGTCTTGCTGATGGAGACAAACAACATAACCACAACAAAGGTAATTCAGTTGTCTTTATTATAACAATTCTTTATTTTTTTCAATTAGCGTGTTTATTATTTTATGAAATAAAAAACTAGTTTTGTTGCTAATCTTTTTAATTGAACAAGCGTCGTTTGAACTAATATTTGTTACAAAAGCTGCTAGAGAATGAAAGATATGCTGCAACGAAAAGTCTGTATAAGAACGTACTTCTTTTGTTTCATAATAAATGTCTTATCTATGATTTAATAAATTAAGAAGTATAAAAGCAACCAACAATAACAAACTGAACAAGAACTAGATTCTATTTCTTGTTCTGTTTATTGTTGGTTGCTTTTATACTTCTTAATTTAGAATAATATCATCGTCGCTTGCTACAAAGTTGAGAAGAAACTGTTTCGAAAATTGAATGCTTAAAACCCAATCGAAACTACTCTGAAGTATAAAAGAAAAGCATAAAGTGATTTCGTGGCGTTTATTAGACCCTTTAGCTGCATAATAAAAAATCACACAAAAGCTTTTTGCGACATACGATCTAGTGACATTTATCACAACTGTCGCTGTAGGCTATAGTAACAATTGCATATGCCAGTAAAGACCAAATAAATTGTCGCTAAATCATTTTATAGTAGAACTTGAAATAAAAACCAATAATAACTACATTAAAAATATAAATCGGTGATATTTTTTTAATGCCACTAAATGCAATGTTCTAAAAAGTTAAATTTGTTGTAGTAGAACTTTAGTGTGTTAGGAGGATTCTGCATTTCGATTTTTGCCAAAACAAATTCTAAATTTTTCGCAATTATTTTCGTCAAAATGCGCAATTTCATCGGTTGTTTGACACCTTCTTGGAAACAATCGAAGAATGATATCAAATGCACTCCAAGTGCTACATTAATTGAACCGACAAAAATTACTAGACAGAAAAAAGAAAAGCATTTTGAAAAAGAATTTCCTTAAAAGACTACAGGATCACTACAACAAATTTTGCTTTTTGCGACATTGAATTTAGTGGCATTAAAAAAATGCCACTGATTTATATTTTTAGTATAAATAATTATTGATTTTTATTTTAAGTTTCACCATAAAGTGATTTAGCGACACTTAATTTGGTCTTTAATGGCATATGTAATTGTCACTATATTCTATTGTGATATTTGTGAGAAATGTCACTAGATCCTATGTCACTAAAAGCTTTAGTGTGAGTTTTTAATATGCTACTAAAAGATCTAATAAATGTCGCTAAATCCTCTATATATACTATAAGAAATTAGAAATTGCAACATTTAAATTAAATGTCACTAAATATATCCCACTAAAAGCAAATTACGTTGTAGTGGATGAGTGAGTATAAGATAAAGCAAAACAGCCAAAAACTGATAAATTCAATTGACTTGTATATGTTTTGTTTCTTAGTCTCCAAGTACGGACTATAGAACGATTCTTTTTTACACCTCTACCTGACGACATATCAATTCATGTAAAATCTAATAAAAGAGAATTAGCTTATACAAATGTAAATGACATTTAAAGAAAGAAAAGAACTTCAAGGAATACTCACTACTCAAGTTAAAAATAAGGACAATAGTTGTAACAACTAACCAATTATTAATACTCAACTTAAGAGAAAAATTGAAATGATTGAGCAAAAAAATAAAAAAAATCAATAAATAAAACGTTTTTGAAACTTTATCCCAAAATAAGCACTTTGTAGGTTCGGACCGGTTCGCTGTTACTAACAGCAAACAAGGGGCTTTTTTTTAAAACAGGCATTGGGTTTGTTCGTTGTTACTAACAGCGAACAAATTAAAATTGGTCAAATCAAAGTCAATCTCAAATAATGGTAGAGAAATTAAAACAAAAAAAATGATAAGTTCGCTGTTAATAACAGCGAACTAAGCTTCAGCAATTTCAGAATTCCATCATACTATTCACTATCATCTCCCTCCATTGTAAGACAGGATGATTGCTTAGTTTGCTTAATTTTGCAATTTCAGAATACCATCAACAAAAACAAAAACTCAATTATTAGCAAAAGGAAAAACCCAAAACCAAATTCATAAATCCTATCAAAGAAATTAACCCAAATCAGAAACCCTAATTTATGATAGATAGAACTTACCCATAATTATTCACAATTTAATCCATCCTCTGTTTTCCTTTGTCTTCAAAGGTTTCCTTAACTCCATTAGTAAACCCAGATGGTTGAAGATTTTCATTGGGACCAATGGGACCGGAAGAGGCGTCGTTTTTACAACGATTACACGGTGGCATTTCAACACTGAAAGGAACGGTGCAAAGCGAGGTTCTTAACAATGTAAACACAATGAAAAAGTATGAGCAAAATAAAGACACAAGTGTTTATGAGGTATCTTGGATACCTCCCCCTCAAATGATATTTTATTATAATTGAACTCAACAATACAACTATAATAAACTCCACTTGATCTTAAGAACAACCTCTTAAGATCCTCACAAAAGCTTAAGCAAAAGTAGAACACTCTCAATAGTTTCTTACAATGCTTAAGACCTATCAATTAGTGTGTTTTGGTGCATTTTCTCTATGAATGATACTCCCTTTTATAGGCCAAGGTGAGTGTCATTCATAGAGTCACATATTAATCACCATAAAACACAATTAACTCACACTTAACTATGCTCATAAACATAGCTAATAAACCAAGCATTAACATTACAATTAACAAGTTAATAATGCTCACAATTAACAAATGAAACAGAAAAGGAATACGAAGCACAAAAGACTGCTGGACTTCCTCTGACTTGCTGCTCGTTCGAGCCTCCACCTGCTCGTTCGAGCAGCAACCCAAAACCCACTGTCTGCTGCCCACATACCTGCTCGTTCGAGCCCTTCCCCTGCTCGTTCGAGCAGGCCCCTTGCTGCCTACTGCCTGTTACTGACGCTGCTGCTCGGACGAGCCACCATAGTGCTCGAACGAGCAGCCCTTGGCTGCACCCACTGTTTTTCAACGCTTCCTTGCTTAAAACATGTATCATACATACTCATATTAAGCATCTCGTGTAACGTTCCGAACCTTAATCCAACATCATGCGACACATCTTTACCATCCTCTTCCAATGTACATGATAAAGCATGTTCGACTAAATGATTAAAGTTAACGTCATTATTAAGAATATTGTTACTTGCACTAACAAACACCAGTAACAGCAATAAGCTCGCAGATGCCACAAGGTCTATGGTTTTCAATACTCCTTCTCCTTTCACCACGAGAAGAAGAAGCACCATTAAATATGTCATGGTATGATAAACCCAAATTATTATTAACAAAATCAACTCTCCCTGACATCAAATTTCTTTGTTGCTCTTCATACATTTCTAAATTCCTTCGAAAAATCATGTCAGAAATTGTTGAAGCTTAGTTCGCTGATATTAACAGCGAACTTATCATTTTTTTTTTTGTTTTAATTTTTCTATCATTATTTCAGATTGACTTAGATTTGACCAATTTTAATTTGTTCGCTGTTAGTAACAACGAACAAACCCAATGCCTGTTTTAAAAAAAAGCCCCTTGTTCGCTGTTAGTAAGGGTGTTCAATGGGCCGGATAAGGGTCGGGTCGGGCTTAAGTAAATATGGGTCGGGTCGGATAAGGGCCATTTAAAATTAATATGGGTTTTAAATGGGCCGGACTTTGAAAGCCCGGTCCGGCCCAATCCGGCCCATTTTTACTACTAAAAATATTTTTAATCCCCATTTTTCAATTTATAATAATTAAATTATCATTTATAATAAAAAAAAATTAATAAAATATTAATAATTTCATTGACATTGTCATTTATAATATTTAAATTATACATAAATTATGTTATTTACAAAGGCCCGTTTTCGGCCCTTATTGAGCTCTTTTATAGCCCGCTTTATTTTACATAAAGTAAAGCCCGGTTCCGGCCCGGGCCATTTTCGACCCGACCCTTACAAAGCCCTTCTAAAAACGGGCCGGATAAGGGCTCAAAATGGAGGCCCAGCCCATTGAACACCCCTAGCTGTTAGTAACAGAGAACCAATCCGAACCTACAAAGTGCTTATTTTGGGATAAAGTTTCAAAAACGTCTTATTTATTGATTTTTTTTATTTTTTTGCTCAATCATTTCAATTTTTCCCAAATTAAGAATTACATAAGTAAAATGAAAGACTACTCCATTTGTACTTAAACTCGTCCAAATAAAAACAGCTAACTAGACATCCAAACCGAAAATATATACAACTTTTACAAATTAAGCAAAGCGTTTTTATATTCCTTCCAAAAACAAAATAAAACAAAATATATAATTAACTTTGACTATTGACCAAGTCTAACAAGTTTACTTTAATCGCCATTAACTTTGACTTACTTGTATACATGAGTACTACAATAGTAGACAGGGCCGAGTAAAAACTCAAACTTTTTCTAAAACACCTTGCGTAATTTTTAAGAATTATGTTACTCCCTTCTAGAGAACGAAACATTTTTTTTATTAGGTCAATTGACTGAAAATGTCTCATTTTTACTTTTGTCATTTTTTTTTTTTACCATTTTATCCTTACTGCAACAACACAACATAAAAATATCAATACCTTTATAGAAAAAGAAAGTTTCCACCCACTTTTAAGTGGTCCCCACCTTTCTTTGGTTTTGGTGCAAAACCTAAATGTCCATTCTCTATGAATAGGAGGGAATATATTTCTTATAATTTTATACTACATAATTTAATATTGAGGCCCTTAATTTTTTAGGCCCTGTACGATGGATCATGCTGAACATACTCAAAACCTCCCTTAGTAGTAGTCAACTAGCTAGGTTTGGTGAAAACCAGTATAAACTTGTAAAATGGTGAGAACAAGAAGAAACACCAAATACACAACAGAAATAATTGACCATGGATGATTAAAGTAGTCTCTTCTCAGTATTGCCTTCCATCTATTCCACTTGATGCTAACATATTCATTCAAATCTCCACAAATCCCACTATAATAAAAATTTGGACTAAATAACATTATATTTTTTGTGATGCGATTAAACATCAAAGCCACCTCCTCATGGCTTCCAAGGAAATTCTTAATGATTCCATTTTGAACTAATATCTGTACGTCTTCTGCTGAACCAATCAAATCATTTAAGAAAAAAGCATAATCAATAAAGTATGAATTACTGTAATGTTGACACTGCTCAAAGAACACGAGATTCCGAATAATAGCTTCGGTATCATCTTGTATTGTCAATGCTGGAATATGCAACTTTCCCTTACAATATCTAATATCTAATAAGCTCTTATTTTCAGTGCTGCAAATAAGTTTTATTCCAGCAGCTTTTAGCTCTTTTGCACTTGGACTAAATTTAGCTTCTTCTTTATTAATTATGTATTGATCGGTTCGAAGATCGGAAGGTAAGTAAGATACCCTCAAAAAATCAACTAGATGGTTAATGTTTGAAGCATTCATTGCATTATCAGCAAATGATTTATGTAAGTTACCAAAAGGATCTCTTTCGAGAACCCCAGCGTTTTGAATGAATCTAAGAGTAAGATCCTTAAAGGATATATGTGGGTAAGTTGTACCAAATGCTAGATTGTATAGATGTTGTAGTACAAAAAATGGAATTTGATTTTCTTCTAGAAACAAGTCATGGGTAATCTTCACCATCCATGCTACCTTTTGGTGCATAGGATTATTTGGATTCGAGAATTCGATACCATAGCCACTGTTACATATAAAGTAGTAGATAATGAATGCAGCATCGACCATCATCATTTCGATAAATTCATTACTAGAAAGAGTTGTTTGATGTTCATAGTAAGAACGTGCATCTTCCTCATGATGTTTCATAACGTCGATGAAGTTGGCTAAGTTATAAGCTTGATGATGGCCATGTGAGGATGTGCGAGCTTGTAATTCAAGGAAGTGTTTAAGGTGTGTTAATTTGAGGTCTTCACAAGATTTTAGGGATGGGTATTTAAAATAGATAGGACCGATGGAAACGATTGAAGGCAAAAAACAAGATTTGTTAACTTGGGAGATATGTGGAGGAACCTTGTAAATGCAAATATTAGAAGGAGATGTTGGTAATGCACTAAGCTTGTGTTGTATGGAAGATTCCACTTCCTTGGTTTTGTTTGCCTCGACCTCCATTGATTTGTGGGATTGAACAATGAGGAATAAAAGAAAAGCTTCACTTTTGAACTAGTACTACTACTAGAACGTTAAAATTGTACTCGTTCTATCTTTTTGAGTTTTGTACAGAAAGTGACATTTCCGTAAATATCAAATTCAAAAGCTCGAATTTTTATAAAAATATGATATTGAACAAGTCAAAATAAGCATACTCATAACTACATCCAACTATAAGTGTTGAATATTGACTTGGTAGTCAAACTTTTAGTCATATGAAAGGATATGGATGGAACTTAAGGTACTCGGCAAGATTATTAGGATCGGGATTCTACGTAAAATCGTTGAGGGGGTATTACAGAAATCGGTAGAATCAGATTGTAGGATCGTGTGATTTTACAAATATGCATCAATGTGCTTTGAATTACTGATTATCATTTATATTTGTTACTTTTTTAAGTTTTAAGGTGTAAGTAAAACTTGTTTGACTTCATCTATTAAGTTTTGAGCAAAAAATACTTTTAATAATCATTTTTAAATTGTAAATTAAGGAAAACTTGAAAATTTTAAAGGTATTAATATAATTATTTTAATTATACATTTATACGTAAGTTAATCTGTATTGAATGAAAATATTTTACAATATTGATACTACCCATGTAGGATCCGATCATAAAATTGTAGGATCGTTGAATTGTATTATGATCCTATCACCTAAATTTTTGAGCTAAGTAGGATGCACGATTCTACCAGATTAAGATTCTATCTATGATCCGGATCTGTCGCCCATTTTTGAATCGAAAGATCGTAGAATCGTAGATTAGAATCGGGACTCTAATAGCTATGGTACTCTGTAATTTCTTCAAGATCAAAAAGGAAGCATTCTTGACTCGACATACTCTGTTCTTGCTTGTCTTAAAGAGTTGATAGGGAATTTCATTTGTAATAATTATTAAAGGTTATGGTTCTTTGGACATCCTATATAAGATATAAGACCCTTATGTTAAATCGTACTTCTACTTAGATACTTCCACTATTTTATTATTGTTGCTACATTTGCATGGGCATATTAGAGATGGATATTTAAGGGTTTGGGTCGGGTTTGAATCCAACCCAACTCTATAACTTTAGGGTAGGGTCCAGAACCGAACCCTAATATTAAATGTCCAAAAATTTAGACCCAAACCCAGACACTTAAGGTCTGGAACCGGACCCTAGGGTCTGGATCCATACCCTAAAAAATTAATTTTCTTGAGTGAGATTTAACGGTCTAAGAAATAGACCCTAATATGGACTCTAATCTAAATTCTTATTTAATTAACAACAAACAATTATTTAGTGTTACTTCAAAAAAAAACAATTATTTAGTGTTCAAGCTAAATGTTAGACACATTGAAAAAAAAGCTAATTGTTAGACTACTACCGGTTACCGGTAACAACAAACAATTACATGACATGATTAACCATGATAGAAAAGTAAGTAACAGATTCAATACATTCTATTTACTATGGTGTAACTCAAAAAATTACTCAAATGCTTTATTTCTAATCAATTACTCAACAAACAAATAATGTAAACTCCCTCCTATTCATCTTAAGTGTCTCATTTCCTTATTTGGTCAAGTCACCTTAAATGTCTTATTTCTATTTTGGGTACACTAATTTTACCAATTTATCTCTACTAAACTTAACGTTTTTACACCTTTACACCTACTAACCCTAATTTACACCTATAAAAATTTAAAAAATCTACACTTTTCTCTTACACATGTGTGGTCCCATTTGGCCACCTTAAAAATGGTGAAAAGTCAAATGGACACGTAGGGAGAATAAGAGGAAGTACAATACAATAACGAAAAAGTAAATAAGATTCAAGACGAAATGGAACTAAAATATCTGTAAATTCAACAAATAAATAAAATAATGAAAAAAATTTCACAAATACCACAAAACTAAAACAACAAATGAACAAAAAATTTCTGTATAAAAAATTACAAAACACTTAGGATTATACCCATGCAATGTACGGCGTAGGTTTATTTTTGTTTGTTATAAATTGTATTGGCTACTAATATGTAGGACCATTTACAAAATTTAACAAAGTCCTCATTTAGAATCTTTCACCATTTCATGATAATGCAAGATAATTATTAATTAAGCATTAGCAAATTTCTTATGAAGTGCCTAGAAGGTCACATATAATCACCAAACCTCCATCATACTGACAAGATTACTACTACAACACAGTGACAGAACACTAGTGCGGAATATTCAGACACAAAGACTTGAATAATTCTAATAAACAAAGTTCTCATTTTGAACCTAAAAAATATGAAAAGGCTATACAAGATCCCATGTGGAAAGAAGCCATGGACCAAGAGATTTCAGCCTTGGAAAGAAATAAGACTTAGCCAGTGGTGCCTTTACCCCATGGTAAGAAGGCCATAGGCTCAAAATGAGTATTCAAAACCACATACAAAGCAGATGGTACTCTTGAGAGGTATAAGGGAAGGCTAGTTGCCAAGGGATATAATCAAAAATATGGAATTGATTATGAAGAGACCTTCTCTCCTCTAGTTAGATGTCAACCATTAGATGTCTCATAGCGGTAGCAACAAGTAAAAGTGGAGCCTCAACCAATTGAATATCAATAATGTTTTCTTGCATGGTGACCTTAAAGAGGAAGTCTACATGCAATGACCTTAATGAGGAAGTCTGCATGCAATGCCCTTCTAGTTACCCTAGTGCTCCAAACCATGTTTGTAGGCTTCACAAGTCATTATATGGCTTAAAACAGGCGTAGACAATGGTTCTCTAAGTTAGCTTAGGAGCTTCTTGGCCAAGGTTACGCCCAATCTAAAAACGACTACTCAATATTCTTTAAGAAAAAGGACAAAGAAATGACTTTCATAGCCATCTACGTTGATAACATTATCCTAACTAGGAATGATCATCATGAGATTCAGAGACTAAAAGAGCATCTATATGTTGTGTTCAGTTTCAAAGACTTAGGCAAGTTAAACTACTACCTAGGCATAGAAGTTAATTACAAAGCAATTGGTTTAGTTCTTCATTAAAATAAATTCACCAAGTAACTCTTGCTTGAAAGTGTATTTAATAACTTTAAAAAGATTGTCACCCCTCTTCCTGTTCAACTGAAATTGTCCGCCACTGAAGGGATCGTGCTATAAGATCCTATTCCACAAAGAAGTTTAGTAGGAAGCTTAATTTCCTAACTAACACAAGACATGATTTGTCTTACACGGTCCAAATTTTAAGTCAATATATGCAAAACCCTAGAAATTCTCACTAGAGAACTCTCAAACATACTTTAAACTATGTTCACTCCACTTGTGGACAAGGATATCTCTGTCCAGCTATGATAAATTACTCTCCAAGCATTTTCTAATAGTGATTGGGCATCTTGGCCTGATTCTAAGAGACCTATCACAAGTTATATCCTCTTGTTAGGGACTTCCCCTATATCATCGAAATCAAAGAAACAATGCACTGTGTTTAGATCTAGCTCTGAAGCTGAGCACAGAGCAATGGCTACTGCAGCTGAAGTTACATGGATGATAAGGCTTTTAGATGATCTATAGTTAAAATTATCACACCTATAACCCTGAATTGTGACAATCATTCAGCTATCTACATAGCAAGAAATCTAGTATTCCATGATAGGACAATACACATAGAGATAGATTGCCACTTCATAAGAGAAAAAGTGTTAGAAGGGCTCATATAACTCTCTTATTTACCCACTATATACACTAGTTAGTTGATGTATTGACTAAGGTTTTGCCCTCTGGACCCTTTATGAAGCTTTTATGCGAACTTGGCACGGCCTTTGGCCATTCCAGTTTGAGGGGGGTTGTTAAGATAATTATGATCCCGTAAACCATGGCTAAAGATGTTGTCTATCAAGTCCATGTGATCAAGTCAAGAGCTGCAACTGATTCATAGACTTGAAGTAAGCAACCTAGCTAATGTTTAGAGGCTCTTCTATTGCATATGAAGCTTGCTTTCCCTCACGTGCTATATTAGTAGTTAGTTAGTTAGGATAATAGGTTGTAGTAACTAACTATAGCCAGTTAGCTATACTAGATGTATCCTTGCTCTATATATATAGCATTGTACTTAATCTTTTGAAATTAGAAAAAGGTGTTGTTAAGACACAGATTAATAGAAATTTTCTCTTCTTGGATTCTTTGGTTTTGTCATGTTTAATGCTTCAACTTTAAACAAATGCAAAAAGTTAGTGCATACACCCGATTTGATGCATACATTCACCACTATACTACGACCAATATTGTGATTTTAGTTATTATTAAGTTTATTTACAAATATTATACCTAATTTCACTAATATGTTTGTCGAAAGGAATTATTTGAAATTGAAAACGCTTAGTTAGTGTTTGGGAATCATATTTGAAAATTTAAATTACAAAAAAAAAACAAATTTTAAATGGTCTCACATAATAAATATTGAATTATCAAAATCTATTTGTAAAATAAAAAAATAAAGGGTCCATAATTAACATCTCGCTTAAGGTTCTCAAAATCTTAGGGACAACCTTGGTCACCATTCACCAGATTACAAGACATGTACTAAACAAAAACTTATTAATTTGATATTTTCATATATAAGGCCTACTAGCACTTTAGGCTTTAGCAAATAGTCACATTCTTCACCTAATACTGGCCTTATATAAGTCACAATCAATAGCATTGGATTTAGTTTAATTATTATATATTGTTGGGTTATTCCTTCCCACTTTGAGGAAGACCCATGTTATAATAATAAATATTGGGCTTCAATAATAATGGGCTAATAATAATAAGTAATTAAAACAAAATTAAAAAAAAGGTGTTGAAAAGCTATAAAAGACAAATTGGAAAAGTCAATCATTTGTGATTGCATTGAGAACACACGCACATAAAAACCAGAAACAGGTGTGCGGCAGAGAGAAGAAGAAATGATGCATCGTGACATTGCGTTGATCCGATTGAAGGTTATTCGTACTCCGTTTTTTGTCAAGTTTTGACACAGTGTTCCTGTCTACCCAACCTACATATTCAACTGTTGGATTGCAGTTTTGTGCATTGTAAGTGGGTAATTTGTATTTTGCCTTAATTTACCCTAATTGTTATTTTACCACTTTTGAGTGATGTTTTAGGGTTATTTGGTGTTTGTATTGCCTCTAGTGTTGTCTATAGAGGATTTTGGTTGTACTCATTAATTTTATTGGTGATTAGTGAAGGAGTGTGGTACCACTTACGGTCCCGTGTTTTTTTTTTCCCGCATTGGGTTTCCACGTAAATACCGTGTGTGCTTTACTTTCCATATTTTTACTTTATTATGCTGGATTTGTGAGATTATTATTGTTTGTTCGATTGGATTGGTTATTTTTGCTCATCTAACAACATAAAGGGAGAAAGTGTGTGTGTGTGTGTTATATCGCCACTTTTCTCAACATAGTGGTATCAGAGCTTGGTTTATATTTTTTTGGGTGATATGCTTGTGTTGTTTTATGATGGATGATAAATCTAGTATACATGGTATGATTTATTTGGACTCTACCAATTACGCTATGTGGAAAACTAAGATGGAAGATACTGTTTATGTGAAAGATTTGTATGAACCAATCTTAAATGAGTCTATGCCTACTGGTCAAGATGAAAGTAAATGGAAAATTTTAAATCAGAAAGTGGTTGGAACCATTTGACAATTTTTTGATGTTAGTGTGCTCCAACATATTTCCAACGACACAAATGTTATGAATTGTGGATGAAACTTGAGGCTATGTATAGAGGAAAAACGCCTTAAGTAAAGTGTCATTGATGAGAAAAATTAGTAAAGTTAGAATTTCACGATGGTAATAGCAGTACATTTGAATGATTTTCAAGGTTTGATTAATCAGTTGTCTACAGTAAAAATGTCTTTAGATGATGAGTTGCAGGTACTCTTGCTACTTTCCTCATTGTCAGAGAGTTGGACACACTATTTGTATCACTTAGCAATTCTGCTCCTGATGGTAAGTTGACAATGGAGAGTGTCAAAGCTAGTTTGTTGAATGAAGAAACTAGGAGAAAGGATTTTGGTTCCTCTAACCATTTTGAAGCTCATTATGTTGCACAAAAGTCTAATAGAGGGAGACGCAAATATCGAGCTTCTCAAGGTAGAGACAATTCCAAAGACTAGTCTAAATCTAAGAGTAAAATTATTTGTCACTACTGTGACAAATCAGGTCATATTAAGAGATTCTGCAGAAAGATGAAAATAAACAAGTCAAAAGATAGAAAGGGTGATTCCTCTGAGTTGAAAACTGAAGAGAAAAATACTACAGCTCTAGCAATCAGTGATGAGGATTTGTTCTTCATTGGTGATAAAGAGTGTTTGGATGTAGATAGTGATGACTACAATTGGGTGATTGATTTGGGTGCTTCGTATCATCTTACTCCGCATCAAGACTACTTCTCATCCTATACTAGTGGTGATTTTGGTAGTGTTAGAAGAGGGAATGATGGGTCATCCAAGGTTGTGGGCAAAGGCACTATTTACTTGGAGAGTTCCATCGGTTGCAAGCTGATTTTGAGAAATGTTAGACACGTTCCTGATATTAGATTGAATCTCATTTCTACAGGTAGGCTTGATGAAGAGGGTTACTTCAGCCACTTCAATGATGGTAAGTGGAAGCTCTGCAAGGGGAATCTTATAGCGATTGTTTAGCAATATCTAAGAAGATGTCTCAGGTATGTTCTATGGATGCTCTCTAAGAAGCAATATCTCCCTGATGTCTCAAGTATATCTCTTAAATCCTGTGTTGATTGTTTAGCCGATAAACAACATAGGGTTGCTTTTCATTCTCGCCCCCCATCTAGGAGAAAGTATCCTCTTGATCTTGTCCATACTGATGTATGTTGATGCTAAATCCCATAGTGGTGCTCTTTACTTCTTTCTTAAACTGATGATTATTCTCGAAAAGTGTGGGTTACTGTGTTGAAAACCAAGGATCGGGTACTTTCTGATTTCAAGGAGTTTCAGGCTAAAGTTGAGCGAGAAACAGGTAGAAAGCTCAAGGTTGTGAGAGCTGATAGTGATAATGGATGTGAGTACAAAGGCCCATTTGAAATCTACTACAAGAGTCAAGGCATCAAGCTTGAGAAAACAGTTCCAAAGACACCTCAATTGAACGGAGTTGCAGAGAGGATGAACAGAACAAATGAAGAAAGAATTCGATGTATGCTCTCTCATGCAAAGTTGTCCAGTTCTTTCTGGGCAGAGGCATTGGTTACAACTGTGTACTTGATTAACCTTTCACTTTCAAATCCTCTTTATGGTGATGCTCCTCAGAAAGTTTGGACCAGTAAAGATGTCTCCTACAAGCACCTGAGGGTATTTGAATGTCGTGCTTTTGTTCACATTCCTAGAGATGAGAGATCCAAGTTAGATAAAAAGACAAAGCAGTGTACCACTCCGTCCCTTTGAAATTGCATCAAAGAGAAAATTGTATATTTTTAAAAAAAAGTGATAATAAATGAGGAGGGAGAATGAATTATGTGGATAATATTAGAAGATAGTCAAAATGTATGGATGAGATTAAAAGAAACCGGTGGGCCACTATCCAAAAAAGGAAATGATGCAAATTAAGTGGGACGAACCAAAATGGAAAATGATGCAAATTCAATGGGACGGAGGGAGTATATTTTTGGGGTACTCTGAAGATGCTCTTGGGTACAAGTTATAGGATCCAGTAGACAGGAAAGTTCTCAAAAGCAGAGATGTTGTGTTCTTTGAAGATCAGACTAATGAAGATATTGAAAAGCCAAAGCAACAAACATCCTCTCATACTTCAATCACTTTTGATCCAGTTTTACCACAGATGACTCCTAGAGTTTAAGGGGGAGATATTCAGCATGATGATGATAATGTTGGTGATGATGGTCATGATGATCAACCTGAAGTTGAGGTAGTTGAACCGCAACCATAGCCTAATGATGTGAGAAGATCTACCAGAGGACGACATCCTTTTATGAGGTATCCTACTACAGAGTTTGTGTTACTGACTGACGGGGGAGAGCTAGAAGACTTTCAGGAAGCTATGTCACATGAGAAAAGTAAGAAGTGGTACAATGTCATGCAAGATGAGATGAATTCCTTGCATGAGAATCACACTTATGATCTGGTAAAGTTGCCTAATGGCAAACAAGCACTCAAGAATAATTGGGTGTTTAAGTTGAAGCCCGAAGAAAATGGTCAACCACCTAGGTTCAAGGTCAGGATTGTGGTGGGAGGCTATGAGCAGAAGAAAGGGATTGATTTTGATGAGATTTTCTCTCCAGTGGTTGTCTTCCACCAACGTTGTACTTACTTTGGCTGCCAGCATGAATTTGGAAATTGAGCAACTTGATGTGAAGAATGCATTCCTCCGTGGTGACCTAAAGGAGGAAATTTACATGGAGCAACCTAAAGGCTTCAAGGTCAAGGGAAAGGAGAAACATGTGTGTCCCTTAAAGAAAGGTTTGTATGGTCTTAAGCAAGCGCCTCGGCAATGGTACAAGAAATTTGAGTCATTCATGGTTGATAATGGCTTCCACAAGACATATGCTGATCATTGCGTGTTTGTGAAGAATTTTGCTGAAGGTGACATTCTCATTCTCTTGTTATATGTTGATGATATGTTGATTGTTGGTCATGATTCAAATAAGATTGCTAACCTAAAGGCTAGTTTGCTCAAGTCCTTTGCTGTGAAGGACCTTGGCCCTGCGAAACAAATTTAGGCATGCGCATTTCTTGTGATAGGAAAAATAAAAAATTGTGGATATCACAAGAGATATACATTGAAAAGGTGCTAAAAAAGTTCATTATGAACAATGCTAAACTTGTGTGTTCTCCACTGCCAGTGCATTGGCGTGTAAGTAATTTGGTGAAAAACCGAAAACCAAAAACCAAACCAAACCAAACCAAATAAGAAATTTGGTTTGGTGATATTTTAAATATGATTTAGTTTGGACAAATTTTTTGAAAAAAAAAATTTGGTTCGGTTCGATTTCGGTTCAGGCCCAAGAAAACCGAACACCACCGAAATTTTAAGGGAGTGAATAGTAATAGGCTGCCCAAGCCCAATGGAATTAAAACCCTAACAGCATTTAAATATAAATAAGCCATTTCCATGTGTTTCCTGACTCCCCCCTCCTGCGCGTCTCTCCCCGCTCATTCATCCATTGACCCATTTTCATTCATTCCTTCTCAATTTCCATTTCCATCCCTTCTCAATTCCTGCCTCTTCTTCCATTTCCATTCCTTCTCAATTTTCATGCTCATCTCATTACTTTCATAGTTTCATCTCTTCTCAATGGAAGACCAAAGGTAATATTCTTTACTATTAGATCTAGATTTTATGTTGTTTCGTTTTTTTGATGTATTTTGATTCGTTTTTTTTCGTTTATTTACTATATTTCGTTTGTTTTGATGTATTTTATTTTGTTTATTTTTTCTGTTAATTTTTCGTTTATTTTTTATGTATTTTGTTTCGTATTTTGCTGTTAGATCTAGATTTATGTTGTTTCGTTTATTTTTATGTATTTTGTTTCGTTTATATTTCGTTTATTTTTGATGTATTTTGTTTTGTTTATTTTTTCTGTTATTTTTCGTTTATTTTTGATGTATTTTGTTTTTTAGATCTAGATTTATGCTTTTTTTTATTTTTTATGTATTTTGTTCGTTTATTTTTTCGTTTATTTACTGTATTTCATTTATTTTTGATGTAGTATTCTTTCTTTGTGTTTTCTTTTGCAAGATTTGAGTAAACTGGAGTTGGAACCATTGAAACTGAAGATTGATGAAGAAAATTATGGTGGTTGAAGATTTCATTGAGTGTTGGACTGAACTATTTATGTAATTTATGTTTTGTAATAAATTTTTAAACTTGTTTGATGTTAGATGAACATTTTAAGTTGTTTTAGTCTTTTTAAATGAACACTTTAAGTTGTAACTAATGCTCTTAAGTTTTCAATGTTTTGAACTAAAATTCAGTTCTATTCGGTTAATTCGGTTTGATTTGGACTGAATTTTTAAATTTTGTTTTGGTTCAATTTGGATTTAAAAAATAATGATTTGGATTTGGACTGAAAATTCAACACCGAATTTAATTTGGAATGATTTGGATTTGTGTGTAATCCAAACCAAACACCAAACTTACACCCCTACCAGTGCATATGAAATTGAGTTCCGAACAATGTCCTACAACAGATGAAGAAAAGAAGAAGATGAAAAATGTGCCTTATTCATCCGCCGTAGGTAGTTTGATGTATAACATGGTACGTACTAGGCCAGATATAGCTCATGTTGTTGGGGTAGTCAGCAGGTTTATGTCTAATCCTGGAAATGAGCATTGGGTTGCAGTTAAGTGGATTCTAAGGTATCTCAAGGGTACTTCAAGAGTTAGTTTATGTTTCGGTCCTGGCGAACATGTGTTAGATGGTTACACAGATGCTGATATGACAGGTGATATTGATTCTAGTAAGTCTACTTCTGGTTACATGATGACGTTTGCAGGGGGAGCTATCTCTTGGCAATCTAAATTGCAAAAATGTGTTGCTCTATCGACTACTGAGTCAGAGTATATGGCAGCTCTTGAAGCTGGTAAAGAGTTAGTGTGAATGAGGGACTTTCTTGAAGAGTTAGGCTTGGAGCAAGACAATTATTTGTTACATTGTGATTATCAGAGTGCCATTCACCTAGCTAAGAATGCTACCCATCATGGTCTATAGAAACATATACGAAGGAGGTATCATTGGATTCGAGATCAGATAGAAGAAAATACTTTGAGCTTGTGAAGATCAGTACTCATGAAAATGAATCGGATATGTTGACTAAGATCCTACCGAGAGACAAGCTAGAGGTGTGCCGTTTGAAAGCAGGGCTTGTCATACCCCCCCTCCCCCCCCCCCCCCCCCCCCCCCCCCAAGTTGGAGTGAGGGAGAGATTTCTTGGGTTATTCCCTCCCGCTTGGAGGAAGGGCCATGTAATAATAATAAATATTGGCTTTTAATAATAATGGGCTAATAATAATAAGTAATTAAAACAAATTAAAAAAAGGGTGTTGGAAAGCTATAAAAGGCGAATTGGAAAAAAGTCAATCATTTGTGATTGCATTGAGAACACACGCACATAAAAACCAGAAACAGGTGCGCGGCAGAGAGAAGAAACGATACATCGTGACGTTGCATTGATCCGATCGAAGGCCATTTGTACTCCTTTTTTGTCAAATTTTGACATAGCGTTCCTGTCTACCCAACCTACATATTCAACAGTTGGATTGTGGTTTTGTGCATTGTAAGTGGGTAATTTGTATTTTGCCCTAATTTACCCTAATTGTTATTTTACCATTTTTGAGTGATGTTTTAGGGTTGTTTGGTGTTTATATTGCCTATAGTATTATCTAGAGAGGATTTTGGTTGTACTCATTAATTTTATTGGTGATTAATGGAAGAGTGTGGTACCACTTACGGTCTCGTGATTTTTTTCCCGCATTGGATTTCCGCGTAAATATCGTGTGTGCTTTACTGTCCGTATTTTTACTTTATTGTACTTGATTGTGGAACTATTATTGTTTGTTCGATTGGATTGATTATTTTGCTCATCTAACAACACAAAGGGAGAAAGTGTATGTTATATCGCCACTTTTCTCAACATATAGCTATAGCCTATAGTGTTAAAGAAGTAACCCAATATTATTTTATTTGATGAATTTCCTATTATTATTTGATAATAATTTGGAAATTGGAGATCAAATATAATTAGGAAAAAATAGTTTTCTTAATTACGTAGCTTCCTAAAACGTCCTAGTTGCTTAGCATTTTGTATCCTAAATATATGAGTTTAGGGTTTTTGGTAAAGTTCTATCATTTAGGTTGCTCATTTATGCCTCCCCAAATTTGAGAAAGAGCCTATGTGAGATTAATGAGGGTTCTCATTAATGGTGGGAGTGCTTGTATGTTCTCAAACGGAGTCTTGTATCATTTGTCGTTAATAATAATACAAGGATGAGAGAGTTCTTCACTTAAAAATATAAATATTTGTGTTTGTGTGTCATATTTTTGTGTGTATCTCATTTCAAGTATTTGTTATTTTCCTTATCTAAGTGGTATCAAGAGCCAAGGTTCATGGTAGAAGTGAAGGAAAAATTAATAAATGGAAGAATTCTATTCGAGCCATTTAATTGTAAGAATAAATTCACATTATGGCAAAGCACGGTAAAAGATTTGTTAATCCAACAAGGGTTATATGTAACTATTGAAGATACGAAGCCCACGGACTTTGAAAAATCAAAGTGGGTTAACATAAAGTTGACTATCAGATTAGCATATGCACTAAGATCAAGTACGATGTTCTTGAGGTGAATAACCCTAAGATTTTATGGCAGCAATTAACAAAGACTTATCAGTTAAAGTCTTTGGCTAGTAAGTTGTTTCTAAATGACTTGTTTAGGCTTACTATGGAAAAAGATGGAGACTTGAGAGATTATCTTAATTGTTTTAAGGAAAATGTGCTCAAAATATTCCCAACTATCACTCGTTGGCCAAAAATAATCTCAACTATCAATTAATTTTAATAATCCTAACTATTCTCATAATTGTTGAAAACGTACCCACCTCTCTTTTAAGCGGCTGCAACAAATAACTTTTCCACTTTTTTTCTTTCTTTTTTGATTAATAGATGAAGGGGAATGGTTAATTTTGAACAGTTAAGTGAAAAAAAAAACAAAGTGGAAAAGTTACCTATTCCAGCCGGTAACAAGGGGTTGGGTATGTTTTCAACAAACTACGAGAATAGTTAGGATTATTAAAAAGTAAATAATAGTTGGAATTATTTTTTACCAACGGGTAATAGTTGGGATTATTTTGAGCAAATTTTCTTTGTTTTAATATATTGATCACCAAAGTGAACAATTTAGATGAGATGTTCAAGGATGAAGACAAAGCTATTCTCCTCTTAGTGTCTTTACGAAAGAAGCATAATAATATGATTATTTCTTAAAAGGAAAATGATATATACAGCCCTAATAAATATTTTTTAGGAAAACATAAGAAATTAATTACACTTCGTTAATTTAGCATAATAAGGATTGTATATAAGATGGAATCTTGTATTTTATCTATGTATTTTAATAAATATTTTCTTTTTGAAAACATAAGAAATTAATTACACTTCGTTAATTTAGCATTTATTTTTTCTTGGAAAGGAAAAATAATTATATAAAATATTAATTATTTTTTAATTTTGAGATTAGATTCTTTTGAAGTCATATTTATTGATGACAAAGAGTTGTTGATTCTTATGTAATATCATTACTCTTCTTAAATATGTAGTTTTCTAAAATATCCTAGTAAGGTTACTCATTTTTGCATTTTCAAACTTAAGAGATCCTATATGAAATTAATGAGTGTTGTCATTAATTGTGAGAATGTTTGAGAATTCTCAAAATCTTGTATTATGTGTTGTCAATAATAAGGATAAAAAAGTTCTTACATACAACTGTGATTTTGTATCCCTGTGTTTATATCATTGAAAATAGTATTTGTTGTTTTTCCAATCTGTGTTTTATACTTTTGATTTTTCTCTTACGACCTGTTTGGTAAGCGGTAATAAATCACGATAATGGGAATGAAAACTAGTGTAATTTTGGTTGAGAAATTTTTTGACTATCTTAATGGTCATGCTTGACAACCTTCAATCATCTCATTTTGTTCATAAAATTCATTCCAATGCATTACCAATAAAAGAGGTAGTATTAAGTGGTAATGAAAATTTGTGAACAAAAAAATTTTTTTGTGATCAAAGTTTCATTACTATTGAAATGACATGAAAGTTTTGATGAAATTTTAAACTATAAATCATTCCCATTACCACCATTTAGTACCACTAACCAAACAGGTCATTAGAGTACTTATTGATTTCTTGACTTCTTGCTTTTCTCGCTCTTATTATTAGTAGTATTAGTATAATAGTATTGCTTTCATTTTTACTTTTATTTGTTTTTACTTATTCATTTTATTTCTAACCATTTTATTTAGCTTCCCCGTGCAAATACTTCTCTTTATCAAGTCCTTTGATCACGCTTTCCTTCAAAGGTATAAGTTGTCATCGTTCTTCCCGCCCCAGACTCTATCCATAGTTTTTGTATGAGCAAGGATGATTATGACGATGTTTTTCCTATCATATATCTATCTATTTCATGCTCAATCCACCAAATTGCACAATAGCTACCTCAAACAAGAACAGGTTATTACAATATAAAGACCAAACACAAAGAAATGAAATGAAAATCAGATACATTCTAATACAATGCAATGATTTAAACATAGCATCCATAACTAATATGAAACATTTCCAGTTTTCCGAAAGCTAAGAAAAAGTTCCATAATATACGTACCAAAAACTACTAATTTCCTAATGAAACCCCAAAATTTACAGAACTATCATATTCATATCCATCCCCCAGGAAAAAAAACTACTTCCATAAGCCTCTAATCATTCTGTCCAACCAGTTAAGCATCATCATCACACAGCTCTTCAGCTTGGTGATCACCAGAATCCTGAGAGAAAATACACATTATTAGAATGGGGACATTTACAACACAATTATATCATAACCACACCAGCAATGCTACAATCAATATAATCACCTCTCCATTGTCAACATTATCAGCATTGTAAGCCTCCATGGCCTTCTCATACTCAACCTTAAGCTCT
Source organism: Amaranthus palmeri (assembly GCA_019776075.1). Classification (NCBI taxonomy): domain Eukaryota; kingdom Viridiplantae; phylum Streptophyta; class Magnoliopsida; order Caryophyllales; family Amaranthaceae; genus Amaranthus; species Amaranthus palmeri. The sequence continues at coordinate 225,355 of JAAKBH010000153.1, forward strand.
GCTGCCTTATCCAAATATGGCTTCTTATCCTACGCAATCCACAAATAACAAGCTTAGTTAGTGAATGTACAAGCCATGAAGCCATATAGAAATTTAGCATTCAATCCTCCCAAGTTACATGAAATCAAAACTAACCTCATCAGTCATGGCCTTCCATTTAGCTCCGGCCTCTTTTGCAACCTACTCATTTATATACATGTACAGTCAACAAAATGCAAAATCACCATACTAAGATTAGCAAAATGAAATGATAATAAAGGCTAAAGGCTACCTCCTTCACACCCTTAGAATCAGGATGTAGCTCCTTGTACTCCTTACGAAAATCCTCCCTAAAAGTAATGAAACAAAATGAGGTAATAATTAAGCTCCAGTGTGTTACAAGTTTTAGAAACATCTTGTTAATGTATGATTAGGAAACCGTGGAACATACAGAAAGACAAAGTAGCCACTCATTGGGCGCTTTGGCATATTAGGATCTTTTGCTTTGCTCAACTTTCTCTTTTTGGGCTTTGATTCATCTCCTGACTGTGTTGCCGATGAAGATTTCTTCCTGTCATTTAAATGCAAAAAATGTTACACTAAATAAGAACTGCCAACATATTTTCAACAAATTAGTAAAGACGAAATTAACACCTCTCAGCTGGCTTCTTCTTGATCTCAGCTGGTTTAGCCACTACTCGCGATTCTAAAGCACAAAAACTTGCGTCACAACCATATTCATAAAATGAAATTATATAATGCTATGTTTGAGAACAATGATTTCATTTGAAAATATAAATTTGACTCAAAATTAGTGTTTGGCAATTACTAGAATTTCAAATTTAGATTTGAGTCAAATCCACAATTGTTATCAAAATGGTTTAAAGATGAGGATTTGAAAACGACCTCTCAAATCTTGTCATTTTCAAATTCTACATTCATGATTTCATAATTGAAATCATTAATTTGAAATAAAATGTTAGTTGCCAAACACAACATAAAAGACTAAATTTAAGACACCAAGATGAAGGACTCACCAAGATCCATCTTACGTTTAGCCTCAGCGCTGCAGTTGTGCATGTCAATAAGAGCTACTGGAACACTGCTGTTGCACTCCTCACTGCAAATTGTAACAAAACAGTCAGGATTGGAAATCAGTTTCTTCTGTTGCATCAAGGAATCAGTTTCTCACAAACGCAAACATTGAGGTTAAATTCAAACTCACCAAAAACGATGCACGCTTGTTCACATTTTATTTCAATTAATATAAACACAATTACCAAATCAAACGCTAAGTCACTTCAGTAGCATCGATAAAAAAAACTCAGAAAGGATTAACAGTTGAATTCAGTACAGTAAACACAAATTTACAACGAAACAAACACAAATTAAATTTTGATAGTTAAGAACAAATTACTGTGTCAAGCAAACCTAAATGTGTGAAACACGTTTAACTATGGCAAAACTACAATTGCCTACCGTAAACCGAAAATCGTCCAGGCAATTTAAACTAAAAACAATATATGACAAACAACATCAGCGAGAAAAATATAGAACAATTGACCTCGAAATTAGGGCTTGAAAAAATTAAAAAGTTCATACTCATGAAAATTATGATTAATAGATGCGAAAATGACGAACAATTTGTAAGAGAAAAAAAGGCATACCAGCGAGCAAAGGCACTACCGTCCTTAGCGCGCTTAAGAGTAGCAGGAGTATCAGCTTCAACTCTCTTCCTCTGTTTCGCTGGATTGCTGCTAGTGGACGCCATTTCTAAAATTCAAGAGAGAGAGAGCGTAGAATGAGAAGAGAAAATTGATTTGAAATGAGATGTAGAATTGTTCTCACTAGAATAGGTTTATAAATGAAGGGTAAAGTAGGAGGGTTTTATTGAGTTTCCCGGTGAAATGGAGGAGGGAAGTTATATTTCTCTAAAAATATTTTTGGATTTTCAATTTCAAGGATTTGAACTGGCGCCCAATTGAATTCCATTGTTTGTATATCCCGCCTTCTGTCTATCTAGGAAAAAACTTAATTGTTTTAGGATCGCTGAGTTGGCATTGTTTCATATCGCCTAATCATAAATCATAAATCATAAATCATATAATATAAATACTATTAAAAGAACTGTATAATGACAAATGGCGGCTCTTTAAAGCTTTGCCAAATGTCATGATTTTACAGGACTTTATTTGATTGCGTGACATCATAATCATAAATACTATTAAAAGAACTGTATAATGACAAATGGCGGCTCTTTAAAGCTTTGCCAAATGTCATGATTTTACAGGACTTTATTTGATTGCGTGACATCATAATCATAAATACTTTTAAAAGAACTGTATAATGACAAATGGTGGCTCTTTAGAGCTTTGCCAAATGTCATGATTTTACAGGACTTTATTTGATTGCGTGACATAAAGTTATCCGTTGAGAAACATTTTCTGAAAAATTATAATTATAATTAAATTAAACTTAAACATAAGTTGTAATATTTTTAAGATATCTTATATAACTGTTAAAATTAACCTTTGAATGAACTTTAAAAGATGTGTCTTTTATTTATTTTAGTAAATTAAATTTTATTATAAATAACAATTTAAAATATCCGTGTATTGCACGGGTTTTTTTACTAGTATAATATAATAGTAGTATCTCTTAAAATCGAGAAATTGAATAAAGTAAAGTTTTTTGTAAAAAATTAAATAAGATTCGAAATTTTTAATTCTAAAAATAATCTTTTTTGATATCTGAGCCTCGGGTCAAATCTGTTCGATGTTATTAAGATGAAAATTATTAGTTTGTTCGATGCTAGTACCAGCGAACAAAGAGAGACAATGTCATAACATCTAAATAGACAAAAAAAATAACAATTATGGCATGTTTGGTAGATGGTAATCAGGGCCGGCCCTAAGGTGGGCGAGAGGGGGCCATCGCTCAGGGTCTTATGTCAAAAAAGCAAATTTTATGGTTGTAGAAAGTCTGTATAAATTATAAATTGCGAAGGAAAAGGCTCTAATGTGTCATTTCGCCCAGAGCCCCAAAATATCTAGGGCCGGCCCTGATGGTAATCAACAGTGGTAATGAAAAGAAAAACTACTGTAATCTTGGTTGAAAAATCTCTCGGTTATCTTGATGGTCATGTTTGTCCAACTTCAATCATCTCATTTTTTTCCATGAAATTCATTCAAATGCATTACCATTGAGAAATGTGGTATTACGTGGTAATTGAATTTTGTAAACAAAAATTTTTTGTGATCAAAGTTTGATTACCATGGGAATAATATGAAACTTTTAATGAAATTTTCTAATATAAATTATTCTCATTACCACCATTTTATACCACTAACCAAACGAGTCATTATAGTTTGTTAATGTTCTTAAAGGCGAACAAACATTGTTTTTAATTTTTTTGTCCCTTCAAATATTATGACATTGTTCTTTTTATTCGCTATTACTAACAAAGAACAAATAATTTTTTTCTATTGTTCGTTGTTAGTAACAGCGAACAAACCTTGATAGAATTTAGATATGGGCCTGGGCAACCTAAACAAAGAGGAGAAGAAGTAGACCACTCATAAACCCAAAAAAGGTTCACTACTAAAACCAATTGGTAATAGTAGGAGTTACTCCTTGAGTATATAAAGTGATGCATATTCTTCTCTTTCTCCGATGTGGGACAACTCACATGTGGGTAGCAATGGGCACTTCAACAAACCTGACTTTATGCTCGTATATAAAAATGTTTTTTTAAGAATTACAATTTTCTGAAACTTATTTGGAATTTTTATATAAACTTGTTCGCGGTCCCCCAAGTTACTCTATCAAATTCTATAACGCCTTTTTATATAATTTTATTTACAATTATACAAATAAAAATATGATAACGTATTTTGAGGGGGATTGCAAATGCTTGATTGAGGCCTTTCAAGGAAAGCTTAATAGGGGCTTTCATACTCAGACCATTATCGACAATTGACGGTCTTTGGCCATTAAGTTCTCCTCTATCTCTTTTCGCTTTTGCTTTCGTGATTGTAAGGGGGTTGCCCATCGTTTAGCCAAATGGGCTATGAGTAGTTGTTGCGACAAGGTATCGGTTAATAATGTTCCGCCTTAGTTAGGTGATGCTTTGTATTCAGATTTGTTGATTAATGAATCTTAGCCTCCCTTATCGTTCATAAAAAAATATATGATAACGTCAATATGAGGAAAAGATTTAAGGGTTGAAAATGTATAAATAGTAGTAGGCAGTTATTATCCTATCGAATTTCATGATAATAAATCAATTTTTGAATTATTTTCTTACATTTCGGCCTGACGTTATTTACACAAGGGATATTCTACCTGGTAAGCACCAGGTATAGTGAAATTCACAAACTAGCTATTCTTGTTTGCAATTCTACCAAATAGCACTCAACTTTTGAGAATTCATCTGCCGTAGCTATATTAGGTCAAAACCGTTAAAAAAACCGTTAAGTGTTGAAATTACATATTTACCCTTGTTTTATTTCTTAAGAAATAAAACAAGGGTAAATATGTAATTTCAACACTTAACGGTTTTTTTTAACGTTTTTGACCTAATATAGCTACGGCAGTTGAATTTGCAAAAGTTGAGTGCTATTTAGTAGAATTGCAAACAAGAATAGCTAATTTGTGAATTTCACTATACCTGGTGCTTACCAGGTAGAATATCCCTTTACACAATAGCCCATGATAAAAGTGAGTGACCCTTTACAACAGATAAATACTCATTAGTAAGAAAAATAATTAACATGATACATTATTTTTAAACAATTGACTATTTGACTATTCTTATACATATTTAAATACAATCAATTGATGCAAAATGCAAAAGGTAGCTAATAATGACTCAAATTTAAACCTCGTCTTTTTTCCCTTTTGGGATCCAGGATTTCTTCTACTCCCAGTTATGTACAATTTGTGCTCATCCTTTGGCCAAAACTACCTCCTCGCTAGATACACAAGCAAGTTATAACATAAAACCATAACCATTATCAATCAATGATGGTAACTGCAGCCCCCTTACATACCTTCACTGCTACAGTTCGGTATCTTCAAGCTTCTTCACTGGCTGGTATCACTGTTCATTTAGGAAAAATGAATGGTATTACTCCATTTAATCAAAGTGTAAAAAAAGTAGATAAAGAGAATATCTAATCTCACTTTTCTTGAATTTAACAAATAAAATATCAATTCACTAATTGTTAACCAAAAAATCATATTTAAAAAAAAAAATAAAATGATGGACAAACAAATTGAAATTGAAATAAAACCAGTCAAGGCAAGCATAATTGAATGCATTCGAATTCGATCTATGAGAAGCCAATGAATCAATGAAAATACATTTTAAAATAGAATTTCACAAAAAAAAAAAAAACCCAAATGCCATAAAACATCAAATTCAATTAAATGAATACTGAAAACATCATCAAAGACTTGAACTTTAAAAACTCAAAGATATGATAAGTCAAATTGAATAAGATAATCAACAAAATATTTGTAGACTCAAACTCTAACCAATCTAAATGCCATAAAACATCAAATTTAATCAAATGAATATTAAAAACATTATTAAAGACAAAGCTTTTTAAACTCAAATTAAATGACACCACAAGTCAAATTCAACAAAATAATCAACTGAAAATTCTCAAAACTTAACTTTAACCAATAGAAATGCCATGTCACTTCAAATTCAATCAAATTAACATAAAAAATCATCAAACACTTAGATTTTACAAATCCAAATGTCATAATATTTAGTCAAATTTATCAGTTGTAAAATGTGAATGATAAGATTTTCCTCAACGTTACTAAGACTGGAGTACTCGTATTGGACATGGTTCAAAATTGGAGTGTTCAGTCATTTAAGTTACTGTACCATAACTACTTGAGGTGGAGTGAGAGTCCAAGTTACGAGGCGCAATTTGCTTGTGGTTTGTCAACAAGCCAAGGGAAGTGACAATTGACATTGATGCTTCTGATATCGATAATGAATTAGCTGTGGTTGAATATTTTGAAGATATCTACAAGTATTACAAGGAACCAAAGGTTTATTTAACTTTCAACACTAATTAATCAAGTAGGATGAAGGGTACAAAAGGGGACTAATGAATATATCTTGTGTTGTCTTGTTTCATATGTTGGATTGTAGGATGAGTGCCGGCCTTGTGAGTATATGGATTCACAACCCGATATCAATGAGTAAATGAGGGTATAACTTATCCGTAGAATATTAGTTGGTATCTACATGCAACGCAAAGATAACAGTTGGACAGAAGAAATAAATCAATAAAGCACAATAAAAAGTCTAATGTGAGAATATTCAAATTACCTAGAGAACAACATTAATTACGCTTCAATATAGACATGCAACCCCCATGTTCCAAAATGTTATGTCTCTGCATATGGTATTGACAAATGTAAGAAACGTGTAAAGAAAAGAAATACCCACTCCTATTCGGCCAAAAGTCTCATTTGACTTTTCACGAATTTTAATGTGGGTCAAAATGGGACCCTAAAGGTAGAAGAGAGAGTGATGTTATGAGTTTTTAATGAACTAATTAAGAGACAAAATGATTCCTTCCAAATTTGAAGATACTTTTGTGCTTTTACAAATGGTGAATATTTTTCACCTTAAATAGTCTTTAATTTTTTTCAATTCATAACGAAAAGTACATAGTTCGGGTTCATAAACGAAAATACATATGTCCTACAAATACATTACATAATTTGTCTGACTAATAAAGAAAATTACATAGTTCGACTACTTAATATCGGATAGCCTTCTCAATTCTTCAACAACTTTGGTGTAGTTGCAATCTTTGTTGATCATGTGGGTCTGAATTTTTTTACAATTAGTGACTTCAAATTTTTCACATTACCAAAAAAATGAATGCATTAATATTTTAATAGATTCCACGAAATTGTAAACAACCAAATTTTCATTTTGTAAAAAAAGCATCACAGTACCATCCAATTTTGTTTCAGAAAACAAAAAAAATAAATGTCCAAAAAAACATCAACACAAATCAGAAACCAGAATACACAAATAGGCACCAAAAAAGAAAATGCAACCTAAAAAGAAATCAAAATACACAAACAGACGCCAAAAATCAAAGCGCAAGCTAAACAGAAGTCAGAATGCCCAAATAGGAGGCGAAAATGAAAGTACAACATACACAGAAAAATCAACTTAAACAAATCAGAAACCAAATTCATCAAATGCTGGCGCCACTAATGAAAATGTAAAACAGAAATTCAGACCAAGTTCATTAAATACCAAGTCATCAACCTCATTAATTATACATCCAAATTCAAATGGCTCCCTTCAAAAATCTTTCCACCCAACAAAGAACTCAAATAATGCAAAAAACTATTGTCCATATTAAACAAAACGGGAAAACTGGTGTAAGGTACAATTAATGCACTTGCAATAGAATTCGAAGTGTATAGGAAAATAATCACGAGATTATGGAAAGAAGTTCAAAAGTAAAGGGTAAACAACAACACAATCAACCTCAACAACAAGAGGGTTGGGAGACAAGCACCAAACAAGATTCAATTTGATGAGGAAAAATTCAAGCCCATCAAATTTGAACTAGAAGGCACTCAACACTCAATTGCAAAGTAAATGGAGGTATCACAGTCTACAGTTTGTAGGTGGAAGAAGGACAAAGTAATTAGAAAGCACACAAATGCAATCAAACTCACACTGAATGACAACAGCAAACTACATAGGTTAAGTTTTGTATTATCTAAGTTGCAATATGATGAAAAAAATGTAATTTTCAAGTTTAAGCCACATATTTACATTGTTCATATTGATGAAAAGCATTTCTCGCGAAATGTAAGCTCAAGAGCTTGCATTGGGAAACCCTTTAAAATAGTTTTAAGGAATTTTTTAGTCACTTAATCGAACATGCTTTATCATGTACTTTGGATAATTACGATAATGGTGTGTCGAATATAAGTGAATTAAGGTTTGGATCGTTACACGAGGTGCTTAACATAGATGGGTATAATACATACTCGAGGCAAAGTGTGAAAGCAAATCGGTGGGTGCAGGGACAAGTGCTCGTTCGAGCACCATGAGGCTCGTCCGAGCGTGGTGATCAGAAAGCAAGCAGCAGTGGCAGAAGAGGCTGCTCGAACGAGCAGCACGGTGTGCAACAAGTCAGTAAGTCAGCAGGGGTAGTCCAGCAGTCCACCCTTTCGGATTCTTTACTGTTTTTGGGTCATTGAAGTTGTGTTATTGCTTGTTTAATTTCTGATTTATTATCATACTTATTAGTATGATTATTGTGGGATGTTACTAGTGTTTAATTGGTGTTTAATGTAAGACTCTAAGAGTCACACTCTTCTTCATCTATAAAAGAGAGTGTAATCCTTAGAGTAAGACACACCACAAACACATATTGTGAGAAGTCTTAGGCATTGTAAGAAACTTGAGAGTGTTCATCTTTGCTTAAGCATTGTGAGGATCTTAAGAGGTTGTTCTTAAGATCAAGAGAGGTTTATTATATTGTAATTGTTGAGTTCTTTATAATAACAACATTTGAGGGGGAGGTATCCAAGATACCTCATAACACTTGTGTCTTTATTTTTGCTGTCAGATTTTCATTGTGTTTTCAAATTGGGTTCGAACCCTCCTTTGCACCATTTCGTTCAATATATAGATTTAATAGATAGATAGATATATGTTGTGGTATATATAGATATATATTTATATATAGATATTATATATAATATATATATATATACATATATATATATATATACCTTATATATATATATACAGATATATATAGATATATATATATTTATAGATAATGTATATATATATACATATATACATATATATTATATATATATATATATAATATATATATATATATATAGAATATATATATATTATATATATATATATATATATATGTATATAGATATATATATATATTATATATATATGTATATATAGATAAATATAATAATATATATATTATATAATATAGTATAGATAGTATATATATATTTATTAGAGTATGTATATATAGGTTGATATTATATATATATATATATATATATATATATTATGATATATATCACTACTATACTAGCTCGTCTCTATATAGATATATCTATTATATTAGGTATCATCTCATATATGGGTGAAATGGGTCTATAGCTACTACCCTCAAAAACAAAGATGTTGATAATGTGGTTGTTTCTATTCATGGTTCGTGGAGCTTCAAGAAAATCATTCATCAGAGAGATGCCGTCCACCAACTGGGAGGATGGAACGACCTGACCTACAAGGGCAAATTCTCGATCAGTAGAGCCTACAACACTTCCATTGCAGGCATTCCCAAAGTGAGCTGCAGGAATGTCATGAAAAGGAACCTTGCTTCCCGTAGTGCTATATTTATCACCTGGCTAGCTGTTCAAAACAAGCTTGCCACAAAAGAACGCATTAGTAAATGAATGGAGGATTGTTCAGCTGAGTGTGTGCTGTGCCACCTTGCGGAGGAATCAATGCCCCATCTTCTTTTTGACTGCTCAAATGCCCAACAAATCAGAGGACCAGTTTTTGCAGGTCTAAACTTTCACCATGATGGAGGATCCATTCAAGAGGAAATTGAGAACATGCAATGGTGAAACGGTAACAAGACTGATCGGGCAAAGATCGCTATGATGCTCTGGACTGTAATGATACACGGGATTTGGAAGCAACATAATTGTGTTATTTTTGATAATCATTATTGTAATCCCAACCAGATAGCTAGAGAGATTATTTTTACAGTTTCTGCTAGATATACAGATAGAATGAGAGAGCATCTTATTATGTAGGTGCTTCTGGTTGGCCCTCAGCCTGTTGAGGTGTTTTTGCTTAGGCTTGAGTTAATTTTAGGTCCATGTTTTGTTTTTGGTCCTCTTAGTATATATATTATACTTATTTGCCAAATATATATATATATATATATATATATATATATATATATATATATATATATATATATATATATATATATATATATATATATATATATATATATATATATATATATATATATATATATATATATATATATATATATATATATATATATATATATATATTTGTCAAATAATTTGTATTATATACCAAAAATAGGGAGATACAACACACGTTCAGGCTGGAAAGTAACTCCACCTGCGCAACCAAAAACGCTAACCCTCATACAAAAACGAGAGCGTTAGCCCAAAACAGAAACCCCAAAAACTACCTAGAAACAAGCATATCTACCATCCTACTATTGACTCTCCCTGCAATTCTAAACACTATACAGCTAATCACATCCTTCACACTGAATGTGTGATTGTCAAAAATAGTTTTGTTTCTTTGCATCCAAATATTATAGATCATTTCTGTCCACACACCCACTATAAGCTTTGCCCTGTCCGTCTTCTTTTTGTTGATTTTATTCATCTGCCAAATCTCATTCTGGAAATTAAGAGCGTCAAGTCACTGCGGAAGAAACTGGAATAAACCCGCTCTGATTTCCTACGCATAGGGGCACTCAAAGAAGATATGATGGGCTGACTCCGTTGCCCCAGTAGATAAGGCGCAAGAGTTGTCAGTGAGATTTGCCCATTTCTCCATCCGGTCTTTAGTAGACAATCTATTCTGAACCGCAAGCCAAGTCATGAACCTTGCACTAGGACTAGCCACATTCTTGACCATGATGTCCCCCCACGGAACCTAGGAGCTTCGGCTATAAGCTGGTCGTAGACTTTACCAATCTTGAAGACACTGCCCTTGGTGATGTTATCCCACCCTCCAAGTTTATCTACTAGCTCTCTCTGCTTGATTATCTTCTTGAAGATCCATGATGCATGAATGGAGGCACGCATCTCATGAATCTCCTGGTCTTTCACATAATAGCTATGAACCCATTTGACCCAGAGATTTTCCTTTTTTCGCGCTAAGTTCCATAAGTGCTTGAGAATCGCAACTTTATTCCAAAGGTACAAGTCTCTAAGGTTAAGGCCTCCTTTAGAGAAAGGAAGCACCATATTGCTCCACGGAACAACAGCTTTTCGAGATATCCCCTCCTTCCCGGTCCAGATGAAAGATCTGCAGATGCTTTCCACCATCTTGATGAGTTTTTTCGGAAGACAGAAGATTTGGACCCAAAAATTTTGAATGCCCCCTATAACACTTCGAACTAACTGGATCCTGCCTGCATAAGAAAGAAGCCGCGAGGACCAATGACCAATTCTTCCTATGACTTTATCCACCAAAGGCCTACACTCTCTAGTGTTCAGCTTCTTGGAGTGAAGGGGGACCCCTAAGTATCTGAAAGGGAAATCACCCTCTTTCATTTGAAGGTACTGCAGAATCTGATCTTTAACCTGACTATCAATGCCCGATAGATAAACGTTACTCTTACTAGCATTTGCTTCAAGCCCTGAAGCCCTGGAGAACTTGCTGAAGGTGAGCATTAAGGTGTGGATCGAGGGGACATCAGCACGGTTGAACATGAGGAGGTCGTCAGCAAAAAGGAGGTGAGTGAGGTTCACCTTCCTGCATCTAGGGTGGTAGTGGAAGAGCGTATTGTCTTTCTGCTTATACATCAATCGCGAGAGGTACTCCATTGCAATGGCGAAAAGGTAAGGCGAGATGGGGTCACCCTGGCGCAACCCTTTCTTCGCTTCAAACGGCTTGAGAGGCATGCCATTCACAAGGATTGAGAAGGAGACCGTGGTGACGCACGCCCTAATCCAATCAACGAACCTAGGAGGAAACCCCAATTCATTCATAACCATAAAGAGAAAAGGCCAGCTAATGGAGTCATAAGCTTTTCGAAGGTCCATCTTGATCATGCACCTGCAGCTATTATTTTTCCTGTCATACCCTTTGATGATCTCAGCTGCTAGAAGGATATTATCTGCCATTTGTCTCCCGGGGATGAACCCAGACTGCGCCTGATCAATCACCTTCCCCATCACCTTCTGAAGCCTTCCTGCGAGGATTCTAGAAATGATCTTGTATATGACTGTGCAGCACGCTATAGGTCTGTAGTCCCCCACCTTGTTTGCATTTTTGGATTTAGGGATAAGGGTAACCGACGTGCAGTTGAAAGGAGGGAAGATCTTATTATTGTTGAAGAAACCTTTGATGGCGCTAATAAGATCCTCCTTAGTGATATCCCAAGTTTTTTTGAAGAAACAAGCATTGAACCCATCTATCCATGGAGCTTTATTGTCATTCATTCCAAACAGAGCTTCTTTAATTTTCTCTTCTTCCACATCATGCAAAAGTAGCTAACCATCCGTCCTGTCTATCTAGGAGCCATCTCTCATGATCTGTCTATCAATGACTTCAAGGTTTGGGTGTGCTGGCCTGTCCCCTGAAGGTTTTGGTAGAACTGGATGATTTCATTGTTGATCTCTTGCTCCGATATAAGCCACTTCCCATCTTTGTCCTGAAGCTCATAAATACTATTAGCTGCTCTTCTTTCCTTAATGGAAGCATGAAAGTAGGCTGAGTTTTCATCCCCATGTCTAACCCAATTAATTCTGGATTTTTGATGCAAAGCTTTATCTTCAATTTTCCTCCATTTTCTCACTTGGTTGGAAGCTTCCTTCTCTAACTGGTGAAGCTCTGCGCTAGTAGGGTTGCCCTGCATATCAGTTTGGATGTTATCAAGTGTCTCCTCCCAGCTTTTAATTTTCTCTCTAACCCCCGCGAACTCCCTGTTGTGTAGCCTTTTAAGCCGACTCTTTACATTGCTCAACTTGTACCAAATTCTCTGGAGGCCTTCCCCTTTCACCTTGATCTTCCACGCTTCATCTACTAACTTAAGGAAATCATTGTGCTCACATAAGTAGTTGAAGAATCTGAACGGTCTACTCTGCTTCTGAACATGCTCAGCTAGGTTTACAATCAACGGGGTATGATCTGAGAATAGCGGGTTTGCATAAAGAACACTAGCATGACTAAATTTGGTTAGCCATTGGATGTTCCCAACTGCATGATCAATCTTAGTGTGGATGCGGTTGTCTCCTTGCTCCTTATTCGTCCACGAGAACTCATGGCCCCTTTCTAGAATTTGGTGAAGCTCTTGAACCTCTAACCATCTCTGCATATCATTTGTCTCGTAGGTGGACACCTGAGTACCATTTTTCCTATGGGTATTTCTGTAAATAACATTAAAATCTCCCATATACAAGCAAGCATTCTGGTAGTCTATCTTCTCTAAATCCTTCCACAACTCTCTCCTATCTTTAACTGTGTGAAGGCCATACACGAACACCACATGGAAGCTATCATTCGAACTTATGGGGGTGATTTTGGTTGCAATGAATTGTTGGTGTAGCTCACAAATCTCCAATTCGCATCTATCGAGTCTCCACCCAACCCAAATTCTACCCTTTTCGTGATTAATGTAGTTTGCGCACCAATCCCACTTGTTGCCAAAAATTTCCTGAATTTTCTTTGCTTTCGGCTCTTTGATTTTGCTCTCCAAAATACCTACAATACTGACATTATTATTACCAAGAAAATTCCGCACTTCCTTGGCTTTTATAGGGCTATTCATGCCCCTCACGTTCCAAGACACTATCATTGAATGGAGGGAATTTGTGGGTTCCCGCCCCGCTCATTTAAGTCCTCTTCGTACTGTTCAATGTCACAATCTGCCAAAGGTCCGAAGGGTTCGCAGCTTGGTTGAGCTGCTGTACCGTGCTCCTGAACTGTGCCATTCCCCCTATATTGAGAGCTCTTTCGTGCTACTCTATTGTGGCTGACTTGGGTCCAGCCCACCTCATGATCCTCCTCAGTACCTTCTGTCTCCACCACTGCATTGCTTGCAGTTTCATTACTCTCACCATTCTCAGTTTGCTTCTGACCCGCTGCTTCCAACCCAATATTCTGATCTGTAGAGCAGTAGTGCTTCTGACCCGCTGCTTCCAACCCAATATTCTGATCTGTAGTGCAGTAGGCAGCCTCTATTTTTGCCTTTAATTGATCAATACCTGTGACCCCTTTGATTATGCTTGCAAGAGTAGTAGGAACCCATAATTTACTTTCCTTTTCCCCCCTTGGTCTCTAACTTACTCATCTGTTTCTTTTGGTCTTGTTTAACTTCATTTCCTTCTTTACATTCATGCCCCACTTTATTACATGTCCTACAATAGTAGGGACGCCACTCTGGTATTGCTTTTTGAATGAATTCCCTCCCTGTGGTACCTCGAATTTTAATCTCTTTAACGAACTCCTGTGTGATATCAACTTCAACCAAGACTCTCGCATATGAGACTTTCAATTGTTTCGCAGTACATTCATCCGCAATAATAGGCACCCCCACAGCACTGACAATTCTACTCAACGATTCAACACCCCAGCAGTGAAGGGGAAGACTAGGTAATCTAATCCACACAGGAATGACTCTCAATATCTCCTCCTTAAAGTCAAAATTACTACTCCATTTCTTCACTATCATGGGTGCTTTGTTCAAGAAATATGGTCCGCCTTTTAATATTTCCGAGCACTCATCATCAGAGTTAAACCTAAGGACATAATACCCTTCTTCATGGGCATGAATTATAGGCATAGTGACATTCGTCCAGTGCTTACGTATGTATCCCATAATAATATCAACAGAGACATATCCACCTACAACATAGACCACAACAGCTTTCTCCCAAACATTTATCATATCAGCTACATCATGAGACTCAATACGAACTATTTGTGAACCATTTTCAATCACAAGGGGCACAAATTTAAGGGGCATTCCTATAGGTGAGAGCGGGGTTGTTACCTTATCCCTCCATGAGGCCATAATTGATTGTTGTGCACTCACTTGAACTTTCTGCCCTGTAGCTTGAACCAAAGGTGGGAACTCATCTTGAGTAATTGGCTCCAAGCTGGACGACGGAATCTGCTGCTGACCCTCAATGAGTAATTTCATAGCTTTCAATTGATCCTTCATATTTTCCAATTCTGCCTGTAAATTTTGCTGTGGCGGCGCTCCAGTTGGTACCTCAGCCTCTCCAATGGAGCTTTCCTCGTTATCATCTTCATTATCAGTAGAATTTGCCTTCTGATTTTCCATTTCGTTTTCAGCCCTAGACTCGGGTTTTCCGCCGCTACTTCTTGTGATTATATTCGAAACCCGCAAATCTTCTCCTCTACCTCGACCTCCACGTCCACGTGAACTCCTTCCTCCTTGCATCACTCCGGTGACGGTGCCGGGAAGGACTGGCTGTTGCAGAGTTGAATTGTCGGCAAAATCGCCCAACAATTCTTTGATCTTTCTCTCTCCAAACTTTATATATATATATATATATATATATATATATATATATATATATTTTCCAAATGATTAGTATTATATACCAAAAAGGGGAGACAAAACAGACGCTCAGGAAAGAAATTAACTCCCCCCGAGCCACCAAAAACGCCAATGCTCTTTACAAAAAGGAGAGCACTAGCCCAAAAAGCACTAACAACTACTTAGTTACAAGCATGGCATTCAGTCTACTATTAGTTCTCCCTGCTATCCTAAAGACTATACAATCACTGACTTCCTGCTGCGTGCAGGCATGGTTATCAAAAATATTCCTGTTACGCTGCATCCAGATGTTATAAATAACCTCGGTCCAGATGCCTACAATCAACCTAGCCCGATCTGTCTTCTTTCTGCTGAGTTTGCTAATCATTCGAATTTCAGAATGGAAGTCGGTGTCATCAAACGGACGGTGAAGAAAGCTGAACACTTTGGCACGGATCATCTTGGCGTTGGCGCAGTCGAAGAATAAATGATGTGCAGATTCACTAGCATTGTTGCACAGAACACAGCTGTCATCAGGAAGATCATGTGAAAACCAATTAAAATGGTGAAAACTGAAAACAGGGGTACATAAAAGCTCAAATGGAGTATATATTTGGGTGGCAGTTTTGTAAATAATTAGACATTTGCTAAATGGGGTACATATATACTTAAAAGGGGTACATATTCAGATGGCATTTTTGTAAATAATATGAACTTTTTTCTTCACAAAAAATATGTACACCCTATAAGATAATATGTACCCCTTTTGCAACAATATGTATACCTCTGTCTGGTTTTCAATTTTCACCACTTTAAGTGTTTTCACTTGATCCTACCCCTATATATATATATATATATATATATATATATATATATATATATATATATATATATATATATATATATATATATATATATATATATATATATATATATATATATATATATATATATATATATATATATATATATATATATATATATATATATGTATGTATTTTTTTTTTTTTTTTGGCAAATAATTTGTATTATATACCAAACAAGAAACAAATACAGAATGCCCAGTCTGGAAATTAACTCCAACCGAGCCACCAAAAATACTAGCCGCTCAGACAAAAAGAAGAGCGCTAGCCCAAAAACCCAAAAGCTACCCTACTTAGTTACAAGCATATCTAGCATCCTACTATTAGCTCTACCAGCCAACCTAAAAACTATACAATCCACAGCCTTCTCGGAATTGAAGGTATGTTTGTCAAAAACTTTTTTGTTTCTTTGCATCCAAATGCAGTAGATCATTTCAGTCCAGAGCCCCACAATCAGCTTTGCACGGTCGGTCTTTTTCCTGTTGATATTGTTCATCTGGTTAATTTCCTCTTTGAAGCTGTTATTATCTAGACTTCTGGGGAGAAAGTTGAAAACTTTGCTCCGTATCTCCTTGGCATTTGGGCAATCAAAAAACAAGTGATGGCTAGTTTCCCTGGCCCTTTTACAGAACACACATAAATCATCTGGTATGTCTATCCATTTCCCGACTCTATCCATTGTTGCAAGCCGATTTTGGATGGCAAGCCACGTGATGAAGCGGGCACTAGGAGTAGCAGCATTCCTGACCATGATGTACCCCAAGTGAACCTTAGGCACATCTGCAATTAAGGACTCATAGGCTCTGCCGATGTTGAAGTCGTTGCCATTTGTAATTTTCTCCCAACCTCCAAACTGAGCTAGCAGACTCCTTTGTTTTATGATCTTCTTGAAGCTCCAAGAGGCATGTATAGACGGTTTCACATCCTGAATACCCTGGTTCCTTAAGTAATAGCTGTGCACCCATTTTACCCAGAGGTTTTCCTTGTTGCAGGCCAGACTCCACAGTTGCTTGAGGATTGCAGCTCTATTCCATAGATACATGTCTCGCAGATTTAGCCCACCTTTGTGGTAAGGCAGGCTCATTTGCTTCCAAGAGACGGCAACTTTCTTTGTGAGACCCTCTTTCCCAGACCAAATGTACGATCTGCAGATGTTCTCCACCATTTTGAGCAGCTTTTTGGGGAGACAGAAAATTTGGGCCCAGAAATTTAGCATCCCACCTATAACGCTACGAACCAGTTGAACCCGCCCTGCATAAGATAATAAGCGCGAAGTCCAATAGCTAATTCTGCCCACAATTTTATCAACCAGAGGTCTACAGTCTCGAGAGTTCAGCTTCTTAGAGTGTAGAGGGACCCCAAGATATCTGAACGGGAAGGTGCCTTCTTCCATGCAAAGGAAGTTGGTAATCTGCTCCCTAATCTGACTATCAATCCCAGAAAAATAAACATTGCTCTTGCTCGTGTTTGCTTCCAGACCTGACGCTTTGGAGAATCTATTGAAGGTGCGCATCAAGCACTGAACAGAGTTAATATCGGCTTTGCAGAACATTAGAAGGTCGTCTGCAAAAAGGAGGTGTGTAACATTGACTCGTTTGCATCTAGGGTGGAAATGGAAGCTGTTGGAGTTGCTCTGATTGTGCAAAAGTCTGGAAAGGTACTCCATGGCGATCGCAAACAAGTACGGGGAGATAGGATCCCCTTGGCGCAGACCTTTCTTCGCCGCGAACGGCTTCATCGGCATACCGTTGACGAGGATGGAGAACGTGACTGTGGAGACACAAACCCTGATCCAGTGAACAAACTTTGGCGGGAAACCCATCTCACTCATAACCGAGAACAAGAAATCCCAACTGATGGAGTCATATGCTTTGCGGAGGTCCATCTTGATCATGCATCTAGGACTGTTGTTCTTACGAGTGTAGCCTTTAATCAACTCAGCAGCAAGAAGAATATTATCTGCCATTTGCCTACCCGGAATGAAACCTGACTGAGCTTGATCAATAATGGTACCCATTACCCTTTGCAGACGTTTCGCCACGATTCTGGAGATAATCTTGTAAACCACAGTGCAACAGGCGATAGGCCTGTAGTCTCCCACTTTGTTGGCCTTAGCTGATTTCGGGATCAAAGTGACGGAAGTGCAGTTGAACGGCTGGAATAAGGAACTATCTGTGAAGAATTCAAGAATTGCACTCAGCAGGTCTTCTTTGATGATTTCCCAGGTCTTTTTATAGAAGCAAGCGTTAAACCCGTCGATTCCCGGAGCTTTATGATCATTCATGCCAAAAAGAGCCTCTTTGATCTCCTCGTGAGTAATGTCCCGGATCAAAGCCATAATGCTACTGTAGTCGAGCTGACGCCCTCCTCTCATAATCCCTCTATCAATCACCTCAAGGTTGTTGGTTGCCGTTCCTTGGAGATTTTTGTAGAATTGGCCAATCTCATTCTGGATATCCTGGGAACTAGTGAGCCATCTACCCTCTTTATCTTGAAGTTCATGGATGTTATTGGAAGCCCTCCTCTCTTTGATAGATGCATGAAAGTAGGTTGTGCTATCATCCCCATGTTTTATCCAGCTGACTCTAGACTTCTGGCGAAGGGCTTTGTTTTCGATTTTCCTCCACTTGCACACCTGCGTAGTAACTTCTTTTTCCTGAAAATGAAGATTAACATTAGTAGGATCAGTCTGGAGGTTAGTCTGAATGTCATCTAGCTTTGCTTCCCATTGGATAATTCTATCTCTGATCCCCACAAATTCCTGAGTATGCAGTTGCTTGAGGGCCGCTTTGACATTGAGCATCTTGTACCAGAACTTCTGGAGACCAGTGCCTTTCACCTTAATTTTCCATGCTTGCTCTACTATCTTGTAAAAATCTTGGTGCTCACAAAGATAGTTAAAGAAGCGAAATGGTCTGCTCTGCTGATGGGTATACTCAGTGAGGTTGAGAATCAATGGGGTGTGGTCGGAAAACTGGGGGTTAGCGTAGTGAACACTCGCATGATTGTAGCTGTTGAACCACTGGAGATTCCCTATCGCGTGATCAATTTTGGAGAGAGTGCGGTGAACCCCTTCCTCCTTATTGGTCCAAGAGAACTGATGACCTTTTTCTCCTAGAGCATGAAGTTCCTTATTGTCCATCCACTGCTGCATATCATAAGTCTCATAGGTAGAAACACTAGAACCATTCACCCTATGACTATCTTTATAAATGGCATTGAAGTCGCCTATGAACAAGCTCGGCGCATTATACTTCAGCTGACCCATATCTTTCCACATATCTTTGCGGTCTCGGACACTGTGAAGGCCATACACAAAAATCACATAAAAGTGAGTGCTCGTATTGAGGGGAGAGATCTTGGTAGCAATAAACTGTTGATGCGTGTCACACTGTACCAACCGGCATCTATCCTGTCTCCACCCTACCCATATTCTCCCTTTCTCGTGCTTCGAATAGTTGTTACACCAGCTCCAATTATTGCCAAACCTCTGCTGAATTCTTTTAGCATTTTCCTCTTTGATTTTCGTTTCCAAAATACCAACAACACTGACATTTTTAGAATCAAGGAAGGACTTTAGCTCCTTAATTCTAATGGGGCTATTCATGCCCCTGACGTTCCACGACACAATAATCATTTTTGGGAGGGAATTTGAGGGTTCCCGTCCCTTAAATGATCTATGCTCACTTCTGAATTTATTTCTTTCCCATGTTGGTGCTGAGCTGCTGTTATGTTCCTATTTCCTTGTGTGCTGTTCTTATTAGTACCCTGTAGTCCGCCTCTTCTAGCAACTCTACTCGGAGGAACCGGAGTCCATTCTTCTTCATCATTAGCAAAATTCTCCTCCCTGTGATCAGTATCATTCGGCCTGTGCAAAGGGTCCAAAGTCTCAATGTGATCCTGATCATTTGTCATAATCTGCCTATTCGGATCTGCCTGCTGTCCAGTACTACTACCCTGCTGACTTACGGCCTGCTGACTAGTGGAAGGCTGCCCCTGTGTGGTCTGTGGGTCAAATTGCACCTGCTGCTGCTGCTTATCAGTGTGCCTTGATAAGGCAGCAGCCCCTGCAGCCTCCAAAGTGCCATGAACATCTCCCTCTGTGTTAGTGCTTATCCCATCGGATCTCTCACAATCATCATTGCTCAATTTTACCCTCAAGTCTGCTAAAGTGTTGACACCTTTCATGACCTTGGCAATAGTCGAAGGAATCCACATACGATGACTACCCCCTTGTTTTCCTTCCTCCTTGCTTTTTTGAGGAACCTCCCCTTCGGTATTTTCCTTGCAAACATGGCCCATCTTATGACATTTTTTGCAAAAGTAAGGCTTCCACTCCGGTATTGCTTTTTGGGTGAACTCACGCCCAGTATTATCTCGAACTTTAATTTCAGACACAAAATCCTGTGTTATATCTATTTCAACTAGCACCCTCGCATATGAGACCTTCATTTGTATAGAAGTGCATTCATCCGCCATAATAGGAACTCCCACAGCACTAACTATTCTACTCAAAGACTCCACACCCCAACAGTGCAGAGGAAGACTTGGTAAACGAATCCAAACGGGTATAACCCTCATTATCTCCTCTTTAAAATCAAAATTTATAGTCCATTTCTTCACAATCATAGGGGCTTTGTTTAAGAAATAGGGACCTCCTTTAATGACCTCTTCACAATCATTCTCCGAATTGAATCTCAGGATAAAATAACCATCATCATGTGTGTGAATTGTGGGCATACCAACAAAAGACCAGTGTTTTCTTATATAACCCCTAAGAACCTCAATTGGGACATTTCCTCCTACAACATAGACAACCACAGAGCGTTCCCACAAATGAACAAGGTCTACATCAATTGAGTCAATTTGCACAAATTGGACACCATTCTCAATCATGGGAGGTATAAACTTAAGTTGCATTCCAACAGGGGGTTTCAAGCTAGTTACCTTATCTCTCCATAGTGATGTTTGAGGCGGTTCCACCGGAATGAACTTTGGGACAGTTGGTAATGCTGGGAACTCCTCGTCATTTTTGCCAACAGTAGGTTGGCTTTCCCAGTCTCAAGTTCAATTGGTTTCGTAGGTCAAGTAAT